>JAUTXW010001744.1:775000-1337500 GCA_030620095.1 Kuschelorhynchus macadamiae
GCAGGATAGATATCGTAGAAGGATAAAAGGGAGAAAGCTACAGTTGCTCCTATAGTCAAGAAGCCCTTAAAACATTTCAAAAATCCAGAACAAGCTCAAAGCTTGTTCAAAAGTGCAGGGATGTTTTGGAGGGAATAGTAGGGAGAAAAAACTTCCTAGACTTTAAACAAATGGGTCTGAGATAAAATAGTAGTTAATTGGAGAAAAACAGATGGCTACAGGCAGTATTTAAGGCTTATTCGTAGACCTCCGGATCCCTCCTCAACATTCTTCTTACTAAGAGAATTCTAGAGCCACCAACAAAACTGCATGGTTTTGTTTGATAAAACTCTTCATGGGTGCTAAGCAACAAATCGTGGTGATATGTAAAAAACTTTGTTTATTGAAAAGACATAGTAAAATATTGGCTAGTTCTTAACATTTTCACAGGTCTATATTAGAAAAAAATAATATAAATAAGAATAGTTAAAAAATAGTTTAGTATGTTTTGATAGGAATTACAACTATAGAATAATAAAATGAAATGAAATCAAATTGTAGGTAATTTCGACGATACTTGTAAAAATAATTATATAGCAAAATAGTGCGGGAAGTGCCCCGTGAACACACTTGCCTGTAAATGACCAAACCGGATTTGACCACGGAACATGGTCAGATGTTGATTGAGAAAAAATTACTTTCCGGACGTGTTAGGTGTTCTTTTTTTAACAAATGAGGCAATGCCTTTCCTTTTGTCAGAATTAGGAATAATGTGGAAAATAAACATTTTTAGTATCGAAATATAGGCGGAAAATATTTACTTTCCCCAAAGATCTGAAAATAACCTATTTATTTCGCAGCTGCTTTTTACTTTTTCCAAACCTCAAGTAAAGTGGAACTAAATGTTGCATTGTTTTAAATATTTTTATTGAACTAATATAAGCTTCGCCTTACTAAACTTAAGATAGTCCATGTAATGTCCACCCTTACTACTATTGCTAAGACCAGAACCTCAACGAAGGGTCTGCAGTAGTACCTTGAACAATGCCAGGTTCAGTCTTTGCTATGTTAAACAGTGTTATAAAAAAGATTTATTTTCTTTGTATTTTTCAAAAGGGAGAGACGTCAAGATCGCGCGTAGCAGAACACGTGTTATCAAACCAGCACCCGACACAGTGATCGGAGGCTAAGGAGCAACACTGGCGGTAATGAAAGTTTCTAGAAGCAACTTTCATATAACCGAATCAGGACATTTTCAGCAAGCCTAACGTCGATATTCCAAATATATGGAGGCCACTTCTAGCTTAAAATAACCTCCTAAAACTAACCGCGGCTCAGGTAACTAGAGGGCGGAGACTTCACACATCACCGCACACGACTAGTATACAGGTTGTTTTTTGATAAGTGTCCAATATGAGTATTTTAAGGTAAAAAGTATAAACATGGGTCCGCAAAGCGTTCGTTTTCGAGATGCAGGGTGTTAAACTTTAAAATTAAATCGGTTTTTTAAAAATATCTAAAATATACTTTGGCTGAGTTTTTTGAAAATTGGCAGCTGTGTTTGCAGTAATAAGAGGCCAATTGTATCCTAATTAGATTTAAATTATCAAATCCAGTGGCGTCCCTCCCTGGGACATCTTAACGAATATTATTGACAAAAAAAACTACGCCACTGACTTTTTTCTTACTTTCAATTTTTCTTTCGACTAGCTGACTAAAAATACAACTTTTATGTCTGCCGACTTGTTGTCGCATCTTGTTTCGTACTCGAGAGAAAAATTAAAAACTATTTTATTGCATGCCTCTAAACAACATAAGAAAATTAAAACTACCAAACTAGCAAAAACTGGCTTGTACTGATTAATAGTTTATTCTAGTCAAATCGATATAAAACCTATCAAAAGTGATTAAAAAAAATTTTTTTCGTGTTTTTTTTTTGGTTGATTGTTTTGTGAAGGGACATACAATAAAAGAGGTTTTTAATTTTTCTCTCGAAAACGAAACAAGATACGATAACAAGTCCACGAACAGAAAAGTTGTATTTTAAGTTGCCTATTTCGAAAAAATTTGAAAATGAAACAAAAGTCGGTGGGGTACTTTTTTTTGTCAATAATATTCCTAAAGTGCTCTTTGGGACGCCACTGGACTTGATATTTTTAATCTTGTTAGAGCTGAACTAGCTTATTACTACAAACACCGCCGCCAAAATTTCCAAAAAGTCAGTTAAACGATTTTCAGATATTTTTAAATAACCGTCGCCGTAAGCCCGTAGCTTTAGAGTTAGCGTTTAGTTTTCATTTGAAAAAGATTTGAGATAGTTACCATTCTAAAATTGTGAAACCAATGTAGGTAATAAAGATAACGCAAGTGCGAGTGCAAGTTCGACAGAACGATTTTAGGGACACATTGTCTACCACCTTCAAACAATCCCAAAAGGCTGTTTTGAAGATAGACAGATATTTGTAGGCGATTAGCTTAAAAACCTCGGCATAAATGTAGACGTCCCATAGGGTTCAGTTATATCCCCATTTATGGAACATCTTTTATGATGAGGTTCCACTATCACCAAAAATTAGCCTTCTTTAATATGTAGATGGCCTGGCACTCATTTAGAATTGATACTAGTAAAGACAGGAGCTTACTTAAGAAAATTAAAACTACTTTTGAACTTTAGTTGACTATTCATAATCAACGTTTTTGTATTTGGACGAATTTAATAATTGGAAACCCTCCCTCCTATTCAAAACTGAATTACATTCCAGAATATAAATTTAATCATACTTAGTATATACGATGGAAGGCAATCGGCTCGATCTTGCGTGCCAATTTATTTACTTCGTTAAAACTGGGTCATTGTTCTTTTTATAGTTTTCATAAATAATTATAACAAGCAATTTTTGTTCTAAGTAAAAGTTCATCTGAACATGCAACACCGTTCGAATAATGTTGATAGAAATAATTTAGTGCCCTCTTTTGACAAGTCTACAATTTAGTATAAAAACATTTTATTTCCTTATATCATTAAACTATGTTAATACCAGTAAATAAATCTAAATACTGTTAAATTAACTACTATAAAATTGCCTTGACCTTTACGCAACGTTGAAAGAAACAGATAGATAACTTGGAATTCTATACGTAGCGGGATAGATGAAAAGTCAGAATTAATTAGATTACAGGGTTTATATAACAATTAATGCATAAATATGGCTGAAATGTTGTCCGGTAACAAGTTTTTGCCGCTGGTAGGAAAATTAAGATCAGTGCCATCGGCATTTATCTTGATCAGATACGACATCCGTGCGTAGAAAAAAAAGCTCAGTTAAGAACATGCGATTATAACAAACAAGTGTATTTCTCGGTATTTTATCAGGCATTAATCAAACTTTGTAGAATATGTTTAATCTTTTTATGATGAATTGACCACATACTAGGTATCCTTGTATTCTTAAATTTCATATGTAGAATATTTTATTTTATTAACCGACTTCAAAAAAATGAGGTTCTGGTTTCGACCTGTATGTTTTATGTGTTATGTGTGTATGTCCACGATTTCCCCTGCAAAGCGCAACTACTGAACGGATTTGAATAAGGTTTTCACCATATCATAAATCAACATTCTAGGATGATTTAAATACCACAAAATAGCTGGCTTAAAAATATAAGGGGCACTAATTACTTGTATGGAAAGTGCCCTTGACAATAATAAATAATGAAGTTGTGTTGGTGAACACATACTATATTAAAAAGTAATATTCAGTATGAACAAATTTGGTATATTTGTATGGGTAATTTGGGAACATAAGAGATAGAAAATTGGTTAAACGAGGAAAGTTGTAGGACTTTCAAATGCGAATTCAATGCGCTTTGAGAACGTTTCTACTTTTTTTGTGATATGTTTTTTTTATTCTAACATATTTTTAAAGTCTGTAAAAACATTATTGCGACAACTTTTTGCGCGCGAGGCATTAATGTATTCAGGTTTTAATTGTGACGTTTTGGTTCTGAGATGCTATCATCAACTTCTTTTTTTCTTATGGCGGCCATTTGGTTAGCTTATTTAAACAAAATACATTTTTTTTCTTATGATGTATAACACTTTTTTATTTTTGTCAAAAAACGACAAAATTAATTTTTCGGTGAGTTGGCCATTAATGTGGAGGCCATTTGCCTTACAAACAATTGTGTAATGCTTGAAAGTCATTTTACTGACAACTCTGCAAAACATTGATCATATAAACATTTGATTTTACTTTTTATTTTGTTAGCGATTATTTTTTTTAAATTTTTTATTAATTGTAACTTTTAAATAATATTAGAACGTTATATTAAATGTAATAAGAATATAATTTTACCACCGCCAGTTATTTGGAACTCTATTCTGAGAAGCCACTAGGTAATCCGGGTTATCCGCGAGGTTTATCTAAGAAATTATAGAAGTTTTGAAAAGCTAATGCCAAATAATTATCATCAGAACGACGATGATGATATCGTGATATCATTAAAGATATTTTAATGCAATTCCTGAATTGGCCATGATTGCGTTGCTATGAACTCGATTTGCGGTACGAAACAATTATTAACAATTTTCTAACTGTATCGTTCTATAGAAGCTTACAACAACTAACTATATAACTTTCTATACTTACTAGGTACTACTTACATAATAACCAAATAACACAACAAACTACTTTTAGCTATAATATTAAGCTAAACTATACAAAATGACAAACATTTTTTAAAACAGTTTTAGTTACCTTGCGAAGGGTGTTTATATATATATATATATATATATATATATATATATATATATATATATATATATATACATCCCGAACTCTCTCCTTCAATAGTTGTTCTATAGTTGCAAGGGGCTCAAACTAGTACACTTCATTTATAACATATCCCCAAAGATAAAAATCGAGGGGTGTACTACCACAGGACCCAGCTGGCTAATTTACACGACCGCGGTTTGCGATATCTTTGTTGTTAAACATTTGTATTAATAGATTTTGAATTTCCCAAGTATTATGGGCAAAACACTCGTCCTATTGAAACCACGCATCATCCAGCACTTGTTATCTAGGCACTATAGCTGTCAGGGTCGGATAATATCTACCCTTCTAAAAGAATCAAATATTTAAATACCTCTGGCATGTTAGTGCATGGTTATAAATAAATGGTCTTATAAGGTGATTACCAAAAAACAAATTATACTATTTGACTCTAGAATAATTTTGCGGACTGGATGATTAACGTAACATACATTAAATGCAAATCTTACGTGTAGCCTATGTCGGGTCACTTAATGAGGATTCTCAATAGCCCAAAAAATGATGATTATGTCTGTTAAATACTCCGTAGTTCCTGAAAAATCTTCCCTAGGTCCAAATTATTTTCCTGCTGAAATTGGATACTTCTTGATATTGCCTTACCAACCAATTTGAAAATTCTATTCGCCTGGAGTAGTCTGATGTTTCTCTTAAACCTTGAATAATAACCCCCGTATTCACTAAAAAGATTTAAGAATTAAACCAGGTCTAGTTGCCATGGGATTTAAAACTCTTAGTTCGCCAATTATGTTTCGATAATGTCACTGTCATTGTGTAATTGCGACATTTAGAAAAATTATTTGTTCAATTGTTAAAAATGTCATCTTAAATCTAAAACTGTCAAGTTAGACCTGATCTAAATTTAAATCTCTTTAGTGAATACGGGTATTATAGTTTATACGGACGATATTTACTTCCTTTGAGAACTTCCTGAATGGTACTCCTTTGTATAAGTATATCTCTTGTAGCTATTCGAATCGGGGTTGGCACTAAAATATTCTTTAATGATGTTATCACGGCTTTGATTATCGTTCTGATAACTTTTTAGCGTTGATAAGCCTAACGAATTGTCTAACACTTGGCTGTTGCCTCTCAAGATACGGTTCCAAATAACTGACGATAGCAAGATTTGTGTTTCTATTACATTTAATATAACATCTAATATGTAAAAATTTTCTTCACTGGTATATCGCATGACCATTTTTGGAAATCAAAAGTTAATCACAACAAAAACTACTAAATAGAAACAAAATAATAAGTTGAATTCAAGTTTTGACACAGCAATATTTTTTTTTTCAACAAAAATACTTAAATATGCGAAAAATGAACTGTCGTTTTTTGACATAAAAATCAAATATTTAATGAAGTGTTACACATAATAAGAAAGGAAAAAATGGTATTTTTAATTAAGCGAAAAACAAGATGGCTGCCGTAAGAAAAAACTAAGTTGATGATGATACCGAGACGTCACAATAAAAACCTGAATACATCGCGCGCAAAAAGTTGTCCTAATAATGTTTTTTATGGATTTTAAAAATATTTTTATATTAAAAAAGGCAATTTTTCGAGAATGCAACTTTTTGTTTTTTTCTTCAGGTAACATACCGTATTATGTATTTAAGAATTATACATTCTAAGGGAAATAAGTTCAAATACATGGCTTTTCTTAGTGCCTAGTAATCAAACAGTTTTTTGTCATCGACCTCACGAGTAAAATTTTCAAGGTCTTTTAAAATACTATTTTTAGTATATACGAGATTTTTTAAAGTCGAGTTTAATTCGTAATTGTTAACACTGTGGACCAAATTAAAGTATACCATTTTTAATAATTTAGGACTATTTTCCATTTTTATCGCGCTGCTTTGACAATAATTTATGTAAAATAAGAGCCAAATTTGGAATGTTTTATGGTATTTTAACCCAAGTAGCACAAATTACCTGATCAGCTTTTTTACCTAGTAGCCCACCAACTAGCTATAAAAGATACATAAAAACCAGAGATTTGTCAAATTTTGGCAAATGATTCCTGGTTTGTTTTTTTGCCATGACAGCTCGCTTCAAATTAGATTTTTTGGATCTAAAAGTTGCAGTTTTTAATGTAGATAGGCTATAGCATAATTACTTGGCAAAAAATATCTTTTATGGGGTAATTAAACCTTTAACTTTTTTTTATGATATTGGATGGACAAAAAGGAAAAATATCTGTCAATTTTGTTGCCACAACGTAAACAGATGTGTTCTAATAAGTATAATTATAAAATTATAGTAAGAATAGCTGTTTAAAATGCCAAAATAAGTTATTTTTCATCAATTGAAATCGAGGTCAATAAGTAGGCACTTTTTCCTATATGCCCACCAACCATATTTTAGCAAGTATTTAAGTTTAATTATAGTAATAATAGCTATATAAGAATGCCAGATTATGACATTTTAAGGCAACAAAAATTGAGAGGAAAAAATATGGCTTTTATTTTCACATTTTTGTTTCAAAATGAAACTAAAATTGGGTAGTTTCAGTTCACTTATTTTCGCTATAATATTGCCAAAAAATGCCACTTTTTCAGTTTTACGTTTATAACCTATAAAACTAGACTTAAATCAAAATGAAGATTTATTTAGAAATACCAAATATAACTATAATAATTATTTACCATACAAAATGACTAATAAAAAGTTTAAATATTTCACCACATGTTATAGAAAAAGAAAACGCCGACTTGGGGTTACCGTTGTTTAATTTTGTTACGCTGGCTCCTGGGTCTTAAATTAGCCATTTTTTAAAGAGTACTAAAGGCAAACCAAGTAGGCATTTTTATTGGTAAAATTTTAGTAAATGTTGCCACATTTTGGCTACATTTGAAAATTATTGCCATTTGATAAATATTTGCTTACAAAGTGGCCAATTTCAAGAAATATTTGCTTAAAAAATAGTTCTAAACTTTTTATGATCCGCCATGATTGAAATTAAAATTAAACTAATTTCCTAGCAGCCATTACTTGACCTCCTTAAGAAAACATATTTTCTCTACCTATAAAAAAGTATGTTCATGCATGATTTTTATGTCATGGACTCTAATCAATTTGCTTAGTAAAATACATTTCCAAACTAAAAAAAAATATTACAGAAAACGAAATTTTTAGTTTCAAGAAGAAGCGCGTATTTTACATGCCTGTCTTAGATTTTTTTAACAGTAAAAGCTACTACCCAAGTGGTTTTTGTCCTTACCAACCATCAAACTTCTTAAAATATTTTACACAACAAGTCGTAGTGTATTTCTACGAAACCATGATTCGTTATCTTTGCATTTCCTCTTGGCTCAAATTCTTACACTAATTAGCTCTGTTGATACTATTTCTACATAATTTGAAACAATTGATGATGTATCATATAAATGAAGAAAAGGCAAAAAATGAGGAATTATTTAGCAAAATTTCGGAAAAAATGTTACTTAAATTACGGCTAAAAAACAAGTCAGAATTCAGCTAAAAAAACTCAAAAAGTAGCTAATAGACCCAACCATAAAATCATAAGAGAGGGTCGTATAATTGCCAATTGGCAATTTTTATCCAATTATGGACAAATTATTATTCCACACTTTAGCCATACTTCCGTATTTATACTTTAACAGAACTGTTATTTTAGCTAATTAGCCAGGGATATTAGCCTGTATTACAGCATTTTAGCCCATATATGATTATATGTGCTACTTGGGAAGTAGGTTGAAAAATGATACACTTGTTTTAATAAGTGATTATGTGGAAAATCATCTCTGAGAAGTGAAAGAGCAATACTAACCACATTTTATTTAATTAAATCCATTTTTTACATTAAAATTTAATGTCAGTGCTGGTGTTAAATATCTAATAATATGTAAGGAATGTATCTGAGAAAATTTGGAGCGTAAAACTTCTAAACTATAGGATAAAATTATCTTAAGATAAAATGACAAAGTAACATTTTCGTTTTTTGTCTGAAATTAAAAATTTTCCATGTTATTTTTAAATATTTTAACACATTGGTTAGAACAATTAAAAATATTTTTTATTCGTTTAAAAGAGTAAGTTAAAAAAATCGGTTAAACAATTTTTATATAAATAAACTCCTATGGGATACAAAAATAATTTGTTATTTTTATAACGCTAAAATAAAAAAGAAAGCTGTAAAACGGGTCAAATTTATTTTAAATTTAACACATAAAAGCAATTTTTACTTACCTTGAAAGAGGGGAACGTATTGTTATCGACACAAAAAATCACTCTTTCCGATTTTTTTAGATCACAATTTGGAGTCCTTTGATGTCGAAAAAGTTTGTTTTCTCAACTCCATCGGTCCGTTTGCCTACCTCTTCGACGCACAACAAAAAAAAAACAACGTATGCTATAACCTCCAGTTTGGTACAAAAATGAAGGTTCATATGGGGATGGACTAGTAATAATTTGATAAGATTCTACTATGGTTGAACGAAATGGCGGCCTAATAAAATGTTCAAAAAAATCATTGTAACAATCCTCTTATGCAATAGGCAATATATAACTTACAAAAAAACTAGCAGGTTAAATTTTTGAACAAATTTAAAAGGACGGAACAAAATGACAGCCTAATATTAACTGGTGTAAGAAAAACTACTTATTTACTTAAAATCAAATTTTACACAAGAATCAAATATGATTTAGTGATGAACTGGTAAGATCTAAGAAAATAAAGAGTGATACCTTTCTTTAATCAAAATAAATGAAAAATAATACGCTTTATTTTATTTTGAATTAGCAAATAAAAATTATCAGAAAAGTAGAAAAAATCAAAAAAGATACATCGATGACTCCGATTGGTCGCTCAAACGTAGCCTTGTTTCGTACTTAATTGTTTCTTTGGTTATGTTTGTTTATTTATGTACTTTGTAAAATGTGTATGGTTTAAAGTAAAGTTATATAATATTTAATTGTATTTTCCGTTGTAATGTATGTTCTCTTCTAAGTCTGAGGATGCCCGGGCGAAATATGTCACCTGTTATTAATTTATAAACTTATTTATAACTAAGACTGAGTTTTGTGTATATTTTTTACTACGCTATGTTTTTATTAACTTATTGATTCTACCTATTTATCGTACGTATAAACTATTTTAAATATATTTAGATAGAAAGACGGAAATGCATACATGGTGTTGTTTCTACTTTTAATAATAGATTATGAGAAATCTGACTTAAATTATGGATGTCTAACAGAATTTTTTATTTTTTTTATGTGTATCATTTCTTTTATTTGTAGCTTTCGAAAATGTCTTTGAATTATATTTGTTCTATATACATTGAAAAGCATATATAAAAAAGCATTTCATTTTATACAAATACCTAAACCCAAGAAAAAAAAAAATATATATATATATATATATATATATATATATATATATATATATATATATATATATATATATATATATATATATATATATATATATATATATATATATATATATATATATATATATATATATATATATATATATATATATATATATATATATATATATATATATATATATATATATATATATATATATATATATATATATATATATATATATATATGAGAGAGAACCTCCAGAAAAGTTTTTGTGGACATGCCACTAATATGTATGGTTGTGACACTCCTGTAGATTCTTGGCCCAATGGATGATAAATATCCTGTCAAACTTATTGCTTTACTACATATGGCACAGAAATAGTTAAGCAATGTTAAAAAAGCATTAATGAAACCGGTAAAACATTTCATGTAACTCTCGGGTTAAAAATATTAAGATATTGTACTGTTTACAGACAAGAAAGGTTGCAACACTAGGAAAAATATATAACACGCTGCCTTATAAAACACAATGTGCTAATCAGTCATAACATAGACAGTTTGTCACAACGTTGCCCTATTTGAACCACAGAAAATAAATCCCGCATTCAGACGCGCAGACACAAGCTCCGAACTCCCATATTTATCTTGCACTCCCTGTGGGCCGTCTATAAGGCTGCATTTTTACAACTGCGCTCCCCAGCGGGGGTAGCTGGAACGCTGCTTATAAATATAAGCTATTTAGAAATGTCAAAATCACATTATTCAAAACGGCATTCCTAACAGCCCGGTACCATGTCTCTGAATCGCTCGATGGACCGGATACCCGATATTTTGTTAGATATGGTACCGAATAAGGCAAAGATAATATAATTATGTTTTTAGTACGGTCTTGTAGCCCTTAAGTATTACATTCCCTTTAGATGCATCTTTCTGATAACGATTCTGGTTAAACCGATTTGTGTTTCTTTGTTTGGTTGACTCCTATAGTAAACACAGTCACAATAATATGTATATAATAACTACATTGTTTTAATTTATTACTTACGCATGCTACCCGTTAAAATGTTTTGAACTCTAATTTCCCTAATGTTAAAACTCCACGTGAAGACTTCATTGGAAAGCTCACTCCTCCTCTATCTAATTCATCTATGTATGTATCTCGGGAGGTTAGATATGACGTGAAAATGGTATTGTTGCGAAAATGTTTCTAAAGAAAGAACGTTATAAACAAAAAACTAAAACCACAGTCAAAGGTCTCAAATATAGTTAATTAGACTAAGTCTAATATGTCTAAGGTGACATGTTTCGCCCAACGGGCATCATCAGACCTAAAAATAACTAATTTTAAACACGAAAATAATAGAAGAATTCAAAGATTTATACCTACTAACACCAAATAAAATAAAGCAAATGGATATAAAACAAAACGTAGACAGTAACTACACAACAGTGACAAGAACGAAGGGTAGAACAGTTCTGAAAAATTCTATAGGGGGCATTCACTTACATATCAGAAGAGCAGAAATTGACTAAGCAAAGATGAGCTGGCAGTCTGTCTAGATATGAAAAGAAACAACGGCTGAATAGTCTTGTTAATTGAGGCCTATAATCTCAAAAAGAAGAACAAAGACAATTATGACATAAGGACAAGTTGACAGTTGAGAATCTAACAGCTATTTGTATTAATCGATGTTATTAAAAACTAAATGTGGTTCAGAATTAAAAACATTGGTAACGCCATTAAATATATGGCTTTTCTGGCATTGGTTATCTCCAATTTCTCAAATAAATCTAATTTTTTGCTCTTATCGCATTGGTGTAATAATTTATACATTATCACAAAACACAAAGATGACTTGGTGTTGGAAATATCAGTGTTTTTTTATTTATGAAGTAAAGACAGATGTTCCTGCACTCTGGTAGAAATCTTACCCAACTGTCCAACATTGTAAAGGATAAATAGCAGAGTTAGATAGAAGATCTGTTTTGTTTTTAGTTTAACCAAATGTTTTTTCAAGTTGCTTACACTCTTAAACGCAATTGTGTGTTCTTCTCAACCCATCATAACCTCAAGCCTAACATTAAAACGTCTATAGGAAACTAGGCGACCTGGCCAAATATATGCAATAACAATTAATATTTTAACTATGACTTTTAATACAGATACATAACATGTCGCTATATCTTTAGGAAAAAAATTAAACTTGAGTGTATATGAATCTCATTTTTATAGGACAATATATTAATACAAGTTAATGTTAAAAGCAATGTTTTACCTATTTAAAATGTCTCAAGCTATCTAAAGTTCTTAATAAATTAAATCACGGCCAGATAAAAGTTTTTATGAGATACACGTAGCAGATGCAAATAAAATATCTGAGGTTTGTTTGTATCTATTTGTTTTTTTTTGTAAATACTTTTTACCTCTACCGGGTCATCATTATCTAATATTCGCCCCTTTTTTCATGATTTTTTAATATTCCATTTTATTTTTCAGTTCCAGTTTAGCCGGATGTTACATCACCATTACATTTTTAATGAAATACCCAGAATTTTTAAATACCTTGTGATAATGCTTAAAATTCTCTAAAAGTCTGATTTTGATTTAATGAAATCGAATGAAATATGGCGTAGCTATGGGTCTTCGTTACTTATTTTTTTTTTTAAATTCACGAATGGTTGTTAACATAATTAAAAAATATGTCATTTAGAACTAAAACTGAAAAATTTTTTTTTGTTATAAAATAATTTTAGGATTATTCTCTAAACTCGTTCAGTTGGGATTTGCAACGTCTTAATTTTTTTGGTTTCACAACGTTTTGAATGGTAACTATCTCCGATCGTTTTCAAGTGTAAACTGAATATATAATTTGAGGATTACTTATGAAAAATATATCACCTGCAACTTTTTAATATTTCGACCAATTTATTTTGAAAACCAAAATAGCAACAAAATGTATTTATATATTTATATGTTCTAGTAATACTTTTAAGTATTTTGGAAAATGATATAAGATATAAACAAATTACTTAACGACTTTATTTTACCACAATACCACTCCTAAAACTGTAAAGCCATCCTTAGATTTCTAGGCAAAAGCACCCAGATGTCCCAATATCATTTCTAATTGTAATTTGGAATTGACAAATTGTAAAATGTCAATTAGGTGACATCCTTCGTTTATAACTATTCAGTTTTCTTAGCCGCCTATTTTTAGCTCATTTACAAAAATGTATAAAGAATTTCCGCTGATTTTTAGTTCGTAAGTAAAGCTAGAAATTATTGAATGATTCTATTTTTAGATAACTAATTAAGCTTAACTTAGGTGTCAAAAATTTGTGGCATGGCCAACTAAACAAAATAAACCAAATAACGATGACCTAGCTATTTTTTATCAAATTTTTAAAGTCTAAAAGATATCATTAAGAGACTTCTAACCTTTATCCAAAGGCGAATAAAAATTTAGAGGTTTTCATATCAAATCCAAAGATGACTATATTGTCGATGAAAACCTGAAATCAACCAAATTGTAAAATATGGGTTAAAAGTTGAATAGTTTCCTTTACAATACTTTAAATTAAAATTTTAAAAATCAAAGATAAAAAGGGCGCGCACATTAATCACCCGGTGGATATATGTGTTCATTAAAACTTTAGAAAACAAAATTACATAATATTAACTTTGATTATATTGAACTTTTGATTAATTATTATTATTCAAGCTGGAAATGCTAAAAAATAATTTTAAGTTTTTCAGATTTCTAACCAAAAGGTACTCAAAAGGTACCTAACTACAACGCACAAGGGCGTGGGTCTCGTTAAAGCTACATTATTTAATAAATGTTATCTTCTCTAAAACAGCAACAGTGTTTTTTTTCACATTTTATCTACTGATTCGTCCTATATCAAAAAATTTAGAAAATTGACACCACTATAAACTTTAACAAACAATTATTTTTAAGCAACTTCAGAAAATCAGAAGGAGCTCAACTGGATCCTATGTATGTTTTACGTATGTACGCGGATGATTTTATCCGGATGTTTAGACTAATGTGGACTAATTTTTGTGAAAGTATTAAGAATAGTGCCTCAGCGAAAGTATTAAGAATAGTGCCTCACTCCACTCACTTAAGCATATTAAACAAAATTGCGGAATGACGTCATTTTAACCTATAGCATTAAGATTTGGTGTAAAAAGGGTAATTAGCCAAAAAAATGATTTGGTCATACCTTAAGATACATCCTCCAACCTTTAGGGGTGGGGGGTAGGTGGTTGGGGGGTGATAGGCTCGTGAAGATACGTGCTGGTATAATTTAACTGTCACATTCAGTAATTGTTTACTAGCCATTCGATGTTGCTACAAGTTTTAGAGCTCCTGAGAATAGGGTTGGAAAAAGCTCGAAAAAATTGACAACTTCTATGACCTTATTTCAAGGTAAGTTTAAGATCGTTGACTAATTGAGCATTTCAATTAGAAAAGAATTTTTTACGAACAGGTTGTGAAAAGTATAAAGTTTCGAGGTCAAGGTTAGGTAGAAAAACTCTTGGACAAAATCGGCCGTGTCGACCTAGTTTATTTGCAGATGAAGAAGAAAATTTGTTCTCCATCATCTGAATTTAGTTACTTCGTGGGACTACCCGTTTAATTTATTAGATCTTAGGCTATTAGTAAAGGGATATTTCAACAGGAAAGGCGCCCAAGAAAGGAAATTGAAAAGAACATGTCTGGTAGAGATTGGGCAATGAACTATCTCAAACGCCATAAAAATGAAATATACTGGAGATCTTCTGCTAATATATCGACAAAACGGGAGGTTTGACACAGGATGTGTTCGATATATTTTTTGGAAATGCTTCAGAGATATTATCCAAAGCGGTTTTTTCGTTAATGATCAACTTTGGTGAAACTAACCTTACATACGATCCGGGATCAAAGAAATTTATTTTTAAGAGGGAATCGAAATATCCAGAGATAGTTATGAATACTACAAAACAGCAATCAGCATTATGTATGTGGGAACAGCAGATGGTCAACTCTTACCGCCATATGTATTATATAAAGCAAAACATCTATGGATGCACCATGGACCTTAGGAGGTCCCAAAGACCCAAAGTTCAATAGTATCAAAAGTAAATAGTTCGACGTCATCGGCTTTGAAGATTGGTTTTTTACAGTTATAGTACTATTTTCAGGAATAAAAGTTCAAAAGCTATGGTTTATTTTTCCTTTTATCATAATAAATTTTGTTCAACACCCATGAATATTTTTATTCCAGATCTTACTTGGAGTTAACCTTGCATCCCATTTTTCCGAAAAAGTTCTGCGAAAATGTCAGGAAATAAATATTGTATTCGTCTGTTTACCCAAAATGCGACCCACATAATGTAGCCTCTCGATGTTGTGTTTTATGTGCCGTTAAAAAATATTGGCGCTAGATTCTCACGAACATGTTCGATTGACATTTCGATGAAGACATGAGGAAAAACAAACTTCAGTGGCAAAGGATTCTTTTCTTAGTCTTTTAACTGCAGGAAAAACTTGAAGAGAACAAAAGAGGATCACAGAACTTAGCATCTGGATTTGTTAACATCGGCTTATATTCTTTAGATCCCTCATGACCAAGATAATGTTTAGATACCTAGGAAAACCAGCGACTAAGAGACTCCGGTATTGGTTTCAGACGTAGTTGTTGAGTACAGCCTGAGAAAAGAGAAAAAATATTACGTAGGCCAAATAATAAGTAAATCTGGATGTATGTGTCATATAGAGTTTTTAAAAAATCTAACAACTCGAAAAGGTTCTTAGTTCCCCTTAAAACAGACACTCATAATTTAAGTACTGACATGAAGTGCTTACAACTGCCAATGTTAAAGATACTGGTAGTGGAATATTCCACTACTTAATGCAAATCAAAAACCTTTTTAATTTTTAACTTTTAGTTTAGGTTAGTTATGTTTGAGAAATAAAGACCTTTTTTCCAACAATATTATATTTTTTTAAACAATGTTTGTTGTCCCAAATAAAGTCAATGGTGATTATTATTGGGGTTTTAATTGAATCTATACAAAATCTCAAATATCCTCATAATTTGGGACAAAATATATACCTCCCCCATTTAATTGAAGCAGGGACTAATATTTTAGGCGAATATAATATAAACTCCTATCTTTCCAAAAATGAGTCGTACATAGTTTTATGTTACGTGAGAACATGTTTTTTTATACGTATCACCCTCAAGCTAATATTTTCCACAACTTTATACAATAACATTTTTGAACTTCAACCAAAATGAATAAAATAGATACAAAATCAAAAACCATTTCCCATATAAATGTCTTTATAGATTACCGCTACATTGTAACCATTTTATATTCTTGCTGTACATTAGCAAATCGGCTGGATGAGCATTAAATAAAAAACGTAAAAAAGCTGTACCGCAAACACAAGACATAATCAGTAAAATGAAAACGCTATTACAGTTCAACCTCAGCATAAAATCAGACAGCAATTACTCATAAAGTCGTACTGGAGAATTTTAGTTAAATTCTTGTGGGGAACCACGTAGACATTAAATAAATGTCTCTTGGTTTTAACTTTTGACATGAATAGTTTGTGTGAGAAGAGAAGTACACATTTTTACTAAAAAATAGACTGTGTTTACGGGTGTAAGATGCTTGAGTTAAGAAGGGAATATTTGTATGCTATTTTGATAAAATTGTATAGAAGTTGTATTTAATTGAGGAAGTTAAAATTATAGCTAATATTTTCCAGATTTACATATCAATTGCTATAAATAAAATGCGACCGTATAGAGATATAAATAAATTAATTATTAAAAAACCAAAAAAACTGCTTAGATCCGAATGTCAAGCCCGCTACTTACTATTCGGTTCGATTTGTTAATTCGATTCGTCAATTCATATGAATGGGCGAATCAACGAATTGACGAATCATCCACACTATTCATCAATTTTTATATTATTATTTTTATACAAAAAACAAAGATTTGATGCAAACGAATGTTTTCAAATGTTCAAAATCAAAAGCTACTTGATTATTTGCCCAAAAGATGGAATGGTAGCTCAACGAGTCGCACAGAGGAACGGAACCCTTCACACTTTGCAGACGAAACATCGAATGGACGAATGAACGAATATCATTTTTCCCAATGCTGTACTATGATTGGTTTTCTGAGGTATTGCCGGCCTCATTTCTTAGTTATCCAGCTGCGTATACTATACACTCCAGAGATGGCTTGATTAGTTTGGATATATTTTTGAGCAATTAAACTGCTGAAACTTCGAAGGAACCAAAGAAATTTTTACATTTAAATTTAAAATAAAATATTGCCACCCAATCTCAGCCTTTGATAGGGGTTGTAAGCCCTTCAAAGCCGAGAAACGGTAAGGTGGAGAAAATAAACGGAATGCTGGGCTAGCAGCAGTTCGGGAGTGGTCGTGCGGTCAAAAAGATGGTCGATATTAATAGGGCGCCAGTAACCATAATATAAAAACCCAATTCCGTATAGTAACTTGATACCAGGTTACGGGATACCAAAACAAAATACCTGTGGGAAAATGCCAAAAAAAAAGAAAATTAACCAACAATAGTTTAGAAATTTCACCTTTAATATAAATACCAATCTAATTTACACTCACAATATTCATGTAAGAAAAGAGTGTACCTAGATTCAAAAATTTATATGTACCTAAGTACAATTATATTTTTGCTTTAGTACTTATTTTAGAAAAGAACTATTAGAATTATATCGAATTAATATTAATTAATTATATGTAATTATAAAAATCAAAAATGTCTTGTACTTCACGTGATCACGTTTAGTTTACATACACCCGTAGGCGCTCAAAATCATAATAAAATTTCTAGGTACGGGCCTGTCAGAAACCAAACACTATGGTTAAATATTATATTTAGTTTTTATACTCTTTAAGTGGTACATAAGAATTAAAAAAAAATTAACAGGCGTTTACGCAGTCTATGATAAAATTGTTCGGTAGTACACAGCTTAAACGAAAACTTTAAATTTAATTAACTGAGGATCACTAGTTTCCAATTTGAAAGAAAGAAAGTGGCAACGAAACAACAATTATTACTTGAAAGCCTGGGAAGGATTACAACAGGCTTGTATCAAAAAATTCAAGTCCAAAAAAAAAACTACATACAGAAGGTAGGGGTTCTCTTCTGGAGATCATTAATCCCGTAAAAGCGGGAAACCCTTCGAGGAATGAACTGTCCTCGTTGCAGGATGATTAGGTGCTTTATTGCGCCGTCCAAAAAAAAACCCTAATCAATAAAATCTTGTTTTAATTTGACTGTACCGCATTATTTTTGTAAAGTAACATTTATTAGGAAACTATTTTTATTTATTTTTCTATTAGAATATTTGTTTTTATTTAAACCACAAAATTTTGTTTTAAATCAAAATGTATCAGAAAAAGATATTTATTTTACTGTTTTAAAATGATTGTGTTTAGTTAATTTATTTACATATTCTATTATATAACTCTTTATTTTAATTTAGATTTAAATGTATTTAATTATATGTATATGTATATAATTTATTTTATTTTAATAGAAACAGAATGCAATTAACTGTTTTAGCTATCATTATTTTGCCTAGAACTCTTTTATCTTGGTCATTATCATATACAAATGTTACGCAATTATTAAGAAATCAGTTGTTGCCAAATACAGTTAAAACACATAGAATAATTCCTTTCCAAAAAGAAACCATTCATTGATTTTTATTCGCAGTCCCATTTCAAACCTGAACCCTCAATAATCTTTAACAAACACCTATATTTACACCTCGTACTTAAGTAAGGCCATTTCTAAAATCACTTACATAAATTCCCAATATAGATCCCTATATGTATACCAATATTTAAACAGTAAATAATAAGAAAATAAATTCTCATAGCCTATAATTATTAACCTAATGTTAATTTTTAAATAAAATATCCTAAAACCAGTGCTGGAAGTGGAATAAAATGAATCACCCCTTAGCATGTATACAGAGTATTTTAATACTATTGTTACTAAAAGTATCTTGTATTATCTTTTCCTCTCTATAATCTAGTAATATTTTTACTCTTCGAAATTTTAAGATTTCAGAAAAACTAGCCCAAATGTAAACCTATAAAACTATGCCCAAAATGAAATTCAGAAATCCCAATATTCAGAGAAAATATCTATAAATATACACAGTATGCAACAGGTTACTCTGCAGGCGATAAATATATATTTAAGAAACTAAATAATGTAATATTGAAATACTTACACACTTATCCAGTGTGGCTTTATTCAGGAAAAATTGGCAGACCAGGGAATTCGGAAAATTCGTACGGCAGTAAGGTATTGTTTGAGGTTCTAAATGAATTTCTGTAATTAAGAATTAAACCCTAATTAGACATGAATGGCCTTAAGAAATTAGGAACAATGCCTTAATCGAAAAGAAAATGATGACTTACCCAGCACTTAGCAAAAGCACTTTTTATATCTGGCTTTTCACGCCACAGTCAGAATCGAAACGAACAAAACGAACCACTGACTTTAATACACCATAAGGGAATAATCACTTATAAAAAGAGTGCAAACAGTACACTAAAATGTTAGCCCTAAATGGCTCAGTGCATATGCTTTCTGGAGATAGCACCCACAAAAATTGCCGATTCCTTGTCCTCTTTCCACGGGCTCTTTCAGTCCCCTCTACTATAATGACGTATTGGCACAAATGACGGAGCGGGAAAATTTACTTTTCCTGCACTACACTTTATAAGCGGAAAATATTTTTAGTAACTAAAGAATTACGAAAAATCGAGAAATACACCAAAATATTTCCATGAAATTAATCCACAAGAACACAATTTACAAATGAAGATTCGAATTTTTGAGTTAACTACAATACCGATCGGGAACAGAAATATGGGTGTGCGCGGAACTGGCAGTACAACTTCCGAAATATTCCGAACAGCATTATCCTGCGTAGCGGTACTTACGGTTAGTATCGACTATCGAAATTCAGGCAAAAGGAGATGTTCTGATAGAAACTTCTATGTGCAGTTACTGCAATCTATGAATAAATGGAAACTACATTACAACTCAGCTCAAAAACTCAATACCAATAAGCATAAGCGACCATGAAAATTCTTACGTGGAGGGGTTAACGCTTACACTCCTCTAAAAAAAAATGATGGGCATACATTTTATTCACAAATATATTATATCTGATATGAGTAGAAATGAGCAAAGTCCAGATATTGTAAAATATAAATTTAAAAACAAATCCTGCCTAGCGGTACCTACGATTAGTATCGAAATTCGGTCAGCTGGATATCTTCGGGGCGACAGCTTAGCTGCCTCCTCGCTCAACAGCGTAAAAAAAATCGTACGTGGATTCCACGAATTAAGGTGACTCATTTGAAAATGCGCGCTAACAATTATCTGCAATATGGAAATAACTCAATTTATATTTATGTATTTGCTATTAATTATTTAAATTTATAAATTTACTAAAAAAATACTAAAGACAGTTTTAAACCGTTACAATATTTTCTATACGGATGAAGATTATGAGTTGCGGTTTTCGGCTTTTCTTTATCAATATTTATAGTATGCAACCTAATAAACGTAGCCTCAAGACACCATCGTAACCGTTTTATACAGGGGGTTATATAAGACCCTGTCATTTTTTTAAATTTTGTTCGACCAGGATTCTTATTATGGAAGATTCCTTTTTCTCTTTCGGCAACCAAAATAATCTAGCGCTAGGTACGAAAAAACAATTTTTAGCGATTTTGAAACTTTTTCTTCATTTCTGACATTCGGGGTATTTTCGAAAAATTGATTTTTTTAAAATAATCTGCTGAACAAAGCCCACTTGTGGTAACGAACGTTTTAATTAATTAATTAATTAAATTTTCCAACATGAATATTGTATAAAGGGTTCATCAAAAACTAAGAGGTGGACGTTTAATAGTGATTTGTTGATTTTATTTTTTTCATAAATTTTGAATTCGATGTTGGACATGGACATTTTTACCGAAACAGTTTTTTTCATTTGAAATTTGCGCTAGTTCTTTCATAGATATTGCCTTTAATAATTTAAAACAGAATTTTTTAATAAAACAAAATGAAAAACCGCTTTTATCGTTGATATAATTCTCTTTTTTCAAATAAAATACAGTTTCACATTTTATTATTGTTTATACAGACTAGACGTACTTAAACTGTTTACCCATCACTTCGAGAATATGTCCCAATAATACCTACCTTGCGGAGCTGAAATTCTACACTGTTAAAGTTTAGAATCGGTAGAGTTTTTGGTGCACCCTGTATACAATATTCACAGTGGAATACTTAAGGGTGCTAACCCTGTTTATAATATGATAGACCATACTGAATCTGATTGCCATAAGTGGGCTTTGTTCACCAGATCACTTTTAAAAAAATCAATGTTTCTAAAAAACCCTGTATGCCGGAAAAGAAAAAAAAAATTCAAAAATACTGGAAACTATTTTTTTGTACCTAGCTCTAGATTATTTTCGTTGAAAAAGACATCTTCCACAGTAACAGTTATGGTCGAACAAACTTTTCAAAAAATGACAGGGTCTTATTTAACACTCTGTATAAGACGGTTGCAATGAAGTCCTGAGGGTGCATACTCAGGAAGTGATCAAACAAAGACCGAAAACCAAAACTCAAAATCATAATCCTCGTGATTTCTTTTTGAATTCTCAGTAAAAATTTTCTTGGTGCAGTTCGAAGTTCTAGCAGTGTATTTAGATTAATGCCATAATGATTCCAGTGGCGGCTATTGAGGTGAAGTAGGTGAAGTGCTACTTCACCAGGAAAAATAAACAAGCAAACATCTAATTATATTTATTATATATCTCCTAAAATTTAAGTTTTTACATTCATTTATTCACCTAATTGGCAAAAAATTAACTGTACGTCTCGAATAAATATTTTACTTGACCGTTGACGGCATGTCTTTTTAAAACTTTCAATCCAACTTTATTATAACAACAATAACAGCGGCGCAAACCGCTTCGACTTTGCTGGAGGTGCTATGTTTAGTTTAAGATTTTCCTACTACGTTGCCATGACAACGCGTACGCGATGACGTCTAGCACATGGAAGAATAATGTTAACTTTTATTTTCGCGAATTTCGCTGGAACCAGTTAGTTCCTTTGCAGTTTACTTGACTGTTTTGTGTTATATTTATTTATGGTGTTGTTAAAACTTTATATGGTGTCGGGTTTATTAATTATAATTATAACATTATTGTTGAATCCGATTACGGATATGGTTTGCATTTTGTTGGAAACTCCATTTAATCGATGGAAGATTAGAGTTTTAATCGTCATCCTGGTTTTCGGCGTACAAATGGTTATGTAGTAGTCAAATATTACAAAAATTGTTTTGCTGGCCTTGTTTACTAGTTTCCAATAAATATTGAGTGTGGAATAAGGAAGGATTTGCAGGTACGTTAAATATATGAAGGTCTTTACATAAACATGAAGATTCGGCGGAGCATTTAAAATGTGAATTAATGCTAAAAACGTTTGTAAAAAATCAAAGCACTATAGCTGAGACTTTAAAAGAAAATGCTAAACTATATAAAATACATTTTAACGAAATCGTCCGATTAAATAGACTATTTATGTGCTTGGTAATTGACGCAGTTTTGTACCTTGCAAAACAAGAGTAAGTCTTTCGCAACCATGATGAGAGTAGCGAGTCAATAAATAGGGGGAATTTTAAAAACCTTTTAGATTTATTAATATCGAGAAGTTCCCAAGAACTAAAAGATCATCACGAAAAAATTAAAAATGTTTTTACTGGTGACTCGAAAACTATTCAAAACGAAATAATTGAATGCATTTCTGATTATTTAAATGATCATGTAAAAAATGAAATAATGAACACACAGTTTTTTTCTGTGCAAGTGGATGACACCACTGATATTACGCAAACCTCCCAGTGCTCCATAATTTTAAGATACGTTAATTCAAAAGGTTCGGTAGTCGAGAGATTCTTAGGATTTTATAATGTCAGCTCCGATAGAACGTCGGATAATTTATATTTTCTATTAACGTAAATGAATAGGGCAATGTTGGCCTTCAAAAAAAAAAAGAAAAAGCGCCGCAGGCTGTATTTGTCCATTGTCTTGCGCATTGTCTTAACCTTATGCAGTAAAGTTTAAAAATATTTCTGAATGTCGAATTTCCCTTATTTTTTCATCACTCAGCCAAACGAACGTATGCTCTTACATCTGCATCTACGAGGCGTATACCAAC
Source organism: Kuschelorhynchus macadamiae (assembly GCA_030620095.1). Lineage (NCBI taxonomy): Eukaryota > Metazoa > Arthropoda > Insecta > Coleoptera > Curculionidae > Kuschelorhynchus > Kuschelorhynchus macadamiae. The sequence goes on from JAUTXW010001744.1 coordinate 798,480, forward strand.
AATTACAGAAACTCATTGGTCTTCAAATTCGAAGTTAGTAAATGTGATTGTTCAAGACTGCAATAAATTAAAAGACGTCTTTGAATTTATTACAAACTGTGACAAATCTGAGAAAAAATCGATACGGCTTGCGAAAGGATTTTTAGGTGAGATGAAAGATTTTGAATTCACATTTCTGGCGTTAGTGTTTAATGACAATTTTTCAATCGCGGACATACTATTTGCGTTCTTCAAAAAAAAATCGCTTGACATTCATTTTTGCATATCCAATATAAAACGCTGTCGTGAGGCGCTCTGTAAAAAAAGGAATGAACATTTTTTTAATACCATGTTTAGTAAAGCAAGTTCTATTACAAAAATAAATCATTACAAACGTGAGCTTGCTAAGCTCTCACCTGAAGAAATTAGGGCTAAGTATAGAACCCTTTTTTATGAAATATTGGACCATATTTTAATGGAAATGACACTAAGCTTTCAAGACTGAAAAACTTACATTTTTATGTTTGGCAGATGCTGCTAAATTTTCCGAATATATTTTAAATTTTTCAACTGGCCCGTTTGAAAATTTGTTACAGTTATATGGAGAAATATTTTCAAAAAGTCGACTTAAAAATGAGCTTGGTCTTATTTTTGCCAATGACAGTAATTAGAATATATAGCTGCAAGAGCAGGTGAAAAAATTTAATGAAAATAAAGATATTTTACCCAAGGCATATAAAGTGTTTTCCGTTATTTTGACAATACCGTCAACAAGTGCTTCAGTGTAAAGAAGTTTTTCTTGCCTCAAACGTGTAAAGAAATACAATATCTCAAGAAAGACTTACTTCTCTATTAGTATTGTAATTGTGAAAATATCACCCTCCAGGATCTTTTCAAATTCACTTCAAAATGGCCAAAAATTAAGGGTCATATGGGGATGACCTGGCAGAATTTTGGTAAGAATACAATATGGGGAAACAAAATAAGGGCCTAGTGAAATGATAAAAAAATTGTTACTAAAATACTACTTATCCAATTTACGAGAAATTTTACACAAGATCAATTGTTATAAAAAAATTAACAAGTAAAATTTTGGTACGAATCAAAGGTGGCGAAACAATGGCGGCTTAATAAAATCTTTAAAAATTCAACTCGAAAAACTACTTATTGAAATTGTAGTACGAATTCAAGATTACGGAACAAAATGGCGGCCAAATAAAATTTTTAAAATCGTCAAAAAAATCATCAGGTATTTACATATCTTCACGTTTTAGCTCCTCTAGATACCAAAAAAAAAATATGTTTTATCAATTCCGTCGGTCTGTCTGTCTATTTGTCTGGTCTGCCATTTCGCGGCATGGCTTAAAAACTACTTACCCGATTGACTTCAAATTTTGATCAAACATTAAGGGTGATATGGGGATGACCTGGTAATATTTTGGCTCCTTTTCCTAGTTGCTCAGTTGCTTACTCTATACACATATAATGCCACCATGATCCCGTAACGAGTAAAGACCTTAAATCCCATACGGAACCCAACAATCACAAAACAAATTGTTCAAAATACTTCGTATTGACTTGTCTTTTATTTCAGCGGAGTATAAACAAGTTCGTTGAATTTTTAGTGTGAGCCTCAGTGGTAGGGTTCTCGACTTTCATTGACATGGTGAATGGATGTGTGTTCAAATCCCGCTTCAAGCGATAACTTTTTTTTAGTTTTTTTTTAGCGAAACTTATAATGTTGAAAGTAGTTGAGGTTTTTAAAAATCTGATTTCGTATTGATTGGTCATCTGTGTTATAATAAGCGGACTCCGTATGGGATTTTCGGTCCTATCGGAAAAAATAACGTTTGCGGAATTTACAAGCGATAATTTTTGCTAGCAGTTTTGCTGACAGTTCAATCTCAACATAAAATCAGACGTGAATTAGTCATAAAGTCGTACTTTTAGTTAATTTTTTGTGGAGAACCGCGTAGTCATTTAATAAACATCTCGTGTTTTTAACTTTTGGCTTGAATAGTTTGTGTGAGAAGAGAAATATAAATTTTTTACCAAAAAACTGCGTTTCAAATTTACAGATAGGTAAGGTGCTTGAATTAAGAGGGGAATATATTTATACTATTTTGACACTATAATATAATACTAATAATATAACATTTATTTGCCATATATATTTAGAATAATTCTAACTTTAACAATAGAAATAGATATTTTAATAACATTAGACATAAGACAAAAACAAGGCTGAAAATAGTTTGGAAAAGATTCATTCAGCCCCCAAAAAAAACATGAAATCATAAACTACACGAGGAGGTTTAAATAAAATAATATAGAAGCGGTTGGTAGCATTTACCACATACTCAGTGCATGTCAAGTAGAAGGTGAAGATCACTTTCAGCATTTCTTACAATAGCTGAATCAGGTGAGTGCTAACTTTTAATTAAAAAACTTATATAGACTCGTTTTACTGTAATGAAATGAGCAGACCCCTAATGTATTGCTAGGATCGGATTCAGTATTTTAGAAGACCTTCTTATGGGGTCTCCAGATGACCTAGGTTATTATTTGAAAAAAAAAGTTGGGGTGCCTACAAATTAAAGAGCTGCAGGGAGGGGGCTGAAAATATTACAAAAGAGTTTTTGTGAAAAATGACTCACACAGAAGATATGAATTGTATAGGTTTCTTTTGAACAATTCTGTATAAGGTGCTTGAATTAAGATGTTTTCCTATTTTACTAAAATAATGCAGAAATGATAATTTAACAAGAAGTTTTAAAATCCAATTCAACTCAGTTGTCAATTGCTGGAAATAAAATGGGACTTTGCAAAAATATAAGTAAAATATTTTTTCATAAAACAATAAAATGAACTTCAAAAAAGCCCTAAAATGTAAAAAATAGTATTTTCTTCCTTCAAAATTTTTCTAAATGTATAAAGTAGGAATTTTTAAATGCAGCCGTGGCATAACCCCGCTACCACCTCAAATCTTTCGGGAGTATTTGGTGCAGATATAGAACAACTTTAACTAATATTATATAAGTGCCATGTATACATACGCATAGAAAATCAGCAATAGAAATACTCAAAAACTAAAATAATCAGTAAAAATGAAATTCGAGATCCTAAAAACCCCGAAAAACGATATATTTAAATTACCTATCTTTTCTTGTTACCCCTCCCCCAACCCTTCCACACGCTACGCTAAACATTTAACTTGACGCAAAACATTGGTTTCGCCTTATTTAGAATGGTAAACATTCAATAAGGCCTATAATATCCTTACAAGGAAATTGTTTCCCTCTCCCTTAAATAAGGGAGATATCTCAAGCTACGCCCAAATTATTTATTTGGTTAATTATTCTTCATACATCAAATTTTAAAGCAATATGTTAAAGCATGTCAAAGTTATCGCGGAAACTCTATCACAGAAACATATTCAACATTTCCCGGTATTACCGGTATTACCCTTAACACTTTCTGAAATATTCATTCAAATTGGTCAAACCATAGCAGAGTAATTGGTGTACTTATAAAAAAATATATGGGTCGAACTGAGAACCTCCTCCCTTTTTAAAGTCGGTTAAAAAGGAAGCAAAAATCCCGACTGTTAGGTACGACCGTGGAATATGTACTGACTAACTTCATTTGTGTAAAATTGTTATTGGGCAAATTTCACGACTTTATCTTACTCTACATTATCCCTATTAGTTTTTTTAACTACTCTTATTCTATAACCCAATGGATAGTAAAAATCGATGGAATGGGTCTATTTGCGTAGGTATTTACCAACACTTATTGCCTGCACGAAATTAACACCACATTAAAACCACACTAACTTTTGTTCTTGGTACTTCGAAAGTTCGACGTCGAATCCGCTTTCTACATATTTGAAAACGTTTCTTATGACGAAATATCTCTCGGTAACTTGAAAGCCATAATGATGAAATTGTATTTTTTTTTAATCTACACAGAGGACCTAAGTTTCGCCATAATATATTTATGTCAAATCTATATATCTAGTAATACCCGTAAGAATATCGCAAATGTGTTGATACCCACTCACTAAAATCCTTATAACCGCTTGGATTATATAAGGTTAAATAAAAAAAAATGGACCCCTGTATAATACATACTATGTATACAAAGATTAAATGACCTTCACGAGCTTTTTAATTTGATACGAGTCACGATCACTAATAATATATTTAGTTCTTTATATCTGACAAAATAGCATCATGTCCGATATTTTGGTTTTTCAAAATAAATGTCGTTACAAAACTCGCTGGGTATAGCCGAATCTTTACAAAGACACATTCATGCAAATCTATCCAGGTATTTAGTCTGTAGGATGTAAACGCATTGCCAGGTGCAGCAGAGTAAAAATGAATAGCAATCAAAAGAAGCTTTTAAAGAAATTAATAAATAAATATCTAAATAAAATTATCTTAGGGTAAGGATACATGCAAAGCAAATAGAGATGTCTCTTTGGATTGGAAAAAAACATGACCGTTAAAATTAAAATGACAGATGCTAATGCTGTACGGGCTTAAAAAGCTTTTACGATATGAGGTTGGTTGTCTAACGGCCGTGCAATGTCGTATTCTTTGATATGTATGAAATTTGTTAGATATGTTCAGCAGCCGCAAAGGATCTAATTTACTAAAGAAATTTAAAAGAACGAGAAATATCAAAAACAGAGAATGAAATAGTGTGATTGGTTGAATTATTAAATATTTTAATAAAAAAAGGTTCTAATAACCCTGAAGCTGAAAGTCTTAGTACTAGGTATCGTCGTTGGTTTGAGTAAAAAATTGGACAGATTACAAATTAAAGGATTTGGGAAAGAAAATAATCAGAACACTGAAAACAGTAAGGCCTGAAAAAGTGAAGATTCGTTATATATTAATATGTAAATAGACAAATCGCCTACAGTTCGACGCTGCTTAAATTTGAACCCAAGTGTTATTGTGGTTGCTAAAAAAATCGAAAAACGCTCGGACCCGCCAATTTAATGTCCACCACTTAGGTGTCACTCACCTGCAGAATTCTAAATGGAAAGGGGTTTCGAGTGAGACTTTGTTTTAAAGAGCTTTGAATTCTCTTTCCAACGACAATTTTTGAAATTGAATTGGTAGTTTTCCAGAAATTACGTCATAAAAAATTTAAATTTTGTTTCTGGTCCTGTAAAAAATGTTGAAAATGTCCATACAATTATAAAACACATGTTCAAATTGATTGTCGCGTACTCTGAAGTACTTACAACGTTATTTGTCTTCATTGGTGTATAATCAATCTAGCAAATCTTCAAAAAAATTGGCTGTATTGAATACATTTTTGACTCTAAACGGCCACAAAAAAACAAAATTCTAGGTGAAGTTAAATCGGGAGAGCGAGAGGCCACTCAATAATAGGATTTATGCTGCCTACCTACCTCTCTGGAAAATGTCCGTTAAAATATTTCAGAACCAGAAGTTCGTTTAATTTGTTTTAGTGTGTCAACATGTAATAGTATTTCTTTGCTACGTTGTTATACATTTTCATGGGGATTACATGTAATTCTATTTTTTGTATATAGAAGTTAATTTTTTAAACAATGTCTTCAAATAATTTCTCTCTTATTCTAAATTCATTGGGTTTGATCAGCGAAAAATTGCAATAACTATGGGACTAATGTGTTAAAAAGACATAATCATAGCAATGGTTGCCTTAACGTTAAACTTAGAGTGTACACGGTAAAAAATCGCTATTCATTAATTGTCAATAATGTATTCACAAAAAATTGTGCATTAATGTTATAAAATTGTGCAGAAAATACATACAGGAATATTCAAAATAGATGTCTTCATTTGTGTAGCGTTTTTTAACCAAATTTGTACATATTTTATCCACAAAGCAATGCTAAAAAGGCTAATATTCGCTGTATATTACTAAACTACAACATATTTTAGATTTTAAAAATAAAACTTGTGTAAAAATTGAACAGCAGACATCGGATTTTTTTAATTGTGATGCTATGTTTGCGACATTCGAAAATATAATTCAACGGAAACGTCAGATTATCATACTGGCAACATACATAAAAGGTTGTTTGGTTTATAGACTGCAGATTTATCAAAAAAAAAACTCTCTTGGGGGGTAGTGTTGCGATTTTGTTTAAAATATTCTACCCCGGGGAATCTGCAGTTTTGTACTCTTGAAGACAAATAAGACTAAGCTATACACAGGTATGTACTTATACCTATTGACATAATATATCAATACAACTATTTCTCAGAGGGTATAATAAATCTGAACTTAAAAACAATAAAATGTATAAACGTGTTGCTTTTTAGGATTATTGAATGCTTATATAAATATTTCATAAAATCTTACATAAAAAGAAAGATAATGTATCAGTTTAAGATACTTAGCCCATTTTAAAACATAAGAGTTTCCGAGTAACACATTAACATGTGAAAGAACTGGAATTTGCATTAAATATGCGTCAAACTCTAACTCGCTTTATTTTCACAAAACGCAAATTATTTTTGGCTCTGGTGTAATTTAGAATATCGCAACTGCAGTAACCCGTTATGTATTAAAATAAAAAAACTTAGTTAATCTTACAAAACATTGTGTTTTGGATAAGTACTATGGTCACTCGTTAAAAAACCTTATATATACTTTTACACCGATTTTTTTTGTTTTAGTTACGTGACATCAAAATTTCAAAATGGATTCACCAAGAAGTTTATTTACATCCAGTTGGACTTGCTGAGATGAAAATAAAACCGTCTTTTATTAAAAATTATTTTTTATTTGTCATAATTTTTGACTAAAGGTTTTGTAGTTGGTTGTGGTTTGGATTCCTTATTTCAGATATTTTCATAGTTATCGAAAAATATTTAGAAAACATACACATTTTGTGCATAAAAAATGTATAATGTTATCCAGAAAAAAGTATTTTTTAATATAATGCACAATTTTGTGCTTAAAATGTTCACAATTTGTGTAAGAATTATGCACACACATATTTTAGAAAGGATGCACATTTTGTGCTAAAAAAATATACAATATTATTCAAAAAAAAATCTAATTTGTGTAATGTCAATTCAACACAGTATTTTTCAGAAGATATGCACAATCATTCAGAAAATTATACAACTAATTGTGACCAATCATGCATACATTTTCTGCACAAAGTTGTGCCAAGTATACATTCAGACACAATTTGTGCACTAAATTTACGCAATTGTGCAGAATGTATAAATAATTTTTTTAGAGTGTTTTTTTTTCCATTTTTATCGTTTATTTTTGAAGATAAATATATGAAACGGAGTATATTTTATAGAATCAGGAAGAAGAGATGTATTCAACAAAAGTAAAATATATAAGGTTTTCCATCTAAAATCTGAAACTTAGCGTCATTTCCGGCCAAACCAGAAGTAGGCAAAAACAATTAAATACGTCAGTAAATACAAATTTTTGTCTTTCACTCAATACCCAAATTTCTTTTTGAAAATAATCCAATAATCCAATATAAAATTAAGATTTTAAGTAAAGTTACTTAAAAACGTATGCCTTTTTTATTTTACTTATACTTGTACTCGCACTTACTTAAAAGATATTTAGAAAAATATTTGTATTTAATACTTAAGTACATTTTAGTAGTAGTTACAATAGCTCTTGTTACTAACTAGATAAAGTCGCTGATTTTGAACTTTTTGAAATTCTTCCGGGGTTATATTTATCATTAATAGCCGTTTTACTTATACTGGGCGGATTAGGATAGTGTTTTGATCATTTTGCTTATAGTTAGCATAGATAGAATTTTCGATGTTTAAACGTTCTGATTTGAGAGCTGCAGAATGTTTTCATAGTTTAAATTTTAAACGGTTTAAAATATATATTTGAGCTTTTCCAATAAGACAATTAAGGCTTTCATATTTTTTACATTCAAGGAATGAATTTTGTTTATTGAAACTTTGCGCCAAAAATAGTCTAGGCCAGTGTCTCGCGAGGATTGGGTTTTAGGTGTGGGGCGTAGATCTTCGATATTTTTAAGGGCTATAAAACGTAAAAAATCATATTTTGAGAACGCACAAACCGATAACATCAAATGGAAAACTGAAAGAGTTATATGACTCATATATATATTTAAAAAAAAACGTAATAGTTGAAGAAAAAGACGAAGTTTCAAATCTAACTTTTAGAGGATTAAGTTTTTCAATTTGGGGTTATACGAACTAGATAATATTTTTAATATGATTATTATTATTCAGATTCTACTAACTATTGTTTCCATGCTGCATGATAGGGAGGTGGGATATCTATATCTTTTGCTAATCCTTATAAAAGCACAACATAAATTCCGAATTAACTAGTACCTGAAATGAACAAAATATTGTAGGGTAGTTAATCTGCCGGAAATTTTAGTGAAAAACAAATGCTCTTTCCCTTAGATTTTTTTGTATAAACGTGTTGGTGGGATCACACATTTTACCCAAGCAGAATAGTATTATATGAAAAAATGATGACCGCTGTTCCTCAAGAAAAATATTCCGGAGTTAATTTTGTTATAATTTTTGTATTTTTTTAATTAAAAAATTAAATAGATATTCTTATTTAAAAAATATGCGTTAAAAAAAGACATTCTATTTGACCGGTTTACAAAAAACTACAGACGATTCAATTTCCAAATAGAATTGCAGTTTTTAACCGTTTTTTAGATACCAAGACCTGAAATTTGGTATGCTTATTAGTGACCTCCAGAAATATATTTTCACAAAATTTAGTAAACATAATAAAATCGGAAAATTGGAAACAAAGAATGTTTTTTTTGGTTCCGATTTGACCACTAAAAACTGCTATTCTTACGTTCTTGTAAAAAAAAGAAATTCATTCCCAAAATAGCTTTCTACAAAAGTCACAAAAGACATGACTTCCGGATGTTCATACAAAAAAAATGAAGAGGAAGAGCAGTTCCTTTGACATGAAAATTTATGTTAGATTGACTCCACTATTGGAATAACCTTAACTTTAACGTACTTCAGAAGTAGCAATGGCATAAAACACAGTGAGTCAAAGCCATTATGAAAATTAATAGCACTAATATTTTCGACGTGGGCGGTATATAATAGAAAAACTAATGTGAATATAACTGATGTATATAATTTCTAAAAGATCGTTTCGTAAAGGTTATGTCCTATTCGTTTGTGAAATAGATAATCGCAGTAATTATTTCAGATAGATATAATATTAATAAAAGTAGTCTATGACTTAAGTCTGTTGGCACGCACTTACTGGTCCTGATAGCAGTGTTGATTTGACGTTAATCTCAATAAAATTTTATTCACAACCAACATTATAGGAATTTTTCAGTAAATTAATGGCATATAGGGGCCCCTATGATCCTTGGGTTCCTGGTACATTTTCTCTGAGAGCATCACTCATCTTAGTCAAGAACATAAACCCACTTAGCTACTGAATATTAAAGATATTTTTAAGCTATCTTAAAAGTTTATCCTTTTAAAATCAGTATCACCCTAATACCCTAGTATATTATACAGGGTCTTCCATTGGAGAGCAAATACGGTATTTTTTTGACTTCCTCCGTATTTCTCAAGAAACTCAAAATAGCCAATCGATGTATGAGAAACAAAAGACTTACTCAAGGATGTTCGGTTTTTAAACGCCATACATATTTGATTTTTGGATTCTACGGTCAATTCTAAGTGTTTTTTAATAAGGGTACTATATGTCTATCTTCAACTGTTTTTGATTTATTGATGTTTGAAAATTGACATTTTTGCTTCTTTGAGTCATCATAGCACCTCAACGGTTGGACCTAGAGCAAAATAACTTTCACATTCCTATCTTAGTTTTTGATAAGCTATCTTATGATGCCAGTCAAATAAAAATCGGAAATTAGTTAGGTTTTTTTCAAATGGATCACCTTATTTTTTAAATCAAAATCTTGAAGTCCTAATATCTCTGAGATCTACCATATATAATATGTTGATGTTTTCTTTATACGTTTCGAAAAGATTTGCAGTTGAAGTTGCTTAAACTTATTAAGGTAACGCCCCGTAACGCTATAGATTTTAAGGTGTAATTGCAAATGATATTATAGGTGTATCATGCCATTTCAATCTATTGTCGAAAGTGACATCTTTGGAAATTTACGGGTTTTTAAAATGGCCTGTAGTCAACAAGAGAAACTTGATATTGGTCGATTATTGTATCCCAATAGAGTTACACCGTCATTAATTACAATTAAAAATATTGGTAGCGTTGATGTTCGCGTTCTCCTTGTGATTAACTTTAGAGATGGTGTAGTGGATGGAGAACAAAAATAACAACTTTTCTTATTATAAATTTGACAACGTTTCAACGTTTATTTTCGTCTTTATCAAGGCTACAATGAAAGAAAAATTGCTTATTGGTAGGTATACATAACTACAGTTGTTTCTTTGATTCTCTTTAATAAATATGTATATATGAAGAAAATACAAACATATAATTAAAATAACCACGCTATCAACAGAAATACAAGACAAGCATAATAAGCCTGAATGCATAAGATACAATTTAAAAAATAAATTGGCAATAAAAACACAAAAAAATGATGTAAAATAAACATTGTAGATAATATTCTATCGATATCACGAGTTATCTAGCAGTCACTTGCTGAATATACATTTAAATTGTTTAGATTGCACTTTTCTAACTATATACTGTATGCTTTGTATTCTGAATAGTTAGTCAGTTGAACATATTTGTAATTATAACATATAACGATATATTTTGTACTTTAGAAAAATAAATTGTTTTTAAAAAGCTATTCGCGTAGATCGATTAGTTAACTGGCCAGTCGGTAGGACATTTTCGGGATCGGTTATCGATTGAATATCGGAAAAATGGAACTAACCGAAAATATAGAACCTAACAGAACTGTTCATTGTGAGGTGTCGGAACATTTATTTTGGAGCTGTACCTTATAGTGATCGAAGATTGGCCCAAATTCGCCCAATTCTTGCAAAAGCCAGGACGTTTGTGGGAGGACCAAATAGCCGACCAAGACCCTGACCTTATAATATAGGAAATGTGGAAGAAAATCTTCTGTGTTATGTAAGTGCAACAGATGTCTTTTTCTGACGTAAATGATATTATTAATCAATTAAACAATTTAAAAATCCAACAACCTTCAACTGACTCTGCTTCTAACCTTTCAGAAGTAAATATTTCATTAAATAGTACCGCAGGTACAAGAAATAACTTTTTATCTGAAAATAATAGTAATAATATGACTCAATAACTATAACATAACTTTTATTAAAACTATAACAAGAAACACACAATTTTAACACCAGCTATTATATTTCAGCATTGTGCATGCATACTGCAGCCAAGGACAGGTTAAAATACGACGCTTGGACGATAACCCCGGAATATTACCCATTAAACTAGGGAATGCAAAAATGAAAGACTATACCTACACCATGATGCATTATTACGATTTAAATTTGATAATTACAGAAATAAATAAACTGAATCTCAGGTCAAAAAACGTGACTTCATTGCTAGACACACATACCGAATATTATGTTGATGTTAGCAATTATTTAAAAATACTGAATTTAACACAAAATCGAGTAGAAAACAAATTAAAAGAATTATTACCTAACCATAATAGAATTAAAAGAGGATTAGTAAATGGCTTAGGATGAATATTTAAAGCCGTGACAGGGAACCTTGACGCATCCGACGGAGATCACTATGAAAACCTTATTCAAAATTTACAAAACAACCAAAATAAGTTACAAGCAAGCATTTTGAAACAAAACTCACTTTCTTTAACAATAATCGAAATATTTAACCATACAATAGAACAGATAGGTAATAATGAAAAACTTTTGGATTCAAAAATAAATCAAATTGCATTTATCGTTCAACAATCTACTTACAGAGAAAATTCTCTTTATATTAAAGATGTAATTAATCAAATTATCAATGTATTTGAAATAATTGATTCAATTCTCCAAGACATAGAAAACTCTTTAACATTTTCGAAATTGAAAATTATACATCCAAGCATAATAAGAACGGAGGACCTTTTTTCCGAATTAAAAATTTTGCAAAAACGTATAGGCTTAAAACAAATGCCTATACCAGTAACATTGGAAAACATCTTACTTTTTGAAAAAATAATTCAAGTTGAAGCATTCAATTTTAATAATAAAATAACTTATCTCCTTCATGTTCCAATAACGGCCCCTGAAACTTTCGCTTATTTTCAACTTTATTCTATTCCTATATACTGTCAGAGTCTGTTTAAGGTTGTTTTACCGCGTAATAAATATGTAATAAAAAATCAGTTGCACTACGCATACTATGGACAAGAGTGTCAAAAAATTATGTCCGAGGACTACCTCTGCACAAAGGAAGATCTCAAAGAAATCCAAGAAGACAGCCCTTGAGACGTAAAACTTTTAAACTCCGACAAAAACACCTCCATATGTAAACAGACCGAAGTCAAGTTAACCGAGCCAATTGTCAATCAATTAGATCAAACTGATCAATGGATATTGGTTCTTCCTACTAAACAGTCAATCAAAATTAAATGTGCAGGTCAAGAAGAAATCCAAAAACTTATGGGCACCTATTTATGCCATATTCCAACCGGATGTCAAATCAACGTAAATTCGTTAATAATAATTAACGAAAAAAGAAATATCAAGTCCACTCAACAGCCAATCCTTTTTCCGGACTTCGAAAAAGTAACAACTTTCCTGCCTACATTAAATTTAAGTTTTCATCTACAGGACCTGAAGTTAGACGAACTGCATCTCCTAAGTAAAGAAATTAAAGAAAACGAACCATATTTAAGTTTCAAAGAAATAAGAAGACTCCCAAGTATAGGAACTGTCCTCCTATATGCCATGGTAATCATTTGCATTTTATTCCTGGTGTACAAGAAGTTTGTGCCAAAAATGAAGTATATAGAGAAAACACGAAATTCAACTACCCCTTTAAATTTTGGCAGTTGAAACTTATGGGGGGAGGAGTTATCTAGCAGTCACTTGCTGAATATACATTTAAATTGTTTAGATTGCACTTTTCTAACTATATACTGAATGCTTTGTATTCTGAATAGTTAGTCAGTTGAACATATTTGTAATTATAACATATAACGATATATTTTGTACTTTAGAAAAATAAATTGCTTTTAAAAAGCTATTCGCGTAGATCGATTAGTTAACTCACGAGTCAAAAAGAAAACAAAAACTAGTAAACCTACCTAAACTTCCTGTTTAAACAAGGTATGTTTACTAGTTTTTGTTTTTTTTTTGACTCGTGAGATCGATAGAATCTTATCCACAATGTTTATTTTACAATATTTCCTTGTGTTCTTTTTGCCAAAAACTTATTTTTTATTTTTAACTTGCTTATTACATTTGTCTTGTAGTTCTGTTGATACGGTGTTAATTTTAATTATTCGTTTGTATCCTTTTTATATACACATATTTATTAAAAAAAGCCGAAGAAAGTACTATAGTTATGTACCCCTAAGCAATGTTTCTTTCATTGTAGACTTGATAAAGACGAAAATAAACGTAGAAAATGTATAATAATAGTATAATATAATACAGAAGTTGTTATTTTTATCCTCTACCCACTACAACCTCTCTGAATATAAAAGTATTGTAAAACTGTTTGAAGAGAGAAAAAATCTAAAACGAAAGAAAAGATCTTTTACAAGGAACAAAAGAAAAGATTTGCAAATGTTACTGTTTTTTGACGTTTAATTTTTTTTTTATAATCTGGAAACTAGTATTAGTGATGCTGCTAATTCCTTAAATACTTTCAAATGGCGTTTTAAGGAAGTCCTCGAACACTATAAATTCCACCTTTATAGGTTTAGGCTCTTCAAGATCTATTAGATATGCAAACATTTTAACGATTTGAATTGCGATGAAATCATTGGGCGCATTCGAGGGCATTCTAATTTCTTAAAAATCTTATTAGGCTTTTTGGCAACCGTCAAGCCTCATAAAAATGTTCATGTGTGATGCAGCATGTTATTTATCAGATCAATTCTCTTTTATGGCCATTTGAACGGGCAGAGATATTTACAAATTCTACAGATCCAAATTAAAAATTATTTAGAAGAATTGTCAATAAGGGATTACAATGCCATAATATGGCAGCAGAACGGTGCTGCACCCCACAATATTCAGCAAGTCACTGAATTTTTGAACAAGTATAATTTGTGGATAGGTCGAATAGAAAGCATCACATGGCCAGCACTTAGCCCTGATTTATCGCCTTTAGATATTTTTTTGTGGGGACTAAATAAAAAATTTATTATGATCGAACAACAAATATTGCTATATTCTGGAACGGAATATCAAGAAAGAAATAGATAATTTTTTTTATTTCTTGTGTATAATGTTGATATATATAATATAAGGTTTTCCATCGTTCCTTGTAAAAGACCTTTTCCTTCGTCTTAGGTGTTTCCTCTCTTCCAACTGTTTCACAATATTTTTAACTGTATTTAATGACGTTGTTACTTTGTTGGGATATAAATGTATTGGCGTTTTACTATTCCTGCGTTATTATTGCTGGATTAATATAATCGAACAATATCATGTTTGTCTTGTTGACTATAGCCTATTTTAAAAACCCAAAATTATAAAAGACTGTCGCTTTTGCCGATAGACTGAAATGATACACCTATAATATCACCTGCAATTACAGTTGAATATCTACAGTGTTACAGGCCATTACCTTAATAGATGTAAGCAGCTTCAACTGCAAATATTAAAAAAACGTCAACATATTATACATGGTTGATCTCAGAGAATTTAGGATTTCTAGGTTTTGATTAAAAAAATAGGTGGTTCCATTTGAAAAACCTAACTTAGCATTTTTTTCTATTTTAAGATATTTATTTGTTTAAGTTTTCTCATATCAAAGCCTGTAGGTGGTTGTTGAAATATAATCGGACACGTCTTTTTTTATTTTTTTGATAATTTAAAATATAACAAATCTCAAGACATTATCTCGATAATTTCCAGTCGGGTTTCCTGTTATAATCGCATGCCATTGCCTTGCTGAAGTTTTTTATAATCTCTGGAGCAAAACCTATGTTATTAGTTTCATCTCAATTTTGATCTCAATATTAGAATTTACAGAAGCAAAGCAAGACTACAACATAATCTAATTGCATTTACATTATTATAACCTTATTTATACGTTGCGAATAAACAATTTTACGGAATGCGTACGATAGAAGCTGATTAGAGGGTATTGTAACTTTTTTATAAGTATATATTATGGGTATGAGGAAATGCTATTGATGAATTTTCACAGCTTCTTTGATATCATTCATATTTTATAATAAATGAAAGAAAACGGTAGTGGGTCAATATTTTTAACAAACCACTGCGCCACCGAGGCGATTACTACAACTACTACTACTGTAATTACCTACTAACCTAAATTACAAGACGCATGCCGAAATTAGGCAGTCAGAAAATGCTGGCGGCTATCATAATTCTTTATTATTCGACTACTACATGGCAACGTTGCCAGGCCCGTTACTGCTTCTCTAATATAGAGATTTATTTCGGTGGAGTATAAATAATTGTTAAGTTATCGGTATGAAGCCTGGTCGCGCAGTGGTAGCGTGGACGAGTTTCATTGCAGAGGATACGTGTTCGAATCCCAGTCTGGGCGATGTCCTTTTTTTTGTTTTTTTTTTTAACAAAACAAGACTTTTTTTCTGCGGTGGTGTAAAAAAATCTATATCAATACAAGGATTTTTTTAACCAAATCTATATTTTTAGGTGCATTCGTCCAGTTATGTTAACATCATAAAGCGTAACAAATAATAAAACCATCATTAAAGCCATAATAAATGATACAAATTATGTTGTAGGAAAAGAACTGTGGTAACGTCGGCATGGAACAGGTTTAAAGAATTGTCAGTTTTTCTCCCAGAGATAAATGTGGGTGAATTAAGAGACATTCAAACTTTCGTGGGTAAAGTTTTTACGATAGGTTATAATACATCACATGGTAACTTTATGTAAATACTTATATATTATTACAACACAAATATTACTCAATGCATAAAAAATAGTTCGTTTTTATTTAATTTTAGGTGCAATAAAAATAGTTGTGTGTGCAACAACAGTGATATATACGAGTATTTCAGTATGGACCATTGTGGGGTCACACAGCTAAAAGATTTAGTCAATAAGTAATTTATTGGATATTAGACCGTTGCAAACAGCTTCTAAAATTATTTACAAAAGAAAAAGTTAATGTTAAATCTGGAAAAGTATTGCTCTAGAAGGATAATGAAAAGAAGGATAAGTATTTTGAAAACCTTAAACAAAAATAGTAACCGTTATTTTTATTTTTGAGCGTTCTATAAATGCAGTAAAAGTGTTTGTAAAACCCTTAACCCATAATACAAATATTGTCTAAAATTTATATATATTCTTTGTCCTATAAATTAGAATAAATATAAACAACCACTTTTTAGTTGTTTTTAACTGTTTAATTCTTGACAAATAATAATCCAATTTAACTTTCTAATATTTTCTTAACCAATAGCGTATGAATTCATAAAACACTCCCAGTTAATTGATCATTCTCCTTACTGCAATACACCTAACAAATGAATGGAGCAGTTAGCGTTTGCCACTTTATCTCTACTGCATGCATAATTAATGTTGTATTATTTATATCTTTATGCAAAACGACGACAAAACGAATATTATCATTCCATAGATATGAAAATACCTTGAATTGAAATCAAAAATAAAGTAGTAAATCAGATGACATAATTTGTTCTGAAGGATTTTTCCTATGCAGTGGATAAGAAAACACAATGTTTAATGCAACTGAATGTCCTAGTATTAAAAGCGATAAAAGAGACAGAGTGGGTTAAATGATATAATGTCATTTATTGAAATTTACTTGGATATGACGGTATTTAAATTGATAACTTAATCACTTTGTACAGGTTTTATTAAAAAGTAATTGTATTTTTCAGATGCGGGTTAGAAATTCTGACTGATACTGAAACAGTAAATTTTAATAAAAAAAGTACTGTCGAAATTATGATCATTTCGACTTTCTTTTCTTATTCTAGATTTCAAAATTGCCAAATTTATATAAATTGTGTCGGTCGTTTTAGGACAGTACAACTAAATTTTTAGGTAGAACAAATTATAATAAAGCTGGAACTACCAAAATAGATGCTTTAATTATTTTCATTGAAAACCGGTATTTTTTTAATCGTGCTATAAATCTAAAAGTACTTCAGATATAAAAAAAATATGAAGAGAGCTAAATTAAGAGCACAAAAAACACAGAAAAACACAGAAAACAAAGAACAAAATAATAATGAACCTATTTATTAAATATTTTCAAAAAATATAAAGAAAATACACAAATATAGATATTGAAGCGCAAATATTTTCACATAATAATATATCAACAACTAAAACGTGGTATCAATTATTTTCATTTATGTAGTAGAGTTGGCACATGACATACCACTGCAGTTCGCATAATGACTGGAACACGGTATGCTGTACCTTTTGCAGCTGAAGAGCTTATTACATCCTGCTTTGCACGAACAATATATCATTTTTAAAGGACAACAACAAATTATTTTTTCTAGTCCAGACCCATTTCAAAGCATTTTTTGACTTTCCCATCTAGTCCTAGATCTGAATATATAACCTTAAATCGCTCTGACCATAAACAGTTAAATGATCTGAAGTTTTTTTGGACTGTTCTTCAATGATCATTTTTTGTTTTTTACGATCGCAAAAAAAATTCTAATTAATAGTGGTTGCAGAATTTTCTCTAAAGGTGTTTTCCATATGTTGACGAAAATTGTCACACCACCTTATGAAGTAAATGGATGTCAATCACAAAGACTAATTCTTGTGGCAGAATATCTGTTGGGGGCATTTCTTATCCAATACGCAAAGAGCTGCCTTGTCCGTTTTACTCAGCATCCCATTGTCTATAAAAAACAAATGAAAAGGTGCGAGTTCAAATTTAAAGCTTTTCTCTCTGTCTTGTAGGTGCAGATAATCCTGTTAAAAAGCTGCGTTGGATTTACTGAAGCTTCTTGATTTCTTACCTATAAAATGTTGAACACAAAAGACAAGGGTTTAACTTTGGCATTTCAATAAAAGGTTTTCTCCCACCTCTCTCGCAGAATCCCAGTTTATAGCAACTGACGCTACTGTAAATGGGGAAATGGATAAAAGTGAATTTATTTGGTTATCAAATGGATTATGGCATTCCAACTAATCGAGCAATCGCTGGAGATCATTATAGTCCCGATTTCCTCTAGAATCTTGTAATTCAACATGCTGTTCTGAATGGCAAGGCCTAGATTTTGAAAAACGTCTTTAAAGATTTGTAAACCTTTGTTGATTCTGGCATTGATAACATCCATTTTCCCAACACGGCTTCAGTTAAACCGTGTAATAGCAGTCCTAAACTTTACCAAAACTTATCTCGGCGTCGGATAGTGAAAGAAGCAGAAAATTGTTATAATACTCTTCGCTCATGGAAGTTTCTAGTCAGTCCATCTGTTTTACGTACAAATGGGCTGATTTAGCATAGGACAAGTGACCGCTTAAATGAACAAACAAACAAAACAAACAAAAGTATGCTTTATTGCCGCAGAAAAATTTTACAATTTTATGGACAAAGCAAAATATACCTAAAAATAAGACATATCAAAACATTAATCGAAAATAATTTCGACAGGTCAGTGCTTTTTTTAAAAAATGTAAATTATCAATTTACCAAATCGTAAAACACACGTTAGAATATAACATAAATGAAAGTAGGGCAGCATTTTTTTAATACCATACAAATGGTGCTTTAATCGGAGATTTGTTCTGCATAAATAAACATCTTCACTAAATCAATTTGCTCTCAATATTCACAGCATATATACCCTTCCTGTTCTGCTCTGCTCTATTTTGATTCTGCATTCCAACTGGTTTAGAATAGGTTCAGTAGCATTGATGACAGGTACTTCGGAAAGATGAAAACTAGCATCAGAGATCTCAAAGGATTTTAACAAAACCAACGAAAGTGCTAATTGTGATAAAATATGAGCTCTAACCGAACGCGCATAAAAATGGCTAGTAATCAAAGCTGGTGATATTTTTGGCGTAAATGTTCTATTACCGCTCAATTTTTGCCTCCGATTCCAAACTTAAAGAAATCAGGTGTTTATGAATATAACCCTACTATGGTCGTTTAAAACACAAAAACTGTTTTCACAAATTTTCGTTTTTTTAAAATTGACTTAGAAAATAATGTTTTTGTTAAATGTGATTATAAACATTATAGCAAGTGTACATTTAGAGTCACAGATTTTTCTAGGTCTATAAAATTTACTACAATTATATTTAATAATTCAATATTTGATAGTCGCCATCTTAAATATCTAATTCCATGAGTATAAGAAGTGTGTTCTGTTTATATTTTTTAAATCCTCAATTTATTTTCCTTTATTTTTGCAATACTTATAGTAGTTTTGGAATACCTAGTGTCACTATCTTTTTGATACTTTGCGTAAATCTTTACTATTTTAAAAAAATTAATAATATTCTGTCCTCAAACCGATCACAGATAGAAGTCTAGAAATAAATACATTTTTATACCCTTTAATTTTTATCTCCTCATATTTTTTTCATATCTGTGATAGTCTGAGAGCTATAGCAAGATTTTGTTTAAAAGTACAGAAGTTCAAGATGGCGGATTGATTCTAAAACCTTTTGGTCATAGGCACATTCGGTAACATTTAGTATGTTGAAAAAGACTGGTATTACTACCTCGTTTAGGTAGTCTCTGTTCCACCACCCCCCGTTGCTAAAAACTTGGATTTACTGGGGTATTTGTTCTGTAGCAATAATATTGAGGCAAAAATTCAAATTTTATTATATCAAAATCAACTAAATATATAATTATTGCTTATTATTATATATTGACGCATGTCTCAAAAGTTTTGAGAAAAAACGATAATACTGATGTTTTATTTTGTTTTAATTTTATATTAACTGTAAATTTATATTACTATTTTTACATATGAAGAGCCGGCGGGAAAAACGATTTTTTAGCCAAAATAAGTTGATCAGTGCAAAATGTAGAAAAGACGAACATTGGTATAACCGAAAGTGCCAATCGCTTACATTGTCAGAATACAAGGTACCAAGCGTAAAGCGGATTAATGAGGAATCTCCAATTTTACAGATCGAATGCCGAATAAATTTTAAGTGTGACATAGGAATAAATTTTGTAAGATTTTGGAAGGAATCCAATATGGCAAAACAAAATGGCGGTCAAACAAAATGTTTAAAAAATTAGCATCAGCGTAATCATACATTTCTTTCATTAAAAGTACTTAATTAAAAATAACAGGCTTTATTTTATTATTTTGAATTAATGATAAGAGTTATGAAAAACTTAGAAAAGATAAAAGAATCATACTTTAGGATTCATAACTAAAGAGATTTGGGATAAATATCGATTTTTGTTGGATCTTTCACACATAAAAAAATCTATTCAAGAAAAGCTCAGAAAAAAAAATACGTACAAAGAAAAACAAAAATTGATATTTATTGCTTAAGAATTTATAAATAATGTTTCAGATATTTATTCGTATACGCTTTTTATTTGACTATATTTTGGTTAATAAAACGTTATTTAAAAAATTCCGCTTACACAAAACAGTAGAGCTTTATCATTTTCGCCATTAAATTTAGAGGTTTCGGTTAATCTGTCAGAGAATTTGATTGGCTTCTGATATGATGCCTTTGAAAAATCAAATACTCAACAATTTACAATGTTGCGACAATTGTCGTTTTTCCCGCCGGCTCTTCATATAAAATAAATGTAACAAAAATTGTAAATTTAAAATACAGGCAATAATCCATGTTCTTTAATGACGCGCAAGGAACTCTAGCTCGCATTAACCTTTGGACGTAAACAAACTCACTGTGTCGAATTTGTTGATTCGGAGACGTAACTGTTCTAGGTTATACGTTTTGCACTTTCTAGCCATTTTCTTCTTAGTACAGCCAAGAAACTTGCAAATAGGGTCTCCAGGTTGTGTTCCTGAGGGACAAAGTTTTGGCTAACCAGGCTTGCATAATAGACCTAACCTAACCTACATCAGGTCAGAAAATGATTTAATTATTTGAGGGACTGGGTTGTTATAAAATGTTGAAGTTTTGTTAAAAATTTCCTAATTAGTAACTTCGCCACGAGCAACTCCGATTTACAAGTATCCCATTTGCGATACTTTTGCTTTGTATTTCCGTTATTATTAAAAATAGAAGAATGGGCTCTTTTCAATACTGCGCTACTTTTTTTATGAAACTTATAATGCTGGTATCAAAATATTCATGACCCGCTCGTTTTTGAGATACAGGGCGAAATTAAAAATGTTGCAATTTATGCCCACCCTCGTATCTTACGTTTACTTGTCGGGAGGCCCAAGTGACAACAAGTGGAACTGTTACAGTTTCTATGTAAAATCCTGTAGCGTAGTCAGTTTTTTTAACTAGATATGTCATTTTTGACGTGTAACCCAAACCTATATTTTTATAACTCCTGTATTTTTATAGTTCTTAATATGCATTTTTTCTCACTAAAAATGATATAAAACACTTTATATCTATTCTTTTCAAAAATATCATTTGAAAGTAAATTAAAATTAACACTTAATATAATAAATTACAACAATATTAAAGAAATTAAATTTAACAAAGGGCAATATTTCTTACGTAATGTGCGTGTGGTTTTTAAAACACTACTCTGCTACAAAGCTACAGTGCCTTAATCAAAATTTTCATGACTTGTTTCGTTTCTGAAACACAGATTGATCAATTTTGAGGCACCCCTCGTATCTCGCTTAATTCTTAACTTATCGGAAACACAAAAAGTGCTTTTTGTGTTTTCGATTACCTGTTTTTAAATATTGCTCACTCTATATATTATTATTGTTTTAAATAAATAAAATTTAGCTTCATAAAAATATATAATAGCCAATATTATTTTAAAAACTACGGCCGTAAAGTATTTAGTGATTTTAATAATAAAGTAATTCCGGGAGAGTAGCCCCACCGGTATAGATGCGCCAGTATTCTCAAATTTGTCAAAACATTAATAGGTGGCGTGAGTGCTGGGATTTAGTTATTGTTTACAAACCGTAGCATCGAATGAGTGCCATAATTCGCCCGCAATAACTGTGGTTTTGCTCGCAATAAAAAAAAAAGGTAAGATACCTAATTTTTAAGTAGTTATATAATACAAAAGAATGTGATTAAGCTGTTGTGTTGCATTAACTTAAGTTTGTAACGTAAATACGTTGTGATCTGGGCCAAAATAGTTCTAAATTGAGATTATGTGTAGAGATACTGATTTCCGTTTAGCTGTTCCAAGCTAACAGGTGGGGCATCTATACCGGATAAAAAGGATAGATGCCTCGGGGCTAATTACCTAATAATATTAATACCCCACAAAGAGTTTTTTTTAGCAGTATTACAATGTCTACAACGTACACCCGGAAGATTACTGTTCCCCCAAGACGGCAATGGACGCAGGAAAATTTCGAAATAGCACTTACAACATTGAATAAGGGAGAAATAGGACTGAATGAAACTGCACGAATTTATGGAATTCCATCTCGAAATTTGTTGTTATCCTTGGGCTATTGGGAATAGAAAATGAGAAGAGGCTCGTTAAACACGTCCAAAAAATGGAAAAGGCCGGATTTGCGATTGATAGGGAAACACTGGCGTTTCAGTTCACTGAAATGTTAGGAATTCGGCACCGCTTTAATCGAGAAACTCGCATGGCAGTTTACGACTGGCTGTCTTTTTTCTTGAGAAGAAATAAAGAGTTTAGCGTCAGGCAGTCTCAGGGTATGTCACTTGCACGAAGTGAAGGAATGAACATAGAAGAAGCTAATGCACTTTACAATCTACCTTCTGAAATTTAGGAAGGTTTTTTGACCACCTCGGAAACATTTTCAACACGGATGAAACGGGATTTCAGTTAAATAATGAAGCTGGTCCTGTGATTTCAACCAAAGCGGCTTAAGATGTCCACACCATAATATCTTCTGAGAGGGGTGAAAATGTATCTATAGTAGCATGTTGTAGCGCTGAAGGTAGATTTCTTTCGCCCGTAATAATTTTTGAAGGAGTTCGTGAGAAAAGTTTATATGAACTCAAAATCATCGTTTATCACGTCTGATCTGTTCTTCACGTGGCTGAAAGAACATTTCATCCCAAGAAAACCGCCAGGAAAGACAATTTTAATTCTGGATGGACACACATCTTACCGGAATTGTTTTTGAAAAAAACGACGTTATTTTGGTTTGCTTACCAAGTCACACGACGCAGGTGCTCCAGCCTTTAGATAGATCTTTTTTTAAGTCACTGAAGCATTTTCTGATGAAGGAAGCCTGACAGAAGATTGGTCGCCTCCAAGCAGGTGAGAATTGGGAAAGCTTGGGGCAAAAATTGCTTTATCCGGATTCAGAGCGACTGGAATATTTCCGTTGGATCCAGCAGTGATTCCCGATCATTTCTACGCTATTGCTGATGCAAACGCTACCTTACCATCTGCAACACCTGAAGCCATTGCTCCAGTTGCTGAGATAGAAATAGGCGTAGGAAGTCACCTGTTCCTGGGCAGTCAGGAGTTTCAACCAATACAGACAATGTAATGGAGGAGACACCTTCGAAGTTTCTGTCAGAGTTAAGTCTAGTACCTATGCTTTAAAAACAACAAAAACGACGGAAGAAATAATCTGCACAAGTTTTAACTAAAACTGTGAAGCGTAATTTTGCCACAGTCGCTAGTCGTGACCAACAGACCCATACATTCAAAAATGGACGGTGAAACCCGAGCAAAGAAACAGATTCAATCTCATAAAACCATCGACGAATACGACGAAATCAGTTCATCTTCTGATGAAGAATGTTTAGCAGAAAAAGCTAGGAAGTCGAAAAAACGTAACTGGTCAACATTGAAGCAAGGGAGCGACAAGAAATAGCTTTCAAAATGTAAGGAAACTGAACACAGCAAGAACCAATCAAGTCAACGCAAAGAGGATCATTGTGTAGAATGCCTCGAGAACTATCATGAAACCAAAGCAAATGTGGACTGGATACAACGTATTTATTGCAAAGGATTGCTCCATGAAATATGTACGACACACGAAAATACATGTATCACATGTGGAAACGCAACCCGGGTGAGATGGCCATATGCAGAGTTTCAAGTTTAGTTTTTATTTAATGATTTATGAATAACATTTATGTTTGATTTCACAATTTATGTTAGTTTAGATTATATTCAATCTGGTATGCATTTTTTCAGAATAAAAAATGAATATCTTGAGTCTCTGTTTTAATTTTCACTATAAGTAGGGCATCTCTCCTGGAATTACCTTACCCTTTACGTTCTCTACTAGTAGGCCATATAATTTTTTTTTCAATCTAGTAATCTATTTCCTTAGATAATTATGTAACTAAAATTACTTACCTATTTATTGAAAATTTCTTATTGTTCCTAAATTAACATTTTGAAACCCTTATTTACCATTGCAGATACGTCTCAGTTTAACTTTATTATAAACCATATTAAAAAATTAACTTAATAATTAAATATTTTAAAAAATAAAATAGTCATTTAATTAAAACCAAGTAAAAACTAATTATCTTATAAGTATATAATGAAGTACGAAATAAACACCTCATCATGGATGTATTTATTTGCGTTTTACTTTCATAAATAATTACAAAAATTGTTCAAAGTTATTACCGTTTTCTCTTATGCAAAATTCACTGATATTTTTCCTATAGTATCTAGGAGTATTATCGACCTGCCTGTAAGTTCCGGAACGCGATGTTAATTGCCTGACGTAGTTCCTCCATGTTGCGATACCGGGCACGGTAAACTATATTTTGTAGGTAACTCCAGAATAAAAAATCGAGGACAGCAAGTTCGGGCGACCGCGGTGGCAATCTTACAGGTCCATCTTTGGAGAAAATATTTTCCAAAAAAAGGTGTATAATTTTAGCATTATGTGCAGGCGCCCCGTCCTATTGGAAGTAAATGCTGCCAAAAAAACATTATCCAATAATTCAGGAACAACAGTCTTCAATATTTTTAAGTATCTGGTTGCAAAAAGTCTTCCCTCGTAGATACGCTAAGATGATCGACTTCCCAAAACACGCAACACTGACACCAAATCTTCCCTGCTGCTGACGTTTTCAAATATGGTATTAGTATCTTGTAAAAATTACCATTGAGCTGAATATTTTGCAAGAATCAGTTGCAGAGCGTTAGACGACGTTCCGCTTCTCTAGAATACAAGTGTTGAACGATTTTAACCCCGAAAGGTCTATGTTTATATTTTTTTAGCACGCGATTGATACTCCAACTTGTGTCTCAATAGTACTACATGAAGTTGAGGGAAGTCGCCTCTACACTGGACTTACTCTGTGTTTCCTTATTGAAGGTGGTTTTCACTGCACAAATGATTAATTAGAATTAACTTAATCCTGGAAAAGGCTTCGTTCTCTCTAGATATCTGCAATTTATTAATGCAACAATTGAAAAATGATAATTACTAATAAAGAAAGTGTTCACCTATAAAAATATAGTCCGGCAGCCAACATATATCATATTTTTCATAGTATTGCAATCTCATTTCAGCCACTTTCAAATCGAAAAACTTAAATCGTATTATTGACCAACATAAAACAATATTTAGAAAATTTTGATAAGCATTTGGGGCCACAAAAGTATTATTATCCTTGCATTCATTGCAGTGTATTTATTGTTTTTCATATCATGGCCTACTAGCAGAAAATGTAAAGAAAACTATAAAAATCACTTAATATACGTCACAAGGTTTTTAAAATAAATCTTAACTATTATATATTTTTGTAATGCTTCATTTAAAACGAAAATAATATATAAGGTGCCCCGTTTGAAAAAAAGCAACTTTTAGCAATATCTAAAAAGAGGTAAAACCTAAAAAAAACTAGTTAGGCTGCTGAATTCTACGCAAAAAACTCTTTAAGAAGCACTTTTTGTTTTTTTGATAAATTAAGAATTAAAAAAACCGAGAGGTGTCCCAAATATATTTTTTTACGGAAATACTCTCAACGTGCAAATTTTGTAAGAAATATTGCCTTAAAAATATTGTTAAATTTTATTATTTTAACGTTGTTACAATTTATCATATTTCGGGCTAATTTTAATTTTCTTTAAAATAATGATTAAATTAATTAATGTTTGCAATTCTACCTATTATACTTAATTATATAATAAAATTTGTTTTTTGCCATTTTTTTGGTAGCTTTGAAAAGACTAGGTATAAAGTGTTTTATATCGTTTTAAAGAGAAAAAAAAAAGATGGATCTAAAATTATAGGTTTGTGTCATATAAAACGTTAACGGAGATACTCTCTATAAACACAGAGCAGCATAAATATACCTGCGGCAAAATTTATAACCCAGGAGTGATTAAATCAAAAGTGAAAAGGATTAAGGGGGTAAAATATATAATATAGTAGAACTGGGATGGTCGGTAAACCTATGAAATTTGGCAAACCGTAGACACGGGTTTCTGACTTAAGGAATTCATCGGTACAGTCAACTGGTTGAGAGATGAGTACAACTAGTGCCAAACTACAAGCAAAGTCAGAATCACCAACAAGAGCCAAACCGACATTTGTGGTTACCAAGACAACATCCAAAATCTTCGCCTTAATAATATTGATGATAATTTAATGACATAAAATAATATTATACTACGTTTAAAAATCTTACCAGATGTGTTTTTGTTCTAACTTTTAGCACTTCAAAAAAAAAAAGGTCACCACAGAAACCGACATGACGTGCTGGAATAGCACAATTTTAATTTTATGCAGGTTGCACATAACACATAATAGTGTAATGTCAAACATGTTGACTATTTTCCGTAATGTTCTTTTTTAGCTAACGATCAAAACAGAACAAAGTTTAAACAAAAACAAAAAGATGGCGAGAACGTGACCTTTACTGTTATACCAATTGTATCAATTGTATGGAATGGAACAATATTAGGATTCGTCTATATATGGGTCAATTTGGCAGAAAAATGGATTGAACGATTACGTAATTTCATACTGATTTACATTATCTATATACTATACAGAAAAAATATTATTCAAAATTTTTCTTTTACGCAATAAAAAAAAATAAATATTAATATTACCGACATCTAAATGAAAAAATCTTGGAAGCCGCTGTAGAATAATATAATTATTTAACATATTTTATGCATAAAAAGCATTAAGAAGACATAAACATTCGTAGTTACACAACATTAAAATTCAAATCTTGCGCTATTTAAATTTAAATTCAAGAAAGGATATCCTATTTAATTTGATATATCTTTCCAAGGTGGCGCAGAAACAATGAGTTTAATATGCTTCTCCCACATAGGCCCTAGTTGGGTTATAGAATGCTAAATAAATATGTTACATTAAAATTCTTACCTATAAATTACTTTTAATAGATTTGAAGTGGTTTAGATTACCTTGACATTTCATGAATTTTTTATAAATGAACTCTACTTATATTAATTTTGATTAGATCATCTATAAATTTCACACTAGTTTCAGAAACCGCTAATATTTTAATTCTAAATATATATCCTCTATTCTCGAGTTTATTAATGTATTGCTGTTATTCTTTAAGTATCGCTATTTTAAATACTTTTTTACAGTTCATCGGCATCCTTAGACGGTACAGTCAGGGAGGCGGCATTACAAATATTTGACATCTATATTAAAAATAGATCAAAACTTACAAACTGTTAAAAAACAGTTTGCTTACAAAAGAGAGAAAAACATGAGTCTGCATGTCGTAACTTATTTCCTGGAATCGGCAAATCGCTGCCACTGGGAACCGAATCCAATGGCGAGTTCCCCATTGCTGCCAAGTTTACCATTTTTCTGTTACAAAAGGAAAGTTATTTTTTTAATGGAACACCCTATATTATGTCACTTTTTTAAAATCTGCATAAAATACTCAACACTTTTTATTAAGAGCACTTTTTATAAAAGTCAATAGTTTTTAATCAAGGTCTAATTTCCATAAATTAATGAATTATTTTTTATTAATAAAAAAGGTTACCTGATACATTTGACAAAGTTAGTTTTGTTGATTTACAAAAACGGATTGTTTAAGCGAAACCTGAAGAATTGAAATGTTAATTATACTGGGCTATGGGGGATAGAATGAGAAAGCTGCAAGATGTTTGTAACGTTAACAAAACATTTCTTGAAACTGGAAAGATAAAAGATTATGTTCGTTTCGGCAGACCGGAAAGCACAATAATTCTTCATCTTGCTACCAAAACACTAGCAAGAGAAAACAGCGTCTCAACCTTAAATATAGGTTGTAAAAAAACAACGGACAAAATACAATACAAAAAAGAAATATCTAATACAACAAACAATAAATTAATGAAACTAAGTAAGGTGTTTAAAATTTTGTCAATTTACTTCTTGACAGTAGGCCCAAATAGGAAAACATTTAATACAATGCCAGCCTCCTTGATTCGTCTATATTCGATTTCTATTCGCTCTCTTAAATCTTTGAGGTCATTGAGATTAGTTTTATACACTACATTTTAACAAAAAGTAGTCGAGGGTTGTCAAGTCTGGAGACCGACGTGGCCACTCTATGGTAGGTACCTCTACGTCCAATCCATTTCCCAAAAAAAAACATTGTCAAAATATCCTCGAACTTTCCAAGCAAAATGCGGTGGAGCACCACTCTGCTGAAACTGCTTACCTAAAATAATTAAGTTTAAATACTTAATACGGCAGGTAAAGTAAGGAACTTACAGTTATATTCTGCAATAGCTCGGACAATTTTGGTCCGTAACATATTCAAATATCTTTTTCCAGTTAATGCGACAATTATGCCTGTTAGCATTTCCATTAAAAAAAAAAGTGGCTTCGACAGAAAAAATAATTTGATTGACAAAATTTAGATTGGTATTGCAACGTTCCATCATGATTTTATAAAATTCCGAGCGCATATGGTGATTATCCTCAGAGAGTTATTGCACCAAAGTTATTTTGTATGGATGAAACTTTTCGGTTTTTAGAAGTCGGTCTACGGACATGTGTGTAGAAAGGTGCAGATTTTCTTCTAAACTGATTTAAACCTTCAGAGCCTTATCACCATCTGTTGCGCTTTGAGGTCGGTCAGAACGTACAACATCGTTTACCTTTCCAGTTTCACGAAATTTTTTGGTAATGTTACTTACGGTAGATTTAGTTATTGGATTTCTGTTAAGATATTTGTCATTAAAAATGTTACAAACATCTTGCAGGTTTCGCATTCTATCCCCATAACCCAATATAATTAAAATTTCAATTCTTTAGGTTTCAGTTAAACGATTCGTTTTTGTAAATTAACAAAACTGACATTGTCAAACATCAGGTAGCCATTTATGTGCAGGTATTCTAATAAAAGGTAATACATTAAATTATGTATATTAGGCCCTTATTTTCGCAAAAACTATTGAAAGTTAATAAAAAGTATTGAGAAGTTTCCGCAAATTTAAAAAAAATATATATAATATAGGATGTTTCATTAAAAAAAATCCTTTTATAAGAGAAAAAACGGTAAACTTGGCAGCAATGTGGAACTCGCCTTTGGATCCGGCATAATTTCATACCTAAGTGTAAATATTTTTATTAAATTCAGGTAAGCGGTACCTAAGATATTTCGCCGTTTTTTACTTTCGTTCCATGCTGTATATTGTGTATTGTGTTTTTAAATGAAATAGATCTCATAATTAGGTCAACTGATGCCTTTTGAATGCAACTACATATTTGTGCCAAGGAAGAAAATAATGTTTTGTTTTCGAACATAACATTTTTCAAACAAATTTTAATTGCAAAAGAATAATCGTACTGCTACATTAAAAATAAATTATTTGTACACCCTGTACACACATATTTTTCAGAATACAATTAAATTACTTAGGGCGGGAAGTGGTTAAAATGAATACATGCAGCGGCAGTGAATGCTTTGCAAACTTAAACTGTACAAAAAAGTTACCGTACCTCTCTTTCGAAACATCGGAAACATCGAAACTGACCGAAGCTCTCAGAGGGAATGGCTGTTGCCCTGAAGATATTACGCGTTCAATTAAAAGATATAGTAAACCAATCCGCCGAAGGAAAATGATAAAGAGCCACCATTAGGTAGTGTTGTTCTTCCCTACATACATGGCACTACAGACAAAATAGGACGATTACTTCGGCGGTCCAACATACGTACAATCTTCAATACACATAAGAATATTGGACAATGCTCCCCGAAAGATCATGTACCTTTCCAAACAGAAGGAGTATATAAAATTCCTTGCTCCTGTGGAGAAGTGTATGTGGGAGAAACAGGACGCTCAATATCAACTAGACTTAAGGAACATGATGTATTAAAAAGAAACAAATTGTTCAATCTACTGTAGATGAACACCAGCATAACACTGGCCATTTCATAAATGTAAAGGAGACCAAGGTTCTAGCATCGGTTCCGGGTTTTTATAAACGAAAACTTAGAGAATCTATTGAAATATTTAAACATACAAAAATTTTCAATAGAGACACGGGTTACAGTCTACATCACACGTGGAAACCGATCTTAATACTGGGTCACGGTTCGGCAAGCACAAGTCGGGTATAAAAGCCTGCCTGAATCTCTTCGAACTCATTCAGTATTCAGATCTAGTGGAGTAAAGATCCCTGAAGATGCCTCGTGCAATCGCAGGCGAAACGTCGGATAGTAATTCCAATTTGACACGGCCTAATCCCAAGAACCATGATTTCTTAATTGACCAAAGCCGTGAAAGCTTCCGTTCTATATTATCATCAGCAGATGATATGAACTACAGTAACTTCTACTAACCGAGACTATTTATAGGTAAATGTGTTCACACTTGGTTGCACCCGACTGCACCGTGGTCAAGTGAACTATAGAGGGGACTAGAGGGAATAGGCCCTTTCTCTCTAGTGATTTCTTACCACGTTTAACTATTTCTATACTCTCAAATTCATCCAATAATTTTATTATTAGATACATTTTTAATCAACTTTTAACGATTAAAGATTATTTATTCCTATTTGGTGATTGTTTTCCAAAGCATGTTGGGCAACGCTTGACTTTTCTGTTCTTCCGTGTCTTAAATGTGCCACTCAACATATTTCAGATCGCAGTCATTACAGCTAATTTTATAGATGCCACTCCCCTCCTTCAAATCGACTTTGTCTTTAGGGTTTTTAAGAAGATTTTTCAAACTGTTCTTCGTTTTGTAGGCTACTCTAAAACTTACGTTGTTAAATACTTTTTCTAGACCTCTCATCAAATGGGATTACTATGAACTTATTGGGAGCTTCAGGTGCTTGAAGAGTAGTGGCATCTTTTAACATTTTCTTATGCTTATGTCTATTTACTAATGTATGTACAAAATGATCATTATATCCATTACTTTTAGCTATATTTTTAATCCGATTCATTTGATTGTTCAAACGTTCTTTACTTAATGGAAAATTGACTAACCTGTAAGTTAAGAAATGAAATGCTGCCATTTTGTGTTGACGGCAATGAAATGGGTCGGATGTTACATACCTATCAGTATTAGTAAATTTCCTATAAATATCAAATTCTAATTTATCATTATTTCTAATAACTAAGTTGTCGAGAAACGGTAATTACCCATTGTTCTCCTTTTCGTACGCAAAATTAATGGAAGGATATTTATTGTTTAATGTTTCTAAGAATGTGTCCAAATTTTCTGTTTTAGTATCAAATAGCAAATATATCGTCTAGGTATCTATACCACATCCTTGGGAAATACTTGAGTTCTTTTTTGAATTGGGTTTCTAATCTACCCATAAACAAATTTGCAAGGAACGGAGATAAGCAATTGCCCATCGCAGTTCCATCAAGTTATTTATAATATTTATTGCTGAACTGAAAAAAACGTTGATTCATACCCATTTTTTGCGAGAAGCAAATATTCAGCAATAATTTCTTTCTTCAAATTATGGATTTCAAGTAGTTCCTTTAGGTAGTCTAAAGCTAGTGGTATGGGTACACTAGGAAACAATGAGCTTACATAAAAAGATATTAAAATTTCACCTTCTTTTACGTGAACAACATAATTTTATCTAAGAATTCTAACTTTTACAAAAACTACTGCAGTATTTTTTTATAGACATAGAGGTTATCAAAAAATTACAAGAAATAGGAACTTATATATATACTCATCATGATCATTATGAAAATTTAGGTAAGAAATACTGAATATGATATACAGGTTGCGCAAAAAACAATGCTAAAAAGTACAAATTAAAATTAACGTAAAAAATCTTTTTGAAGCCATGCTTTTATTTATGAACTACTAAACTAAAAAGTAAAAAATAATATTTAGTGTATGAAGTTACATACATCAACACCGAACTTCTAAAATTCGGATATTTTCTTAAAAACTTGAGGTGTTAGACGTCATCACACTTGAAATAAAGCAGTTTATGTTATACTTAATCCTTATATCCTATAAATATACACAAAAAATACTGATTCAATGCCACATTTTATAAGTCTAAATTAACAATTGTTATTATTTCAGAAACACTCTCATTGTGTTTTTCTCTTAGAGTAATTTGGAGTAAATTTATGAGATTGTACTTAGTTCTTGCAACATTTAGCAACATGATATCTAAATAAATCATCTTAACCCGCAAAAAAAATCGTATAAAATTCTTAGGCTTGCCGTAAGTTGTAATAAATATGTGAAATGAAGCGCCCTCTTGTACAAACATACAGCAGCGTAAAACAGTCTGAAATGCAATCCTAGTAAGATTCTGTTTTGGTTTATTTGCTAGCTTATAAATAAAATTTACAGAAGCTCTTGGCGCTTTTATTACTTATTTATTTTTAGAATGGACTGTGGAATTTCATGTATTAACAGAATCCCCCGAAACCACCTGTTTGGTGACTCTTAAATGAAGGTATTTAATGTAAATTATTAATTACTAGGATTATGATACCGGGTAATGATGACTGACATGCACATGAGATTCTTTTTACGACACAGAGTTATTTGTATTTGTATATAAGGAAAGTTGAACCGGCATCATTTACATTTAAAGTGGAATAAAATCCGCAATTTCTTATTCAGGCATTGAACACATGTCTGACGTTATTCGTTCAAAACCAAAGATTTATTGAATCGATCTTAATCGTGTAGTATTATTATTAAATAACATATTGCAGATTCTAATCTAAGCCAATCCCCTTAGTGTCTGTCACTGCTAAAAATGTTTGCAATTTTTGCATTAAGTACGTTATTTATTTTTTTAAATAGTAACAGAAGGACAATCGAGGCGTTTAGATGTCTATACAAACATGATTCTGAAAGAAAATTGGTTATTAATATGAAAACCGAAACCGATGATAATTATTACGAAGAAAAATCGACTAATATTTTGATTTAGGACAAAAAAAATACTGTATCGATATTTCGAAGCCCATGTAAAACATTAGAGGAAAATTATTTTTGTATAGATGTAGATAATTATTGTCGAACAACGTTGTTTTTATGGTTGCCACCTTTGTAATAAACTTCCTCTGGCAATTAGCAAGTGACAAAAAAGAAGATAGTGTAAAGATACTTAATAGGGACTGAATGTGACGTCATTTTCTTATATTTCTTTTTAATTCATAAAAAACCTAGGAAACAAAAGATTTTAGTATAAAATTACCGTCGCTTCTACAGTCGTTTGATTTTTTTATCTGTTCGTCAATGTCAGTGGAGAAGCAGTAGCTTAGAGAAGGGCTACCAATTGACTACAATCATTAATGTACTAATGAGGGCACCGGAAGCATTATAAGTGAGTCAAATTATTTTGTCTCGCTTTGAAAAAAAAATGGAGTTCAATCAGACGAAACTGATTGCGTCCTTCATTTTATTCTTCATAAAATTAGAAATCTTTTACTGCACTACTCTTTTTCGCCGATTTTTGTGTTTTTTTGGTACGTGGGTAGATTTCGGGAGACTGATCACTGGCCCGAACTCAAATCGATTCGGTAACGTTTCGTTTCCGAGTTAACCTTCTTCAAAGTATCTTTTTAGTGGATTTCCCTTCTTTTTTAGGAAATGTCCTTTCTTTTAGCCTAAATTTGATGAAAATGGTATTAAACTGTATAATTATGTATAATATCTATTTTATTGCGGTTGTGTGACTAAAAACTACAATAATAATGTAATAGAAACACCGTTTCAAAAATATGCTTTTTACACTACGTCAACTGTAAGGTTTTTTGGGGTTGGTGCTACTGAAAATTACGTATTCGTTTCGTCATGTTTTGAGTTGCATCTTCAAAGTTCATAAATATTTTAAAACTCATTTACTTTTTTTCTTTCTTCTTTATTGTAAAAATTTGCTGGTTCTGTATGAAACTAATTTATCTAAAAAATTGAGAAGGCTTAAAAAACTGCCTCATTTCAAAATTTTTGGACTAGTAACTTTTCTTTCATGTTGGCATTTTGACGTCATGAAAAAAAAAGAGACACTACTTTAAAGAGAAACATTAATTGGTACAAATTAATTACAAACATTTCGCTGTTGGTTACTGCTGATCGCCTTTTGTATTAAAGCTTTATTGACGTTGCCAAGGGCGCCTAACCTGGTGCTAACCGGGTACCAATTCACCTAGTACCTCCTCCTCGCATATGTATATGAGATAATCAGTAACGGGCTGGGCAACGTTGGCTTGGAGTGGGCGGTTTTAGGAATAATGACAATAACGCAGCTTTGTACCAACATTATGTAAAAAAAAACCCTGCTGTTGACGTAAACTTTTAAATTAGATTTTTTTTATTTCTCGGTCAAAAAACCGCAATAAAATAGACATCTTCTAATAATTACACAGTTTAATATTACTTTCATCAAATGTATGCTAAAACAAAGAATATTTTCTAAAGAAAGACAGAAAATGTATTAAAAACTAGAATTTGAGACTTCGAAGAAGAATAACTCGGAAAAGAAACGTTGCCGAATAGATTTCCCTTCAGATTCATGTTCAGAGAGCCGAATTCTACAAATGTACCAAAAATCACGAAAATCGGCAAGAAAGAGCTGTAGTAAAAAATTATTATTTTTTCTGATATGTTGCTTGAATGTGTTTCATCTGCTTGAACTGTCATTTTTTTTTAATTCGATGCAAAGTAGTTTGGCTTACTTGTAGGTACTAACTCATATTCCCTCAATCCCTCAATATTAAGTTGTTGTACTGCTCTTATTAATAATTATATCTGTTATAAGAGTTTTGATTTAATAGAATTCTAAAATTACAGATATTCTAATAAAATTAAAAACAAAATTAACACCTTTGCGCCCCTTAAGGGTGGCTTCCCAAAAAAAATCGATTTTTAGTTTTTAAAAATTTATTGACGAAAGAATTGTTTAAAAAATTCATATAGCTGAAGAGAAATCGTAAAAACGTAACAACAGATTTTACCTTTTTTAACTCATTTTTACCTTAAGTGGCTTGGTTGAAGTAATATTGTGGAAAAGGGAAAAATACAATTCACCCCATTTTATCCACTTAAGAGTGGAACTAAAAAAAAATCAGAAAACAGTTTTAAGAGAACTATTTTTAAAAGACATTGACGATGGAATTACTTAAATACCTCATTTAGTTGAAAGAGATATTGTTAAACTTGAATAATAACATTAAATTAAAGAATAGAAATAATAATTTCCTCCCTTGAAGATGGAATTTCAAAAATGAAGAAATAGATTTTTAGATAGTAATTTTTTAAAAATCACCTACGAAGGAATTAT
Source organism: Kuschelorhynchus macadamiae (assembly GCA_030620095.1). NCBI lineage: Eukaryota > Metazoa > Arthropoda > Insecta > Coleoptera > Curculionidae > Kuschelorhynchus > Kuschelorhynchus macadamiae. The sequence goes on from JAUTXW010001744.1 coordinate 834,436, forward strand.
TTTAAAAACTCATTTATTTGAAAAACTATTGAAAAAATAGTAAAATCACACACTACCTCTTTTCACCCCCCGGGACCCACGGGGTGAGTTTTAATTCATTTATGTCACTTAAAAGACTTGTAATTCATTCAGAAGTCACTTATAATTCACAAAGACTTGTAGGTCTCTGTACAGATTGTTGGAGTTATCCATCCCTCGGGTATAGTATCTGATCGCAACTGGAAAGTTTTTGATTTCTTTTATTTGACGCATCAAATAGAATAGCAGATGGCGTTGAGAAATTACCTCTATGGCACAATCCGTACTTAGATAATAACTATTGTGATGATTGTCACCCTGATAGACCCAAACAATTTTAATTATGGCAATATAATTTTTATCGGTGCTGTTTTTTTTCTTGGGAACAAATGCAGTAATTAAGTTATTTAATCGGTTAAAATTCGTAGTACGAATTCAAGATGGAGAAATAATATGGCGGCGAAATAAAGTGTTTAAAACATAAAGTCAAAAAAAATATTTAATGTTTAACCTGGAGAAAATGTCTAGCCTTGAGCCTGGAGACTGGTTGTTGAAACAATAGTTGGAGACTAAAACCTGGAGGCTCCAGGCCAAACCTGCAGAGGTGGCAAACCTAGTGGTTTTCTGTTTTCATTATTCTTTTTATTCATTTCTGATAGGAAAGAATTGAAAATCGTTAAGCAATTGCTACTAAAAATTTTAGGTATTTAAAGGAAATAAAGCATATTAAAAATATTAAATAATTACATAATAGTATTTAAAAGGTGTTTAAGAGTGAGGTGCACAATGGTTTTTGGAAATGTTAAACTAATCTTCAGTTTTTCCCTCCTTCAGTTTTTTATGTATAAATATGCAGGGGCCCCAGCAAACGTACGTTATACAATGGTTAAGGATCAATACATAATATATGAAACTGGTAGTTCACCTTATTTTAGATTAGCCGTGCAAAAAAAACGTACTTTGTCATAAGCAAAATTACCACAGAATACAAAAAAATCGGTAAATTTCTTTTACCCGGAACTTCCCTCGTAATGAATCTTTCCTTTTATTGGGAGTAGTGAAGTGTAACTCTATTTAGTACATATTCATTTAGTAACAAATATTTACTATTTTTCAAATAATTTTATTGGGCGCCATTTTGTTTCATTATATTGGATTCCTACCAACGTTTTACCAGTTTTTACTTATACCACACTTTATTTTCGGTCATAATTAAAAATAAATTCAATAAGTAGTTTTTACATTGGCAACACCGCCATTTTGTTACGTCATGTTGAATTTGTACCAGTTTATACCTATATCACATTTAATTTTTCTGCAAAATTTAAAGTCAATTGAATAAGATTTTTAATGTAGATTTTACAAAAAAATATTTGGCCGCCATTTTGTATCGCCATCATGAATTCGTACTACAGTTTTACCAGTTTATCTCTACATCACACTTAATGCTTGCTCATAATTGGAACTTAGCCTAATGAGTAGCATTTTTCACGATTGCAAAATATTCTGTTTGATCGCTATTTTGAATTAGTACCCCAGTTTTACTAGTTGATCTCTGTACAACAATTAGTTATGGTACATAATTTGAAATCAGCCCCTTAAATAGTTTTCTCAAATGTTTAAACATTTTATTAACTGCCATTTTGTTCTGCCATCTTGAATTCGTATTCGTACCAGTTGATTCCTAAATAATACCTGATTTTTGGGCAAAATCTGAGATAAATTGGATAAGTATATTTTTTTTAGCATTTCACTAGGCTGCCATTTTGTTTTGCCATATGTAATGTTACCGGGTTATCCTCATATGACCTTTAATTTCTGGCCAAAATTTGTCATCATTCGAGTAAGTACTTTTTTAGCTAGGCCGTGAACAGACAGACCGACAGATAGACAGGCAGACAGACAGACAGACCGACAGAATCGAGATAACATGTTTTTCATCATCTAGAGACCCTGAAACGTAAAGATCTGAAAAAATCTCTGAGGGTGATTTTTACAAGGGAAGTAAAAAAAATATTGAGTACCACAATATATTTAATAAAATTACATCATACTGATTACAGATCAGCTACTTATAAAAATAACCTGCATTAAACTATCAGAAACTCAATTATTTGTCCTCATTGTTCTAGTTTTCAGTATCAATTGTCAATTCATGGAATTTATTGTGAACATATATTTTTACTAACTAACTAGTTATCTCAAGACATGGATTTCTGGTGGGATATCATTATCTGGTATATTTTTAATATGTCTTATTTTAAGAAAAGGAAAATAATAAGACTGATTAAATCTTCTTATATTCATTAAGATATAACTTTCCTATCTGCTTAAAATTTTATTACATGTTATATGGATTAATCAATAATTATAAGTATTTTTAATTTTATATGTTATATCACAGTTAATCTTGGAATTGATAGAATTTTTTTTTCTTTGGTCGTTATATATTTCTTCTTACGAACTACTTTATTTTCAATTTACCGGCGAAATAAAAATAAATATATATACATATAAATATTGCTCGTATAACATAAGTTAGCCAAGTGGAACTGCAAAATTTTATAACTGCTTTTTCTTTGGTAAGTGTCAAAAGAGTCGCTTAACAACAAATAGTTAAAATAGACCAAACCACTCTTATAAGTTATAGGTGTTAAAAGAAGAAAAGTAATATTTATAATATGCCAGAGTGCTGTTCAATACGTATATACTTCCATTTTGTTGATAAAAAGAGAGATTTATTCATTTATTTCCAAAATGCCTCAATTATGGAAACTTCAACTAACAGAGACATTTCATAAATCAGTATCTGTAAGTCTTTTTGATTATTATGTAGAAAAAGTAATTATCGGATAATCAAATTATTATAATGACAAGTACTCTAAAAACAAAAAAAAAACTTAAACGTATTCCGGAAACCATCTCTATCTAGCAACGTGTCTATTAATGCTACCAATAACTCGCTACCATAAGCAACTAACGGCAGACAAATTATAAGGAAGTAACTCAAACGGAATACAAAAAAGGTCTATCTTAATTTCTAAGCTCGCACTAAGACGGGAGCCCAACGACTCGACCGCAATTTTATCTTCTCAAATCAGAAGCACGTCTTCTTAAATTTGTCAGAAGCGGTGGTTTTCAGGTCAAATGGCACAACTGATTAGAATGTATCATTTTAAGTTGGTGCATTAATAACACTCCAGTTGTTTTTGCATATGATTTCATGGATTGTGATGCTAACTAGGTGAAAGTTACGTGTTATGTTAGGTTATTCGACGTGGGAATGGTGAGCTAACGGGGTCGATTTGTGAAGGTGATGTAACAAAATCTTGATAAGATGATATATGAAATTATATTTGGTCTACACTCATAGAAGGTACAAAAAAGTGGTACAGTTTTTCTTCACAATCTTATAGTATGGTATTGTCCCTGTACTCTTAATGGAGACCATGTACTCTTATCTTAAAAAACTATAAGAGTTATGAAGTTAAATACAAAAAATGTTTAAGATTTTTTTACTTCCCTCGTAAAAATCACCCTCGGAAATTTTTTCAGATCTTCACGTTTCAGGATCCCTAGATGATGAAAAACATGTTCTATCGATTCCGTCGGTTTGTCTGTCTGTCTGCCTGCTTATCTGTCGGTCTGTCTGTTCGCGGCCTGGCTAAAAAACTACTAACTCGATTGACTTCAAATTTTGGCCATCATATCATCCCTATATGGTAACATTTTGGTGAAAATTCCAATATGTCAAAACAAAATGGCAGCCTAGTGAAATGCTAAAAAAATTATTACTAAAAGAGTATAGTTATCCAATGTATGTCAAATTTTGCCCAAAAATCAAGTACTATGTTGGAATCAACTGGTACGCAATGGCGTGTCGTATAGGGGGCCAGGGGGGGCGAATGCCCCCCCGCCCCTATGCACTTAGCGCCTCTGGCGCCCTTTGAAAAAAAATAAAAAAACTAAATTTAACGCAAAAACAAACAGTGCCCTACCGTGCCCTTAGCTCTTCAAGAAAAAAAAATGTCGTATATATTATTTCTCACATTTTGTTTTTGTTTTTCAATGTTTACTTTTATTTATTAATTAAAATCTCTAATCTAACTCCGGGTAAAATTATTCGGAGGATTTACCATAGATAATTGATGCAACAATCGATTCCATGGTAAATATTCATCGAATAAATTTACTCAGAATTGAAAGTACCTACTGGCCCTAATGAGGTAGACATATACGTACGAAAGTTTTCATATGGGTTTGAAACTACGCTACCGCTAGACCATTGTCCATAAATACAAACACAATGGCTAAACAACTAGACATAATATAGCGTTGCGCCAGCGCCGGCGCCGCCCAAAAAGAAGACGAAAGCAGTCGCGATAAACATGAATTCGGGGAATCACCGACCGAAATATAATCGATTATATTAATGTTAACCTTTCTTTTTGTGCGTGCCCTTGGCCCTTGGCTTTGCTTGATTTTTATTAGTTTAATAATAAATTAGTGATTTTATTAATAAGTGGTGTTAAGCCTCAAGCGACAATAACAATGAATATCAATAATAAAAAATGTAAAAAGAAATCTGGAGCAGCATACCGAGCAGAACGGCAGAAAAAATTACTCCTGGCTTCGGCGTCTTCCGCAAGTAGTGGCGAAGTTTTAAAAAAATTTCTTGTCTGCAAAGAAAAGCCTGCTGACCAGTCTGCGTAAGTAGTAAAGTAGTTTAAAGCTATAGGGTAATTCACTATAAATTAGGCAATAAAAGATTATTATTAGTATTGTTTGATCCTATTCCTATGTAAGTGATGCTTAAGCTTAGCTAATAAGCAAGCAATCAAAATCATTTTTTTCTCAAAACCAAGCAAATTTCTTAAATTTTTGTTTACTAAACTTTCCCTAACTAATACAATTTTTTGAAGAAAAAAACAGTAAGTAACTCTTTCTCAATTCTTCATACTCGAATTTTAATTTAAATAAAATATGGATATATACAGGGCCTGGGTCAATTAAATTGTGTAGAAAATAATTTTTAAAATATAATATTTATATTTTTCTCGTAGGATTTCTGAAACGCAAATCTGAATACGCAAAAAATATTAATAATCAATGTGATAGAAACATAAATGACTGTACGCCCCCAGGTTGTAGTTATGAGTTGTCTGATACATTATTAAAAAATACGGAAAGTAGTGATGACAGCACCGATAGTAGTATTACCGACAACGGAAACGAGGAGAATATTAAAGTTATTAACAAAAATGAGGAAAACATGGTTGATGGTGAGTACCAACTGAGATTTTTAAAATAATACCTTTTTTAACATTCAACAGTTTTACTATAGTATTTAATTTTCATCCAACTAATTTCAACCCTGTTTTGCTTTTTAGATCTGAAATTAAGCCTAGTTTCCGCTTCCGCACCTACCGAAAAAGCTGTTATAGAATTTCCAAGCGATCCGTTTTTATTTAAGGATACAATTTTAAATCCCGAAAAAATTCGAGAAATGATTTCTATAGGCGCTTGTCAGCCAGGTTTAAATGACAATTTTAATTTTCCGATTGATTCACATAATCGGCGCGCAGTTTAAGCCAAATTGGTATAAATCAGAGGAAAAGTTGAGGAACTGGCTTATTTATTCTCCAAGGGGTAACTGCCTATTTTGTTTTTCCTGCTGGCTTTTTGCATCTTTAAATTTGACAGTATGGTCGGACCCCAAACAAGGTTTTAAGAACTTTAAAAAAGGTCCCGAAAAAATTAAGCAACACGAGGAAAGTCAGTTGCATCGATCCCTACACAACAAGTTTTTAATAACCAAACTTCGGCTTTATAAGAACTCCACCGTTATTCAAGAACAATTAAATTTTGAAAAAAAAGAAATTGAAAGAAATAGAGATGCGTTAAAACGTTTAATTGACATAATATTATTTTTGGCCAAGCAGTGTTTACCTTTAAGGGGTCATGACGAATCCATCACAAGTAAAAACAAGGGCAATTTCTTAGAACTTGTTAACCTTTTTAAGAAATATGATGCATTATTAGCAAATCACTTGGCGAATTCCTCCGTCGTGGCCAAATATACAAGCAATATTATTCAAAACGAGATTCTGGCATATTTATCTGAAGCAGTGATGAAAAAAATCACAGTAGAAATTCAAGAAGCGGTTTTCTTTTCTATTATTGTAGACTCAACGCTCGACTTTAACAAAAAAGAGCAAATGTCCTTATCGTTTCGTTTTGTCAATAAACATGGTGTGCCTGTAGAGAGATTCCTGAAATTTATTAATATTTCTGACGGTTCAGCAGAAACTTATTTTAAAACCATAACTGAAGAAATTAAGAACTTAAACTTAGATATTAAATTGTGCAGAGGCCAGGGATATGACGGAGCCAGTGTAATGTCAGGGCACTTAAACGGTCTTCAAGCTAAAATAAAAAATATTGTCCCTGAGGCTTTATATATACACTGCTGTGCTCATAATTTGAATCTAGTTCTAGTAGACGCTGTAAACGCTGTTACAGAAGTTAAACTATTTTTTGGGGTGTTAGAAAAAACATACGTCTTTATTTCCGAAAGCTTTCCACGAACTAATTTGTTTAGAAATATTCAAGAGCTTCGTTCCAGCGAACTGGAAAGTAAATTAACTTTAAAAAGGCTTTCAGCTACAAGATGGGCTAGTCACAATAGAGCAGTTGATTCTTTTTTTGTAAATATTTCTATAATCGAAGAAACTTGTGAAAAAATTGTTTCGGGTGAAATAAGAAATTCTACTGCTCAACAGACAGCAGAAGCACAAGGTATATTAGTCATGATACAGACCTTTGAATTTAAATTTCTTCTTTCCTTCTGGAAAGAAGTGCTGAATAAAATTAACATATTGTCCAATCACTTGCAAAAGGTTAATATCAACTTATGTACAGCTGCTCATATGATTACTGCCATAACTAAAGATCTTAAATCATTAAGAAGTGAAAAATATTTTGAAATTTTTAAAAAAGAGGCTACTATTTTGGCAAATAAATGCAATACGTCAACATTATTTTCCAATAAAAGACAAACAAGAGTAAAAAAATTTCATGAAGAAATCCAGAATGATTACCTACATCAAAATTCTGAAGATAATTTCAAGATATCAGTGTTTTATGGTACTTTAGACATTTTAAATGGTACGCTAGAGAATCGGTTTGAAGACTTCCTTAATATATGCCAAAAATTTAATTGTTTATTGGATATGGACGTCAATGATGACAATTTAAAATGTCTTATGGATCTACAGATATTGTACCAAGCGGATGTTAAACCTACTCTAGTTGAGGAATATAAACATTTTTGCAGTTTATTAAAAGAAATTAATGCCGATGACAACAAACTTGCCCCTGATGAATATTGAACATTTTTAATTTCCAATGACCTGGAGTCTTCATATCCATCTTTATGTGCATTACTGAGGATATTTTACACTATAGCCACCAATAGTGCTGATGCAGAACGATCATTCAGTAGATTGGGAAGAATTAATAATTACCAGAGGTGCACCAGCACACAAGATAGAACCAATTATTTATCACTTCTTAGTATTGAAGCAGACATAGCCCAGGATTTAAATATGGACGAAATAATTGATTCTTTTAAATCGGTTAAAACAAGACGCTTGAATCTTTGAAATAACTGTTTTGTATAATATGTACTAATTTTTTTAATAAACAAATTTACAAAAAAAAATTTTTACTTTATTTGATCCTTTATTGATCATTGCGCCCGCCGCCCCTAAAGATCATCGCCCCCTCCGCCCTTTTAACCACGACACGCTACTGCTGGTACGAATACGAATGCAAGATGGCAGTTAATAAAATATTTAAAAAATGTAGCCGGAAAAAACTACTTAAGGGACTGATTTCAAATTGTATATCATAATTAATTGTGGTACAGAGATGAACTAGTAAAATTGGGGTACTAATTCAAAATTGCGGTGAAACAAAATATTTTAGGTTGTAGTAATGACAAACTTTCTTCAAAAGTTACTGATTTCAAATTTACAATAAACACACACACATACATTGGCAATTATCCCATTCCGAATCCCAACTTCGTGTTCTCTTGTTTCCTCTTAATTTCTTTTCCTGTTTTTTTTTTAACGTTTGTATACTTTCAGCTAGTCTTCTTTTTCCTAACCTTCTTAAAGTAACTTAATTATTTTTTTTTTACTTAAGTGTACTTAAATTATATGAACTAAATGAAATTTTTTTGGATATTGACATTTTATTTTTACAATTATAAGGTTATAAGAAGGCACTTTTTCGCTTTGGTGTAAAATATATGTTAAGTTTCAAGTTGTGATCAAACGAAAGCTGTTTTAGTGTATTTAAATCTGGATTTATTAAACTTAAGGTATTAAGAAAATTACTCAGATGCAAAGTTCTGTGGTTGATCAGAGTTAACCAATTTAAATGTAAAAAGTAAAGCCGAAAATAAGTCTTAAGCAAGTGTTTTGTACTTTTTGGATCCGATATGTATCAACAGCGTCTAAACAAGGCTCATAAATAAAATCGCAATAATTAAAACTGGATAAGACAGGGGATTTGCAAAACATTTCTCGCAGGGAAAAATCAATTATGTGGCAATTACTGTACAAAATTTTAATGATAAATATGACTTCTGAGTTAATTCTTCACACACTCCTTAAATCTTAACTGTGTATCCAGAATTATTCCTAAGTTTTTGCAGCGTTAACCACAAATAACTTGGCACCATCTAACACTATATTGATGACAGATGATTTAGAAGAATTAAGTTTCAAGTTGTGATCAAACGAAAGCTGTTTTAGTGTATTTAAATCTTGATTTATTAAACTAAAGACATTAAGATAATTCAGCAGTTGAGTGTCGTCAGCGTAAGCTTACAGCTTAACATGCTGCAATGATTTTAAAATTTTAGAAGTATATATTATGAAGAAAAGGGGACCGAGGATCGACCCCTGTGGAACACCTGAAAAAATCTGAACTTCTTTTGATAAAACATTTCTGCAGCGGTTAGAGAAGTATGACTGCACAAAATTGAGGGGTGATTCAAGCATTCCATAATATTCTAATTTAGCCAATAGAAGTTTATGCTTAAAAGTATCAAAGGCTTTTGAAAAATCTAAAAGAATTAACAGACTACTCATTTTTTTATCATTAGCCGTCATTATATCATCTCTAATGCCTACCAAATCCAAAAAGGCGCTGAAATCCCTTCTAAAACCTCACTGATTTTCTGGTATTAGTTGGTATGTTATTAGCCAAGCAGTACTGAAACAACTGGTTATATAAAACTTTTTCAAATATTTTAGGCAGAATAGGTAAAATACTTATGATTCTAAGATAATCGAAGCTAGAAGGACTTTCAGTCTTCGGTAAAGGCCTGCCTATAGAAATCTTCCAATGATCTAGAAAATAGTTCGATGCATTAAGAGGCTGCAATATTTTAGCATCTTAGACTAGAAATATTATCATTAGCTGCCGCGTTAGTACGAAAGGAGTTAATAATATTATTATTGTCAGAGATAGTTGTCAGTTTCAATAAAAACTTTGCATTATTATTAAAAATTTTAAGGACTCTAGAATCACAGTTGGAAATATTTTGCAGAAAGGCACCAAAATAATTACAAATGTCATTTGGGTCGCCCAAGTTATCAGATATGCTGAAATCATTCATAAGTTTTTCACATTTTTTTAGAAATATTTTGTGCTGCCAGTGAATCAATATACCCTCTTTTAGCTTTACAGACCATTCACAATGTAAAATTTTGCAAACGTTTATAAATTTGCCAATCTAGTTCTTTTAAATTCACGCAAAGCCTGGTCTCTTTGTCACATAAAAATGTTTAAGTTCGAAGTAAGCCATGGAGCTTTAGGTTTAGTTACTTTAGCCAAATTAAAAGGAGTATGCTTATCAAATAAAGTTAAAACAAAATAATTAAATAATTTAATCAATATTTCGCTCATAGATTATATTGTTCCATTGAAGCAGGTGAAGGAACAAGTTTAAATTAAAATTACTACAATCTCTAAACCTTATGAATTCTTGTACAGTATAAGTTTCAGTTATGTTTAATGAGCAACAAGCTAGGCAATGATCAGAAATATCATCAACTTCCGCAGTTCCTGACTCACCCACCAAATGATTATTTCTTACAAATATAGGATCAAGGAGTGTTCTAGAAGTTCTGGATATTCTATTGGGTCGATTTATCAACTGAGTGAAATTATAATTTCAGGAAAGTAGAACTAGTTATCTAATTTTATATTAAAATCACCAATACAGAGTATATCGTCAATTGTTGTATAAATGTTGGAAAAAATATTATGAAAGTCATTAATTATATGGTTAAAATTGGTGTTAGGCGGGCAATAGAACACACAGAAGGCATAATAATAACAATAATAACCCCTACCAGCTCTACCACGACGAAAAAAACGAAAACCTGCAATAACCAAAGCCGAACTGCCGTGTACATTGTTTCAGTAAGATATAATAAATCAAATCATAGACTGTAACAAGCATTTTAAAATCATAAAAACCCGTAAAACTTATATTATCCGTATATTTAAATGAGCAATTTTATCATATATTAGCTAAATTAATATTTAATTTAATTACACTATCGATAGCGGTAAATAATCTAATACATTATATATTACACCCAAATATGCTCCCCATAAAATGTTAACAAAAATATTCCAAAAATTGTAGTATATATATATATATATATATATATATATATATATATATATACTAATATTAATTAATTAATTAAATTAATATATATATATATATATATATATAGTTAAGTTTAATTCATATCTTATTCTGGGCTGTTATCAGACACATTATAATAAATATAAGCGTTTATTATTTAATAATACAATTTTTAATAACCAACCTGTTTTTAAATGTAACTCTTACATTAAAGCGTTACTTGATGCCTATCATGCAACTATCGGAAATTGACAAATATATCAAATAAAGTTCATTCATTTTGGTTCGGCAGCTACAAACCTGTTGTCCCAGTTTTTTTTGCAGGGGATGGTATATACACAAATTGGGTGTTGTATTTCACTTTCTTTAATAAAAAAGGCATTTAAAACGAGGGAAGTTAAAGTCTTTTAGAGATCGGTGTAACCCAATAGCCCAGAAGTGACCTTATAGGGATTCCTTCCTTTTATCAATTAAATTGAGAATACACCTCATGCATAAAATTGTTAATATGAAGTGTAATGTTTTCGTCGAATTGATAAGTGAAAATTGCCAAGTAAGTGAAATGCAACCTAATAAATACATGAAATAGTGTTCTTTATTTTTATTCGTTAAATTTTCCACCGAGTACCATTATTCGTACATAAAAATTAACTAGAAAATTCTTTAAAACAAGTGTTGCCTATAAAAATATCACCTTCATTTATTTTCTTCATTGCTTCACAAAATAACCCAGTCCGGCCATTTTAACTTTGAAAAAATAAGAAAATATGCAGTTTTTAGACACTTTTGGTACTATAACTGAAAATTACAACAATTTTCATATGTATATATTACTAAATAACTTTGTGCCGATAAGTAAGACAAAAACTTAAACGAGTTCTCTATCTAGGAACGTGTGTGTCATTCTATGACTAACGTTAAACAAAGAAGAAGTAAGAAGTAACTTGAATGGATTACAATAAATACACCTGAAGTTCACAGGGCGAAAAATATAAAAATCAAATAAATTTCATTCTGATGTCAGATTTTAGAATAACGATAAAGGATTCCTAAAACTTGCCAAGCGAAGACTGTAATAGTGATCTTCAATTTCTGGCAGCACAAATTCGTCTGAAACTAAAATTCCAACCCAGGAAACAGAATAATCGTCGAAACTCGCCTGTAAAAAACGACAAAACTTTTAAAAACCTAGCAGTCAAGAGTCTACAAAAGATTAAAATCAACTCTCATGATATAGCCAACTCTGCATGGATAAAAACATAAAAATCAAATCAATTTTATTCTGATTATATCATATTATAGAATGTATGTCATTGCTACCAACAACTCGATACGATAAGTAACTAACATTAAACAAAGAAGAAGTAAGAAGTAACTTGAATGGATTACAAGAAATACACCTGAAGATCACAGGGCGAAAAATATAAAAATCAAATCAATTTCATTCTGATTATGTCAGGTTTTAGAATAAGGATTAAGGATGCCAAAAACTTGCAAAGCAAAGACTGTAATAATGATCTTTAATAAACTAAAATTCCAACCCAGAAAACAGAATAATCGTCCAAACTCGTCTGTAAAAAACGACAAAACTTTTAGAAACCTAGCAGTCAAGAGTCTACAAAAGATTAACATCGACTCTCATGACATGGCCAACTCTATCTGGATAAAAACAAAACATATGCTCCTCTAACTGCTGAATAAATAAAATCAACCAGAGAAATCCACAGAAACATATGGATCACGGATAACACATGGATCAAAATTCAAAGAAGAAAAGAAATAAAGTCCGAAGGAATGGAATCTGGAAGCACCTCAAGCGAATATATATTCACAACACAGAATAACTGAAATATATAGGGAAGATATCTATATATATATATATATATATATATATATATATATATATATTATATATATATATATATATATATACAGAATTTGCGACTAAAAAAGTTGGAGGTTCAGGAAGTACCAGGATTGGATGCTAATTAATTGTTTAAGTTGTTTGAATTTCATTGTCTTTTATTTTGGTGGGTATAGTTTTCGTTACTATAGAATACTATTCAATTATTAACAGGATGCATTTTTATTTTAATTTTATGGTTCCATTTAATTCAATATGCAGTAAATGTTACTTCGTGGTTTTTTCCTGGGCACATGGAAATGCATGTATTGAATTGAGTTTATTGATGGATGTTCTCAACTTCTGAACGAAGAGGACTTCAATTTACAACCATGTGATCAGTTTCCTAGACGATTGCTGTGTGGCTGGTTTCAGATTGGTGTTACAGTCGGGAATGATGGCTTTACGACGACAGTTTCCAGGATTTTCGTTAGGAAAAGGTAAATAATATTTGTAATTCTGTTTCTTTCGCTCATTTAGTTGAATCGGTGTAATGGCTAGACACTAATTCCGAAATTATCTAAACATAAGAATCCCTTCCTTTTCCTTCTTGTCGTAATCTTTACCATCGCCTGTCAATTTCCCGTTCACATTTACTCTGGCGTAATTATTTTCATACAAACCGATGAGAAGCCTAATAAGGTGAGCTGGCACCTCTATTTCTAAAAGATATTACCACATTGCCTTCCATTTGATGTAGTCAGGCGCCTTGCTATAGTATAAGTAAGTAACGATGTTGTACTACCTAAATTTTTCTACAGTTTGCCTTATGTTCTCTATTCCATGGTGATCCGACCAGGTACAAATCCGGCTTGCTGTTTGGGAATTTTTCATAGCAAATATGCTTTTAGTCGTTGTAGGATTATTTGTAGAATGACCTTGCTGACGTGCGATATAAGTGCAATTGTTCGGTAAATATTGCAGTTGTCTTTTGGTCCTTTTTTATGTAGCGGGACATATATCGATATTTTCCAGTGGTCTGGCGGGAATATGTTTCCCATCTGTTCCGGCATATCTTATGTACTATTTCAGCAGTTATTTCTCCAGTGGCAAGAATCATTTCCTAGTTGATGCCATCAGCACCTGGAGGTTTTTATTCCTTTTTGTGCTACTTTTAATTCTTCCATTAAATGTGGGATTTTACCTCAATCTCTCCAAACAGTGCTTGCTCATTTGTTTCTTCTATTTATTCATCTGTCATTGGTTTTTGACAGTACGACTGTCAGCGCTCCAGAATGTATGTCTCTTTTGTTAATATTTCTCCTTCTTCTGACTTATACAATTTACTACAAGTACTTTGGTGTAAAGCTAAGGATTACGTGTTTAATTTCTAGAAACATATCCCGTATCTCGTTCTTGTTCTATGTATTTCGACTTCATGCCATATTGAATTCAGATATCTTCCCTATATATTTCAGTTATTCTGTGTTGTGAATATATATTCGCTTGAGGTGCTTCCAGATTCCATTCCTTCGGACTTTATTTTTTTTCTTCTTTGAATTTTGATCCATGTGTTATCCGTGATCCATATGTTTCTGTGGATTTCTCTGGTTGATTTTATTTGTTCAGCAGTTAGAGGAGCATATGTTTTGTTTTTATCCAGACAGAGTTGGCCATGTCATCAGTATCGATGTTAATCTTTTGTAGACTCTTGACTGCTAGGTTTCTAAAAGTTTTGTCGTTTTATACAGACGAGTTTGGACGATTATTCTGTTTTCTGGGTTGGAATTTTAGTTTATTAAAGATCATTATTACAGTCTTTGCTTTGCAAGTTTTTGGCATCCTTTATCCTTATTCTAAAATCTGACATAATCAGAATGAAATTGATTTGATTTTTATATTTTTCGCCCTGTGATCTTCAGGTGTATTTCTTGTAATCCATTCAACTTACTTCTTACTTCTTCTTTGTTTAATGTTAGTTACTTATCGTATCGAGTTGTTGGTAGCAATGACATATATTCTATAATATGATATAATCAGAATAAAATTGATTTGATTTTTATGTTTTTATCCAGGCAGAGTTGGCTATATCATGAGAGTTGATTTTAATCTTTTGTAGACTCTTGACTGCTAGGTTTCTAAAAGTTTTGTCGTTTTTTACAGGCGAGTTTCGACGCTTATTCTGTTTCCTGAGTTGGAATTTTAGTTTCAGACGAATTTGTGCTGCCAGAAATTGAAGATCACTATTACAGTCTTCGCTTGGCAAGTTTTAGGAATCCTTTATCGTTATTCTAAAATCTGACATCAGAATGAAATTTATTTGATTTTTATATTTTTCGCCCTGTGAACTTCAGGTGTATTTATTGTAATCCATTCAAGTTACTTCTTACTTCTTCTTTGTTTAACGTTAGTCATAGAATGACACACACGTTCCTAGATAGAGAACTCGTTTAAGTTTTTGTCTTACTTATCGGCACAAAGTTATTTAGTAATATATACATATGAAAATTGTTGTAATTTTCAGTTATAGTACCAAAAGTGTCTAAAAACTGCATATTTTCTTATTTTTTCAAAGTTAAAATGGCCGGACTGGGTTATTTTGTGAAGCAATGAAGAAAATAAATGAAGGTGATATTTTTATAGGCAACACTTGTTTTAAAGAATTTTCTAGTTAATTTTTATGTACGAATAATGGTACTCGGTGGAAAATTTAACGAATAAAAATAAAGAACACTATTTCATGTATTTAATAGGTTGCATTTCACTTACTTGGCAATTTTCACTTATCAATTCGACGAAAACATTACACTTCATATTAACAATTTTATGCATGAGGTGTATTCTCAATTTAATTGATAAAAGGAAGGATTCCCTATAAGGTCACTTCTGGGCTATTGGGTTACACCGATCTCTAAAAGACTTTAACTTCCCTCGTTTTAAATGCCTTTTTTATTAAAGAAAGTGAAATACAACACCCAATTTGTGTATATACCATCGCGTGCAAAAAAAACTGGGACAACAGGTTTGTAGCTGCCGAACTAAAATGAATGAACTTTATTTGATATATTTGTCAATTTCCGATAGTTGCATGATAGGTATCAAGTAACGCTTTAATGTAAGAGTTACATTTAAAAACAGGTTGGTTATTAAAAATTGTATTATTAAATAATAAACGCTTATATTTATTATAATGTGTCCTTCTGATAACAGCCCAGAATAAGATATGAATTAAACTTAAACATAAATTGAAAATTAAAAAAAACAATAAATAAACAATTTTATTGTATTAAACGAAAGTAAGGTTAAATTAATTGTAACAAATATAAATTTGGTTAAACCACAATAAATAATGTGATAAACATATGTCAAGAATATTAATATTTTCAACTATTCTTGACCACAAAATATTTTTGATTTCCAAATTTTAATATTGCTTATAAATAACTTTTGTCATTTCCCCCTAAACATTTTTAATGAAGTTTAAGTTGAGGCTTTTCGAAGGTCATAGTAATAATCACACAAACACCTGGTCTTCAAGCACTAATCCAAGCCTAAACATTAACAGATAATCGATTACTTTGACTAATATTATAAGCATATTTTTCCTCATTCCGTGGGGCTACAATGATGTGCTAGACTTATAACTTTTCCCATGTCAAAAACTCTAATTTACAGATTCTATTTTAAATTCGAATCTTATTTGCGATAACGATTTTTAATAACATTCGAACAGCAAATTTTTCGGCAAAATTTTACTATGACCGCTGTTTCAAATGTTCATTGGGAAACAAATTTCAACTTTTTTTTTGTCTCTTGAAAAAAACCTATTTTTTTTTTAAATCAACTATACCCAAGTAACTAAAAAAGAATATAGTTGGCTTGCAAAAAATAAATCTGAATTATTTGTTACAAAATTTTAATTTATCGGCACATACAATGAACAAAAAAAATACAGATAACAATACATTATTGTTTCAACAAAAGCAACTAAATAGTACATTTTTATCACTGAATCTAAAGTTTAGACCCTCATTTGCGCTTCTTAGACTGTAGAATGTTGTATGTGTGTGTGTATAAGTTTATGGCTCTGGTTGAAACCAAATGGCCAGCTTCGTATCTTTCTCTTTATTATTTGTATTTGTTTATTTTTTTTAAATTAGGGTACTTTACATTCTATATTAAGGGTACTATATACTATACAATTTACATTTTTTTTTATATATATTTATTTTTGTTTTTTCTCTTTTTTGTATATTTAGCTTTGTTTTTTTTATCTTTATTTTTTGCTTTTTTGTTGTTGATTTTTTTTAATTAATTTTTTGTTTTTTTTTATTTATTAACTTAAAATACTTATGTTACAGTAGGTTCCTTTACAATTCAATTTTTCTTTCTATAATAAATTTGTACAATATCCTATATACATTAAGATTATTTGATTCAATTAAGCTGCTCAGATTAAAAGGTAATTGAACTAAACTTCCTATCGTGTTATGTAAGAAATTTAGATGATCTTTGAGTCCAATACAATTTAATAGGCAATGCTCTAAGTCACCTAATTCACCACAATCACATAATTCGTTATTGCTAATGCCAATTTTTTTCCGATGTTTTGGATATAATGCATGAGAAGTACGGATTCTAGAAATAGTTCTTATATAGCTTCTGTTTGAAATTGTGTTAAACCATCTACTTTTATTAATCACAGGGAATATGTTTTTATAAATAATACCTTTATTGATATCATTATATTGCACTTGCCAATTTTGAAACATGATTTCTTTAGAATTTTTAATTATATCTGAAAATGGAATTTTTAAATCAACATTTGGGTTAAGCATTTTGGTAGCATCTTTTGCAAGTCTATCAA
This sequence comes from Kuschelorhynchus macadamiae, assembly GCA_030620095.1. Lineage (NCBI taxonomy): Eukaryota > Metazoa > Arthropoda > Insecta > Coleoptera > Curculionidae > Kuschelorhynchus > Kuschelorhynchus macadamiae. The sequence continues at coordinate 851,902 of JAUTXW010001744.1, forward strand.
CTATTTCATTTGCTGAGATTCCTATATGTGCTTTTACCCATACTAAGCAAACACTAATGTTATTGGCCTGTAACCTATGATACGTTTTTAATATTTCGACAATAATGTCATTGGTAGGTGCAATATTTATACAATTTTTGATTCTTTCAAGTGCACTCCTACTATCTGAAAAAATTACAAAGAAATAATTTTCTTTAAACTCTAGACAATATTTAAGTGCCTCCCAGATAGCCAACAATTCAGCCGTATAAATTGATGCTTTGTTAGGTAACCTAAATTGTTTTGCTATTTTTTTGTTGCTATGATAAAAAGCACATGCGGCCTTTTTGTCTATTAAAAACCCATCTGTAAAAATGTGCGCATGGTTAGACCATTTTGTGTATATGTACTCCAAAAAGTTTATTTTAATTATATTCGGGTCACTAATGATATTTTGTGAGAGTATAACTTTAGGAATTTCGTTTATATTTGAGAGACTTAACTGGTTGAAAGTAGCTATTGGAGATTGATATATATTATCTTTTATTTGGGTTATCCAGGAGTAGCTTAAAACTAAAAGGGGGAGTTTTTTGACTCTCCAAAACATGTGGGTATAACCAAATATAGACAACATGTTTATCTTATTTACTAAGGAACTGTTTTTAGAAATAAGTCTAAGTAAAAATTTGTCTGTTAGAAAGTTCCGCCTCAATGCCAGCGGTGGTTCTACACATTCGTTTTCGAGAACATTTATAGGTGTGCTATTTAAAAGTCCGATGCTTCTGCGAAGACATTTATTTTTTATTAGTGTAATTTTTTCAGATGTGTTTCGGCAGCTGATCCATAGAAAATACATCCATAATCCAATATTGACCTAACAAAGGATTTGTAGAACATCAAACAAATATTTGGGTCCGCTCCCCATTTATGATGGCTAAATGCTCTAACGACGTTTATGCCATTTTCTGTTCTTTTAATTAGGTTTTATATGTGATCCTTCCATATCAGTTTCCTATCCAGATTTACTCCCAGGTATTTAATAGTGGTTTTGCATGGTATGAAATTATTTTTAAAATACATCATATTTGGTGGCGGATTTCTGGCTTTTGAAAATATGCACGAGACAGATTTCTCAGTGCAGAGTGTGAGTCCATTGTTTGTAAGCCAAATGTTTATATCTATAAATTTGTCTTCCAAATTCTCGTTGGCAATCTGTGTAGACTTATTCTTAGAGTACATGCAAACATCATCTGCAAATTGTAGTATATGCACTTTGTTGTCAAATATTGATTCTAAATCATACGTATAGATGATGTACAGATTAGGACTTAATATACTGCCTTGAGGTAGACCAATCATAGCTAATTGCGGGTGGGTGAGTCCATTGTTTGTTCGAATAAAAAGTTGTCTGTTATAATATAAACTGTAGATATTTTTAACTATTTTTTTCGGAATACCCAAATCGCTCATTTTTTTAACCAATATATTATAGTTTACATTATCGTATGCACCCTGAACATCTAAGAAAATTGCAGAAGTAGCTTCCCTCTTAGTAAAGCCCAGCTGTATATCTGTTACCAGATGTCCTATAACTTCTTGTGCTGACGTGCCTCTCCGAAAGCCAAATTGGGTCTTTGGAAATTTGTTGTATTTTTCCATCCAGAACTCCAATCTGTTTTTTATAAGTCTCTCATATGTTTTTAAAATACATGAGGCTAGTGCAATCGGTCGATATGATGACGCTAAATTTTTGGGTTTATTTGGTTTAAGAATAGGAACCACTACATACTGATACCAGTCTTTTGGGATATCACTTTTTCCGGAAAATATGTCATTAAAGATGTTCAATAATAATTTCTTGGTACTCTCTGGAAGTTGGGATAACATAGAATAGTGAATGCCATCCTTTCCTGGAGCTGAGTTGTTATTATTGTTTGTTATTTTAGGGCTCTAGCTAATTCTTTTATGTCGAAGTTCCTAGTAAGATCATTTTCTTGATATTCGTTGAGTGTTTCTAAACAAGGAGGGTTCAAATTGTAGGGAGGGGCTAACTTATCTTGAAAATCTTCAATCCAAGGGTCATCCAATGAGATTTCCATTCTGTTTTCTTGTCTTCTGTTTTTAAACCGATTTACATTTTGCCAGACCTTACTAATAGGAGTATTTTTGTTTAATGGCATACAATAATTTCTCCATTTTTCTCTTTTTGCTTCTTTTAATGTTTTTTTTGCTAAAGCATCGGCACGTTTATAATTTATTAAATTTAAAACACAAGGGTTAGATTTATATTGTAAGTATTTAACTTTTCTTTCATTAACAATATTTTGGCAGTTTTCATTCCACCAAGGTTTACCCTTTTTTTAGATTTTTCATCGACCTGGTAAGTAGGCACAGACTTACTTAAAACGATATTTAATTTTTTTAGAAAACATTCATAGATGCACTTTTTGACTCCTGCAAATTCATTTATACATTGTATAAAAAAGGAATTCCAATCAGCCTGGTTTATTTTCCATTTTTTTTTAGTATTATTTGGGGTAAACCTTGGAAATATATTAAATTTAATAAGAATAGGTACGTGGTCAGATCCATAAGTATCATCCAAAGTGGACCATTCCAAGACAGAGCAAAGATCGGCAGAGGACACTGTAAGATCTATTGCTGAATTATTGTTTCCTGATGGGCTTATTCGTGTATATGAACCATTATTTAAAAAAGTTAAATCGCTTTGGTCTATTGCTTCTAACAGATTTTTTCCTTGTGTGTCATTATTACTGCATCTCCAAGCCACGTGGTGGGCGTTAAAATCTCCAGAAATTAAAACCGGTGCTTGAAAGTTTGCAAAGAATAAATTCCTTGTTTGGATTGATACTCTGGTCTGAGGCTTGATATACAACGAAACTAGACTAAGGTAGGAACCTTTTCCCAAGGGTACCCTAATTCCTACGTAAAAAATATTTTCAAAATTTTGATGTGAAATTTCTGAATATTTTATATTTGATTTAATTAAAATGGCGACACCTCCTCTTCCGTCCAAACGGTCTTTCCTAACAGTGTTATAACCAGCAAAAGATACGGCGGTCTGGTTTAAACCAGGTTTCAGATAACAGAGCTATATGTACGTGTTTCTCGTGAAATAAATACTCGAGATTTACTTTGTTAGAAATGGCAGAACGACAATTCCATTGGCGTATATTAAATTTATCCATATGTTTATAAGTATATAAAACTATAAAAAGGGTAAGAAAAACCGAAAACCTTAGCATCATTTAAAATATTTTTTCCCCCCTGAGAGGTATTAAATTCTGATAATATACGTTTATGTACACTGGTAATTTCAGATGTTGGAAACGAAGCTCTATTTTTTTTTGTGGAAGTAATTTTTGTATATATTGAGGAATTTCCTTGTGTTGAATTTAAATTGGAGGACTGGCTTGAGCCTAATATTTGATCCAGTTCGTCGAGTTCTAGATCAGATTCATCAAAATTGGTATTTTTAGCCATAACAGAGGCGTACGTATGTTTAGGGAAATATTTTTCCGCATCCCTGTATGGTAAATGTTTTTCTGCCATAGCCCGTTTAATATTTTTCTGTCTGGAGAATTCGGGACATTTTTAAAATTCATTCGTTTTATGACTTCCTTGGCAATTTAGACATTTCGAAGTTAGTATGTCTGCCGAACATTGATCCGTGCTATGACCTTCCGCGCAGTAAGAACATCTAGGGTAACTACTTTTACACTGTTTGCTATTATGGCCGTATCTATAGCATTTATAGCACATAACAACTTTCTGAATATAAGGTCGCACCTCACATCTGACGTGTCCCATTGCAATATATTTTGTGAGTGTTTGAGATTTAAATGTTACAATAACCGACTTGGTATTTACTATTTTTTTCTTATTTTCCTGATCTGTTATTAACGTTGTGATTCTTTTAACTGCGAAAACAGAAAAATTACAGTGAGCATCAAATTGTTTAATTTTGTTTTTTAATATTTCATCATTAATATCTGTATCTACATCTGAAATTACACCTTGTCTAAGTACAAAGAATTTTGGTATATATGCTTCTAAATTATGTTTTTTTAGTAAGTTAGAGTTTACCAAATTATTTGCAGAATTTGTATCCCTAAAAACAACTCGTATCCTATTGCGGCCTACTGTATCTATTTCTTTTATTTTGTTATCTAACTCGGGATAAGTCGTATAGATAATATCATTAACTTTAATTCCACTCAGCTTACCTTTAAAATCCGGTAATGTATTTTCTACATATACGTGAAAAAATGGGCCTAAATCATTTTTTCCATAATAAAATTTGGGTCTGCTTTTTGGCGTAGATTGCTCTACCCCGTTACCTGTGTTATGTACCATCTCCGTACCTTTTTCTATCGAAACACTTAATCCTAGTCCAGAAATTGCACCTGTTGATCCGATATCGGGGGGCTTGCCCCCGCTATCCGTGTCCATTTTGTTTATAACACTATCCTAACGCACTCTTGAGAATCACCCTATCTATATTCGAAGATCGATACGTTTGTAAAAACCGCCTGTGTTAATATCAACCGTACGATATGATAGCCCGGTCAACACTGCTGTAGAATGTTCAACGACATATTACACCCTAGGTTTTGGTAACACAAGGCTATCAGTTTTCTGCTTTTATTTTTTAAATTTCCTTTACCCAGAAGTTCCCTCGTAATGAATTTTTCATCGTACTAGGAATAGCGAAATATCACCTAATTTAATTCCGCACATAGTCATTTAGTAACATATATACTGTTTTCTTTTCAAACCTTTTTTTATTGGGCGCCATATTGTTCCACCATATTGGATTTGCACCAATATTTTATAAGTTTCTACCTATGCCACACAATTGAATAAGTACTTTTTCAATCATTTTCTAAAAATTTCATTATACCGCCATTTTGTTCAGCTATCTTGAATTTGAATCACATTTTTACTAGTTTATCTTTAGCACACTTAATTCTTTCACAAACTTTGAAATGACTCTAATAAGTAGTTTTTTAATTTTTTTTAAATATTTTATTGGCCTGCCATTTTGTTTTGCTATCTTGGATTCATACTAAAATGTTGCCAGTTCATTTCTATGTAACACTCGAATTTTGTGCAACATTTGAGGTAAATTGGATAATTAATTTTACTAACAATTTTTTTTAATTTGTTTAATGTTTCATAGGCATCATTTACGCCTTTTGAATTTTTACCAAGATGTTACCAGATCATCTCCACATGACCATAATTTTCGATTAAAATTTAAAGTTAATCGGGTAAGTAAGCGAACAGGCAGACCGACAGACATACCGACGGAATTGAGAAAATATGTATTTTGGCATCCAGAGACACTAAAACGTGAAATCTATAAAATCCTGGAAAGGTGAATGTATCACGTACGAATCCAAGATGGGGATTAATAAAATGTTTAAAAATTCAGCCTGAAAAAACTACATATTAGATTGTTTTAAAATTATATCTAAGAATTAAATGTGATATATAGATGAACTGGAAAAATTGTGGTTTGAATTTAAGATGGGGGGAAAGAAATGGCTACCAAGTAAAGTGTTTGTAATCGTGAAAAGTCTCCTACTCAGGATTTTATATATCTAGGGTTAAATAAGAACTTACTCCATTGACCTTCAAATTTGATTGAAAATTAGGAGTTACATGGCGTTAACCTGGTAACACTTTGGTACGAATCTCCCAGGTAGCATTTTTACGTATTTATTACTAATAATCCTACAATATATCATTAAAACTTTGGTTATTACGAATAATATTTTATAGCAATTTCCTATGTAAAGTAATTATATAATTACTACTGCCAAACAACTACTTCTAATCCATCTAATTATTGCTTCTAATCTGTTTACTAAATTACAACTTTTAAGTATCTGAACCTTGCAGCGACTACTCCATTTCGTCCAAATGTACTCCTATAAGGTATTACTATAAAGTAAAAGGAGTCGTTGCAGAGTGGAAAAAGTTATCGTCTAATGTTACTTTAAACTGGCTATTACCAGCCTTTATTCTTCGGTAGCAACTTAGAAGTAAGAATTACAGAAATTATTTACTACAAAGAAACTATTACCTTTTGCACTTGAGGTTTCGGAGATAGGGGGTGCTGTTGCGAGATTCGGTCTACAGTGACTTTATAAGGACAGTGGCGACAATAAAAGCCCATCTGCCATATTGATGCAAAATTTCTAAAGGTTTAAATGGGCGCAACATATTATCGTTAGTTTTTCGCAAAATATGACCGAATTAATCTATTTTAACACATTAATACCAGAAAATTGGATCAGCTAAAAAGTGAATTAATGAAATTATTATTAATGTCAGTCTACAAAGAGTAATATGCCGCAGAAAAAATTCGAAATTTACTACACATTTTTAATTTACTTTGTTAGGACTTACTTTACACTGACAACCTCTGTCAGCGTCAGTTGTAATGTAGTGCAAACTTACTTTTTCATTTAGATTTTTAACAAATAACAATGTTTGTGCAAGTGATTAATGACAGTTGTCTCTCAAGTGAATTTAGTAATATATAGTATGTCCTGAAGTAGGCCTACAAAATAAAGTTTCTTTTATGCTAATCTTTGAGAGCTTCTACCTCAAACTGGGATGTTAAATAAAGTAAAACATACACTAAGACATAACACAATATTGTCTTTTACAGCGAAATAAAAACAAAACATAATGATGTGCAGTGACGCAACTTGCGAGCAAAGCCGAGCAAAAATGGATAAAATGGTTTTAAGTTTGTTTTTTGAGATTTTATTGATTCTACTGTTACTATAGTTAATAGTTACAATACAGGTAAGATAAAAACTTGAAAAGATTATGTCTTGCTGTGTTCCAACGCCTTCTATATATTTTTTAAAAATAACACTTAAATTCCATTTAATTCTTAAAAATGGATAAAAAGGTATTCTTCCATAGCGTAGTTTATTTTTCCTTTGCATCTTTTTGTAGTTAAGGCGTTAATGTTTTTTTTTTCTAATTTACCACCGAACATAGTTTTAAACTATGAATTTACCACTTTGTATACTTTTGACCAATTGAATTGGACGCTGTCTGGGCTTACGAAAACGAAAATTACTCTTGGAGTGTACAAAATCATGCAGGTGTGGGGTTGTTTGAAACATTTTTAACATTGGAAATGGGACATTGGGGGCCAGGTTACGAGTTTTCGCTCAAGGTGAAAAGACAGCTGCGTCAAGGTCAATCGATCACTTTGGTGCGTTTTGTTGTTGATATTCTCGCTTAATGCAGTAGTGCTCTTAGTTGATAGAACGATCAGCGGCAGGCACGTAGCCAGAAATTGGTTTGGGGGAGGGCAAACAGTCAAATCTCAGGAAAATTAAGAAGAATTGTACCTATATCAAAATATTTCTAGCGGTTCGGGGGGGGGGGGAGGCTACGTGCCTGGTCGGAGGGCGCGTTTATTTTGAAGTTATGGATTCTGAAAGTTTAAGAAATAGCGAAAAGTGTAAGCGGTATTTTTTAGGCGTGATTTTTTTAAAAGTAAAAAAAATCATATTTTGAGGAAAAAAAAAATCTTGAAAAAAACTGAAACCAGCGATAGGTGGGGTAAATATTCTAACATTTAAAAATAATGTAAGTCATTGACGTATGTATATACCTAAATTTTCTCGACTATATATATTTAAAATAAAATTGAGGATATCGAGAGAGAAAAAATGCGGGCAACAAAATGTAAAAAAAAATATTACTAAAAACAGGATGAACTGATAAAATGTTATATTTTGAGAACGCCAAGTCGATTATAAGTCAAAATAGATATAGTTAAGTAAATGTAAGATTAAGAAATTGCTGAAGTCATTGGCGCAGATTTTTTTTTTCGATTATAAATATTTAAAATAAAAAAGAGGTAATATTTCGAAAAACGGTGAAATACGCCATATTTATTTAATTTTTTGTGTACATTGTAGTGTGTAATTAACATAAAAATTTCCATGTCATTATTAACTTGGAAAAATGTCATGTACAAAAAATCATTGTTTCTTTAAAATTGGTTTTATCCGCAAAATTATCTTATAAGTGCCAGAGCTTAAGCCCCCCCTAAAGTCGGTGTCTAGTTGCGCCACTGATGATGTGCAATATTTAATAACTTTTCTTGGAGTAAACTTAAACTTAAGATATTTACGGTTATAGTCATTTAAAAATTTATTACAAACATTTTATAATTACACGCAAAAAGCAGGTGAACCAGGCTTAAACACATTTCTCCATATGGCCAATGGCTTAGAATTTAATGTTTGATTCAATATTCATTTTAATAATCGCAAAAACTAATAAAATAATACACTAAAACAGCAAACCTTATAAGAAACCCATGTAGCCAAAAAGTAAACAAAACGATTTTAGCAGCAATATGCCCTACTGTCGCCACAGTCCTTATAAAGTCGCTGTAATTTGGTATACAGCCATTAAACTCTATTATATTCGGTCCGAATTTGTTAATCTCCATTAGTTGTGTATATGTTGTAGACGATAACCTACGAGTAACCAGTTAAAATGGCAATGGCGTCACGTCCCATAAGAAAAAAAAGTAGCTTTCGTCATTCATCCACATTTTATAGAAAATTTAAAATATCATAACTTGGTTGTATAATACCTGAACAAAACAACATAAACAATACAAATGGTTATGGTAGATAACTTTATTCGTACCACATTAGTGTTCAAGACTTCAAAGTAATTGGGTTATAAGTGACACAGCTGCGTATTTAAAGAATCCATACATACAAAACTATAAAAGCGTATGGGGGCAGTCGTAGACACTTGATGTTAAGTAATTTTCTCAGTAAAGAAATGTAGCTAACTTCAAAGTAAAACTACAAAAAATCGCCATTGTTTATTTTTAACTCTCCTATAAATATTTAGCTATGATGTTTATTTTTGCGAGTATAAAGATTAAAAATGCTTACAAATCAAACATCACGTTAAAAAAAGAATCACTCGTTATAATAAGATATTTAATGATAATTACTATTTAAACCAAAGTCCAAAATTAAATTTTTGAGATTTAAATTATCCGATATATTTGACCAAAATGTATTGAAAATTAACGAATTTTAAAGGCACGTCATTTTTTTATGACTATCATCACCATATTCACCAAAGGAATTGCCTGCGTTTTAATTTTAGGTCCTTGGCATGGCTAGAAAACTAAGTAAAACGCTACCTCAACAACTAATAACTTACCCTATCCTATCCTAAATACGCTCTGCACCATTTTCCCAATTTGAGTGTTTCTAGTTGCCATAACTGTTTCGTTTGTATTAAAAAAAACCATACGTATTTTTAAAACGGATTAATAAGACATAAATAAGGAAGTAACAAATAAGGTGAATTATTACTATTCGGTTACTTAAATCTAACCACACAATTCCGTACTGCCTACGTAATAGTCACAGTCACAGTTCCATGTTATTCACGAAATCGTTACTCTAAAATTGATCCTTATTTTGGTAATGGCTACGTGGTCTCAGCTTAAACTCTCAGTAGCCACAGCAAGTTTCGGTTACTTCATCGAAAATACTTGACGTATTCATGACTAAAAATGCTACTTGGGCCAAAATAGCAAAATAAAACAGCTGCCTAATAAATATTTTAAAAAATCACCTTAAAAATCTACTTTTTAGATTCATTTGAAAATCTGTGCGAGAATTAAGTGCAATATAAACTGGTGAAATTGTAGCACGAATTGAAGATGACGGAACAAAAAGGGGGTTAAATAAAATGTTTAAAATATCAACGTAATGAGTTTAAGTTTTGCACAACAATTAGAGATGCTTTAGAGACACACTTGTTAAATTTTGGCATGAATTCAACATAAGGAAATAAAAAAAAAATCAGTGTAAAAACTACTTACTCAATTAATTTCAAATTATGCCCAAAAATCAAGTGTGGCATAGGTCGAAACTGGTAAAATATTGGTAGGAATCCAATATAGTGAAGAAACATATGTGTTAAATTACTATTTGGGGAACTAAATTGGATCACACTTCCCTGTTCCTAATAAAAGGGAAAGATTCATTATGGGGAAAGTTCTGGGTGAACGAAATTTACCAATTTTTAAACATTTTGTGAGGATGCCCTTTTATTCTACCATACAAGGTTTTACCACAAAATAACCATCCCATCCCCATATAACTCTTGATTTTTGACGAAAATATTCAGTCAATCGGATAAGCAGCGTACAGGTAGACCGACGCACAGTGGTGAGGTCTTATGTAACCATCCGGCCATAACTGTTGAGCATCTGTATAATTAGATTTTTCTCAATTTTTTGCAATTTAAAACATAAATTAATGGAACACCATCATCGGACCATCATAGGATTAATAGTGTTTCATTATTAAAACATCTGACGTCGAACAAATTAACTTCCACGTTTTAGGTCAAATATCGATGTTTTGGGTCAAGAAGTCCTTAATAAATGAAAAAAAATCTGTTTGTCCGTGTGCGAATGTGGGTGTGGGTGGGTGCGTGTATGGGAGTGTGTGCAATGTGATGTTTACGTGTAAACTTGTTTTGTGAATATAATAGGTCGAAAACTATTAATCTAATTAAGATTAATTTTGTCGGGAAGATTACTTGTGTGGAGAGAAGAAACTGATTAGTCTTTTAGAAAAATCAAAAATGACGAAACAAAATGGCCGCTATACATATAGAACATAAAAACGGCCATAAAACCAAAACTTTTATTTTCATCTTAACAAACATTGGTAGAGGTACTACCCAACCAAAGTAAAAAAATGAATATTAATTTTTAAAAATTCCAATATGGCGGCTATTTATATTTAAACATTGTGAACGAACATACTTTTGTATTACATTTGTTAATTACTTCAGGGGAAGTATTAGTTGTAGAACTTATTTTGAAAAGCACTAATTTCTAAAATTCTGTATAGTTGAAATAGTAATCAAGTTGATTTCCTTATTATTAGATAAGACACTAAATATCAGAATCTAAGAAGTATACCTCGAGTTCTATTAATATAGGTAACACATGTGTTTAATATAAAATAAAATGTTAGTTAATAAAAGACAAATTTTTCATACAGGAAAAAAACCGAAATAAAGTCTACTCTCATTGACTTAAAAAGAGGCAAAAAAGAAGTTTATTGATTAAGCAGAATTTCATCGAGGCTGCTTCTTCTTTTCTTTCTTCAGACCTTAACTTTCGAACCAAAAGGACTTGTAACTCTGAGAGTGTCATATCACATGTTTTTTCCAATTTAGGTAACTTCCTTCTTTTACTTCTTTCCAGACTTCCTTCAGGATTTTTTATAGGTCCTCCGCCAGTAGGATGTGGTACTTTATTCACAATGTCTTTAAATATCGTCTCGACTGTCAACCAATTTTCAATTTTTTTTATAAAATACTAAATTAGCCTATTTCCACTTTTGCCTACATTGACACCAAAATGTTTTCTGAATGTAATGCTTCACAATTGTAAAGTCCGTCGGAGATAACTCAAAGTATTCTTTTAAACGAAAAAAAAACTCTTGTTGACTACAACTAGTAATAAAGCTATTAGAAAGATACTTTCTACTTATCGCAAACATATTTTTAACACGGAATCACGCACAACAATACTACTTTGACAATAATCACAACAATATGACGCGCCTTGTAACGATTTTTTTTTGACATCAGGCATAGTCTACCCAAAAAAATGCTATTGCGAGTGTAATGGTTAATTTTACATGAAATTAAAAAAACAAGTTATTATCTCAAACCTACTTTCATGAAATTTAAGTTATCGGTCCAATTATTACGATTTCAGAGCCGATTCCGGATTCCATTTTTCCTGAATTGGTCTTATATCTATATACAATCTAATTACATTTTATTTTCGGGTTAGAGCGTTTTTTTTAACAGTAGATATTCCAATTTTAATAAAAAATATCGGTAAAGAGTTTTACTAGAACAATGTTTTGGAAGTTTTGGCCACTAAATAGCATTAAGGCTTGTCACTGTGCGACGGACAGACATTCCGACAGACCGACGTACTAGGGATCCTAAAACCCAAAGATCTGCAAATATCTTGGATGTTGATTTTTGTGACGATAACACCCGTAAGAGGAAAGTAACCAGCCAATAGAAAAACGGCTGGGTATTGTTCGAGGCTTGTTGCAGGTGTTTCAGTTATCCTGTTTAGCATGAGCAAAATAAAATCTGTATGATATAGTTCTTTTTGACTAAACTCATACTCTTCGCTTTTTTAAGGTCATATGTTAATTGCCTGATAACGTCCTTTATTCATTTATTTGCACAAAAACAAGACGAAATGTAAAACTCTGACAAATTTTCAAAAACCTATTCTGCACATGCTCTAATTTTTTTTATAACTCAAAATATCATCAAGTCGAAAGTTCCAAGTTTGAAACAAGTAAAAACAATATTACTTTGTTATTCTCGCTTTCTTTAATAAAAGAAAGATCTCAATATGGTTAAAGGCTAACGCTGATATGGCTGTCGAATTGGATTCTTATTAGAATTATACCAGTTCATCTCTAGATCACAACAGATTTTTGTACAAAATTTAAAACCAATCAAATAAAATTAAATATTGATTTTTAATATACTTTGTTTGGCAGCCATATTGGATTCGTATCAAAATCTTACAATTTCATCCTTATGTTATAATTGATTTTACTACAAACTTTGAAGTAAGTAGTTTTTTAGTTATACTATGAACAGACCAACAGATAAGTAGTTTTTGAGTTATACTACGAACAGACCAACAGAATAAAAAAAATATGATTCCCTGGATATAGGGACATTGGAACGTGAAGATCTGAAAAATGTTATTTTAATGCAATTTCTAAGACAATAGAAATTGGAATGGATATATTTTTAATTATTTTTTTGACCAAAAAACTAACTAACGGTAATCTGACAAACAAAAATACATTTTTACCAATGAACTTTTACGACATTTAGAGTCTGGCATAATTGTATTTTTCAACAAATAACTGAAATAGAACAAAAGCAACATCATATCTCACACCACTTTAAAATTATTTTAGATAAAATAAAACACACATTACTAATTAATAATTCTGCAATATTTTGAAAATTAATAACTGACATATCCGCAACATGTGTCTACGAAACAATAGATTGTTTAAATTGCTACCATTTTTGATAGCAGATATTACTGATTAATGATAAGATACTTGCAAAGTAGCTTAATATAAAATGGGCTCAAATTTGAATACGACCAGTCTTCAAAATGAATCCCTTCTTGGCTTTAGTCTTAGCAGTTATTGGAGTAACGTCTGCCCTTCCAAGCAGTAAATTACATCCTCTATCCGATGAGTACATTACTGAAATAAACACCAAGGCATCGACGTGGAAAGCTGGAAGAAATTTTGAAGTTGAAGACTACGAATTATTCAAGGTATTGGCTTCTGGTGTCAAAAAACCTCTAGGTGCTAAAACTCCAAGGACGATCATTCACGACGAAGATGAAGATATACCCGAATCGTTTGATGCTCGAGAGGCTTGGCCAGACTGCGCTGATATCATTGGTTTGATCAGGGATCAGTCTAGATGTGGATCTTGTTGGGTAAGTTTAATCTGGTTAAAGAAAATGAAGATCGTTGTATACGTATATACAAAATAAATGGAAGGAAGTAACAAAAGTGAATAACTAATAGGTTTATAAAGGGTTTCTTGTTATTGGACCTATAGCTCAACATCAAATTATTTTTCGAATTTATGTCTTGGGAGACTTTGAAATAAAAATTACCCTTAAAAAACACTCAACCTTTTTGTATTTGAATGTCACCAGATGTTTCACAGATTTTTGAATGATATAGACCTTACCTTAAATAAGTGAGAAAAAAATTAATAGCAAACATTTTACAAAGTTCAGCGAAAGGTATGTATATAATCACATGGATACCGTATTGCCATCTTTAGTAAAAGCCGATAGGGCACACATGTTTGGGTTATATTAAGAATATTAAGATTATATAATATACAGGTTGTCTGAAAAAGCTGTGTTATTTTGTAATTATTTAGGTCGAAAAATGTATTTATTTATAGACTCAATTACACATTTATTTTCATTTGTTAGAGGGTATAATGCAGATTCTGTGAATAAAAAATGCAAATTTAATATACTAAGCAGTAAAAATTATGTATTTAATCATTTTTTTATTAAAATGGCTTGGAAACTTCGACTTTACGTTACTTTCTGACATATTTTCAAAATATTTAATGTCTTGCAAGGGTTTTAATTAAAATATGCGTTATATCTCTATAACTCACTAAACACTTCTATAGATTTTGAGAATCTAAACCGCAGAAAAAAATCGGTTTTGTTTTTTAAAATATAATATAAAATAGGAAACAAATGTTTTGTTTACATTTCTTTTATCACTGTCAATTGCAAAATAATTTATTAAGTATATAAGTATCATTACTGTTCTTGCGTATTCTCTGTTCGATATATTCCGGTATCTTTTTGGGAATCACTATTTTTATACGGCATTAATGGCAAACAAGCTATATCCCCTCTCATAAATATAAGGTTATATAAACATTTAAATACGCTGTGTACCATTCATTTCTTACAGGGCAAGGTGCAACAAACAAAATATAAAAATAATTTAAATCTTTTTGACACGTTGCAATTAAAAAGTAGAATACAAACAGACGCTAACTGAGCCATCACCAACCATATATGGTTGTAAAAAATAAAACTATAAATTAATCTGTATTGTGAAAAGAAATGAAAGCTGATTTATGACAAACCAAAATATATGCAATTAGTCGTTCTCAGACCTTACTAATTGTGTGTTTTTGGACATTTTCAGTCGCAGAAAAAATATTTTTCTTTGCGAATTATATTTCACTTGATAATGTTTTAAAAAGGATATGCACAATTTTTTACTTCCCTCGTAAGAGGAAAGTATTGCAATCGTGAAAAAATCACCCTCCGAGATTATTGTAGATATTTGCATTGCCGTCAGTCTGTTGGTCTATCCGTTTTTACTCTCGTTATAGCATAAAAAGTTTTCATCCGATTAACTTCAAATTTTTATCAAAAATCAAGTGTCATAAAGGGATGAAATGGTTATATTTTGGTAAAATTTTAATGTGGCGAAACAAAATGGCGGCCAAGTGAAATGTAAAAAAAATATTAATACGAAACTACTTATCCAATTTATCTGAAATTTTGCACAAAAATCAAGTGGCCTGATGAGATATTTAAAAAATCAGCCTGAAAATACTGCTTAACTAGAATATTTTCAAATTTTGTGCAAGCATTAATTGTAATATAAAGATAAACCATAATTGTGGTACGAATTCAAAATGACGATAAAATAAAATGTTTAAAAAGTCAACGAAAAAAAATTTTCTTTATCAATTGACTCTTAATTTTGCACTAAAATTATGTGATATAAGCTTGTACAAATTCAACATGACGGAACAAAATGGCGTCCAGTACAAATGTTATATATAAATAACTTAAACAAAGGGACGATTTGGTCTACAAAATCTTAATAGTATGACATTCTAGGCGCATACCAACTGCAGTCAAGATATAGGCAGCTAAAACATATAAGAGTAGTTTAGCAATTGCCAATCTGCGGTCCAGCAACTTTTATGATAAGTTATTGTGCCGCAGTTTAACTCGCTCCCTCGCATGTGATTTGAAAGAAGAATTAAATTAATATAAATCAATAATTAATAAACACTTTTTATTGTTTTTATGGCTTTAATCTGATGCAAAACCTAATACCGATCACCTAGTTAGTCGGCACTTCCGCGCTCTGTCTGATACCGGTCCTCCTATGTAAGAAAATATCCATAATTAACAATCAAAAAAGACATATTACTTTAGTAACAAATAATATTAAGAACCGCCATCTTTTAATAGTGTAAAATGTATGTCTTAGGATCTTAGCCGTATTTCATATATTTCAATTCAAAGGAATACAAGTAAAGTGAAAGTCGATAAATATGCATAAAATAAATACTAAAAATATTATAAAAACTTCTATTACAAACTCCCAAATAACATTTATTTCTATCTTACTTACGGTTTTCAGTCCAATGAAACACAAATTAGAATATACCTAAAATATTAATGTCCAAACTTTAAATTGGTATTAACTGGGCAGCAGGCTTATTTATAATATAGGCGAGTAGTCATTGTCCTTAAAGTCCTCTTTTGGTTCAACATAATTTATTCAAAAAAATGAAGCAGATGCTTTATAAATATCTCTCATTTTCTGAAGTGAAAGTCGGGAACGAAATGAGCTAAATAACCACAGTTCAGTTGCACCAGCATTTTTAAATGTATTATAATATCAGTGGCCTTTTAGAAGTATTTGGAAGACCAGTAAATAAATTACTTTGAAAATTTTGCCCCGAACATAAACTTTCTTTCTAATATTTTTAATTGCGTCATGTTGCCGCTTCTATCAAAAGTTGGTGAAGAAAATTCGTTTTATAAATGGTATGCTTTGTATAATATTGCATTTTTTGTGTTATCTTGTTTGTATCTGAATCTAATTGTTTCAAATATGACATTGGTGGAGGAAAATAAATAGCTAATTAAAAACTGAGGTAGGAAAATTAAATCGTTTGACAATTGCAGAGTTGTATGTATTTTAACAAATCATTTAATTGATTGAAGGATTGATAATCCTCTTAACAAATTAACGGAAGATAAAATACCAAACATTTTTCTTAATAATCAGATGAGTTATTATGTTTTACATATGCTTTACAAAACATCCAAATCAAAAGCATTAATTTCATTATAATATATCAAGGCTTTTGCTGCTGTGGAAGCAATGTCTGACAGGATCTGTATTCACTCAAATGCCGAAAGGAAGCGTCTAGTTTCTGCTCAGGATCTTCTTACTTGTGGAACTTCTGGTGGCTGTCATGGAGGTTATCCCTTTTCAGCATGGGAGGACTGGACCTCAGGGATTGTCACAGGAGGACTCTACAATAACACCGAACAGGTCAGTATGCAAATCTCAGACTATTTTCTTCTTCATTGGTACAGATTGTATTCCATTCTATATAAATTTTGTGATACATGACCATAAAAAACAGTTTTCCTATTATTTTGTTAAAGTTTGATGAACTCTGTAAAGTTAAATTACCTTTGCTTTTTGTTTTGATGTACTAAATAGACAAATTTTAGGGTTGCAAGTCATACTTTTTACCAAACTGCGAAGATCATCCTAACAAATGCACCAACTACGTGGATACTCCAGACTGTGTTTATCAATGTGATGACGCATCTTTGAACTATTCTGATCAGGAAACTTATGGTCAAGAACCCTATGAGATGAGCGGAGAGAAACAAATTCAATTAGAAATTTTGAAAAACGGACCTGTTGAGGCTACTATGGAAGTCTACACGGATTTTGCTAGTTACAAGAGTGGTAAATTAAGATACTTTTTTAAAAATAATATTTTACCTGCGCCATTTTCAATTGAATCTCTACTTTCAAAATTTTTTATTCCAGAAAAATTAATTCTATTTATTAATACAAAGCAACTTCTAAAACTATTTTGTAATAGAAATGAAAACACGACTTTTACGACATTTTAATATCGTTGGGGTAAAAATCAAAATTCAAACATTTTATTGAAAATCAAAAAATTGGCAATTTGAAAATGATCTGTGATTTCTTAATTAAACGAGAGTCAATAAGTATAATATATATATATATATATATATATATATATATATATATATATATATATATATATATATAAAGTTATCACGTTATATATTTTTTTTAATTGAACACCCTTTACATCCTATATATTTTAGTCTATAAGGATCGCATTATAAATAATTATCTCTTTAAACATATAACAAACTATGGATATTACTAGTTCTTTAGGGGTTCGATTGAAACTTTTTACTTTATACAATTGTAGGCCATGGAAAGATAGAAGTTCAGAAAAAAAATAGCATTATATAAGTTTGATTTTAGGTTTATATAAATGAAATATCAATTAGTATACTTTAATTTACCTTTATTTAAAGTCACAATTATATTTTTATTGAAATAGTGCACTTACACCAGGCAGGCACTAATTATTTATTTTTTGAAAAACAAACTTTAAATTATGACAACGGTTGCAAGTACAAAATAAGGAAAAAACTAGAACATTACATAATATTACATATATTATTTTAACGGACAAAGGTTAAGAAAAAATAATTCGCAAAGAAATAAAATCTGGAAAGTTTGAACGAAATATAAGAATTAAGAGAAAAAAACTAACACAATCAAAACCAATGCTTCAAAGCAACTCCGTTTTTTGCAATGTACGCCTGACATCTTTTTTCCATTTATTTCGTAGTATCTATAATGTTTAGCTCCTTTCTGCAAAGGCCTCGTGGATTTTTTTATAAAGTTGTTCTTGTTTTAACATGGTTCCTTTATAAATTTTATCTTCTAAGGAACCCCAAAAAAAAGTATGGGGTGTTCCGGAGATCGTGATGACCACCTTATAGGTCCATAAGTCTCTATCTAATGGTTTCTTAAATGATTATTTAAGTTATTCGAGTAACATTATGTGTATATGTCAAAAGTAAATATTTATTACTTGATTTAAAGGAACGTCGTCAAGGATATCGAACATTTTTTGTAAAACAAACATTCTCGTTATATTAATCTAGAAACGAATGATAAAATGTCTGTTAAAAATACCTCAACTTTCGATATTCAACTGACCAAATTATAAAACAAACATTCCATGATGTAAAAGTGTCACCACCATGATGCAAGTATTGGATAATATAACAAAGAAAAATACTTGTTGGACTTCAAAATTCGTTGCGCCCTTAGATTTTATATTTCTGATAAAGGTAGACCTTTTTTCCTAAAATGTAAAAAAAAAACAAAAATTGAAAGCTCTGTAAGCGCTGAACTACTATGCAAAGCTATCATAGGATAGAACATATCTTGCATTCTTCCCTAATTATGTACCTTAATAGATCCTAAACCGCTTATGTCTTCAATTTTTTCTGTGTCCAGCCATATGTTTTTAGATTATGCTCCAGTCGTCGGAATATATCCTTAAATGATTACCGTCTTTCGGAACAGATATATACAGAACAAAATATAAATTTTGTGCGGCTTCTTCGTTTTTTCCAGTTTCAATTTAAACGGATATCATATCAAATTTTTTCAAAATATTGATTTTGCCATTTCCACAAATAAACGTAAACTTAAAAGTTAAATTGACGGAAAATTTTGGCAGCCTGTCTTTAGACTTTAGCATCTTCCGTGAAAGCTTCTATTGACTTCCACAGGCAATAGCGGACTTCTCATAGCTGCATCCAAGGTGTTCTGGCAAAAACTTTCTTGTATCCTAAAATACATTGACGTAAGACATGCGTTCGTCGGATCAACCAGTTTGACGTCAAGTTTATTATGGCGAAATATAGCAGATATTATTGAAATTTAATCATTAAGAGTTACATTTGTATTTACATGATTAAAATATTTTGGGAGTTGCTTCTGATTTTTCTATAAAACGTGTAGAATTTCTATTATATGAAATGTCTCATTTAAAGTGTAGAATTGTAAATACACATTTGAAAGATATTTGCCGATATTAAGTATATAAGCATATTAGTTGAAATTGTACATTATTCTTGTGTGCCTAAAGTTGCTTGGTTTTTACGGTTTCTTCATATTTTTTCTCATTGAATATATTTGTCAGGTTGGTTAACCGTCTTTTCTTTTTGTTTTCAGTGTCTGCTTAGTGTATCCTGCATGTAATATCGCTCGGAGGTATTTGTGTGCCCTTTACGTATTCTGTTTTATTCATGACGACACTGGCTTTTCAGTTATCCGTTGGAAAGGCCAGGAATTTGAGAGATTTGACTTGGGTGGTTTTGAGAGTTTGATGATCTTCGCTCTGTTATACTTGGTTACATCAACTGGCTCTTCTGTTATTTCTTTGACTGCTGGTTCGACAGAAAACTATTTGCTCTAAGGGTATGTTTCCCGGAGAGTTGGGAAAGTTTTGGAATTTGGAATAGAAATGGATGGTGCTATTTCGCTTAAGGGTGTAAAATCAACCTCCTGTTCTGTGGTTCTTTTCACTATATCTTTATTGTCCAGCGGTCAATGATTTTTTTTGCGTAGGTGTAATTTCTTGATGAATCTATTGTTCTTGTGCTTTGGTATCTTTGTGGAAAGTTGAAAAGATGTAAAATAAAAGCTAAATGTTCGGTAAATTACAGGCGTTAATATCTAAATCACAACAACTGGCCTCAATAATTTTCTTATGTCGTACTCGCAGTTATGTTGATTTTAGGTAGTCGTCAAAGTTTTTAAAAAAATCTTATTTACGTTATGAACGTACATATTAATTTAAAAAATACATAACGTTAAAATACCATTAAGAGAGTACATTTTTATGCTTAGATTCAAAGATAACATAATACCTTTTTTTGTTTTTTTGATCATGATGTAAAACAAATAAATTTTTTTACAGGTATTTACCAGTTAACTAGTGATGATTATGAAGGAGGCCACGCTGTAAAAATCCTAGGATGGGGAGTGGAAAATGATGTTAAATACTGGTTGGTAGCAAACTCGTGGAACGAAAGATGGGGAGAAAATGGTTACTTCAGGATTATCAGAGGAACAAACGAAGTTGGCATTGAAGAATACATTGATGCAGGACTGCCCGATTTTACTAAATTTTAAGTTAAAATTACCTAGTACTGCGTTAAAACTGTAAATATATTTTTGATTTATTCATTGCTTTAGAATTATAGTTTTTCTCTTTAGTGTAATTAATGGATTCAGGAGAACCAGCATCAAGGTGTTGATATTTTTAGAAAAGGGTATTCACCAATATTTATTAAAAAGTAATGACTGTCAAGCATCCTATTAAATCTAGAGGAGTATACTCCTAGCTATCAAAAGGAGAAAATCGATTAATGCAAATCTGTGTCCAGAGACGGAGCTGCAAGAGAGGTTCTTCTTCTGTTCTGCGTGCAGCCTACGTCGCTTTGCATAGTATTTATTTGATCCTGTATTAACATACAGAATCAAAAACAAAGCGCTTGTAATTACCTGAATTACGTGCCACAGCTGGAGCTACCTTAGAAATCATAGTCAACTTAAACAAAGTATATTATTGTTCGGATATTCAAGCTTCCCACCTTAATTACTTAAAAAGGCATAACATAATAGCCTTAATTATGTAGATAACAAGAAAAATCTAAAACATGTCACGCATATTCGTAGGGATATAAGCAACAACAGAGTAACTTAAACGTGCCTCCCTGAAATCCCTTCAATTATAAAAAAGTAAACCGTACGTACATCTTCAGAAGACTTTGCTGCCACAGAGTTGTGTTATGACTCTTTGGCGTTCAGAATTTTTTGTACCATAATTTTAGCCGAGAATTTTAGACCCATAATCGCCATTTATTAATACAAAGTATTAACCACTGCATTCGAGAGTAAAAGAATTTTTGACTGACAGTGTAATGTGCGATAAAAATAGTTATGGAAAACCTTTTAGATGCCATCAGTATTTTCTTAGAAATTTTATAAAAAAAAGGATAAACTTAAGCGTGTTTTTTCTTAGATTTTTCGTCCACTAATGTGTATTTCATGTGCAGGTGCTAGACAATGTCATTAAACTTGTTTTGCCTTCGTTTTGACTAATTAAACTTTGGTTCAAATATTTAGATGATAATTTTAATATTTGTCCAGCAAAATATAATCAGTTAGCAGAACTTTTTAATGACCTAATTAGCAAAAGAACATTTTTAAAATAAAACATTTTTTATAAAACTATCTGCAAAAGACATCACAACTACAGTATATCAAAAGCAGCCCATGCATACTGGACAATATCTCATCTAGGATTTCAACCCTTGCGCAGCAACAAAAACGGACATCATAAGAACCCTTTATAACAGTATTATTTAGTGAAATAAAAATCAATTCACTAAGAAAATCAATTCACTAAAACCTCTCTTAAAATATTTTTACCCATGTAATATACAAACATTTTGAAAATCAAAATTATGGAGGGTCTAAAAATGATGATCTGCTAAGACTGTTTTTTTTTTAGCTTTTTCTCGATTTCTTTCCCTACAGTCATATTGTTAATGATATAAGCGATTTTTTAAATATTATTTAGTAGTGTCCACGTGGCATTTATGGTAGTCTAAACATGGCATTTTATATACAAAGTTAGAGAGATGTTCTTTGGGGGTTTTATCTTTTAAGGAAAATAATTAGCAATTTACTTTTCAGTTAGGACTTTTTCTAAAAAATTGCGGATGTAGGAAGATTTAAAATATTTAACATGACACTTGTCAGTAATTGTCTTTTTAATTTTTTGTATAGGTATATGTATGTGTTTTACAATGTCTCTGTTTCGTGGATGTAAATTAATCATTTTATGTGTTTTGTGCTAATGGTGCACTACTTTTTAGAATAAATAAGTGTAAATGTATATAAAGAGAAATATAACAGAGGAGAGAAGGGGAGAAGAGAATGCATTTCACTGATTTTTCCGTTTTCCTTTTTCGATTTTTTTTTGATGAGTATTTCGTAACTGTTATATTTTATTTTAACATTAATGTTTTACTGTAATAGCATTTCATATTTATTTTTATATATTCTTTAATATGAACTAAACTATATTAATCCATTTTGTAGTACGTCTTAAGAACGTATACGGTCATTGTTGTGTAATTGTTATTGTCTTTTCTTATATGCTGCCGCCTGAAAAGAAATATACGATATGTATATGCTTTAATTTCTTTTCCAGCCTTGATAAAGACCCAATAAAGGTCAAAAAGTCAGAATTTCATGAATAAAAGGGTGATTTATTTGTTATAGTGAATCCACAAAAACAACCTACCACTTTAAAGAATATAAGGACACTATACTGTTAAAAAGTTGATACCATCTGCGGGATTTTTGGGATTTTTTTAACTTATCCAGTGCACTTATGGGGAAGACACCTTAAGACGTCTGAAGACTTGCGAGATTTAGTGTAGATAAAAAGTTAGCATCTTTAAGAAATAGTCGAAATTTCTTATTTCATTGTAGGACAAAAGAAATAATTCCAAATCACATTGTTAACAAAGTAAAATGTTACTACTAAAATTACTAAAATTTCAGAAATCCGTACTAAATATAGAAATTAAAATTCACAATCTTAAAAAAATAAAGTTGAACTGCAAAAAATTATGTTACTCGTGACCGTTTGTTTGCAGAATTATTTGACAATTTTGGTAGCTCGTGTATTAATAATAATAAAATAAATTATTTTTGTCTAGCAAGAAAAGAAATATACATTTAATTTAGCACAAGAAATGAAGTTTTTATATAATTATACTAATTTCGTTTTACCTTAGAAGTCAAGAGAATAATCTGTACTGGTCCCAATTTCTCAATTCCTCTTGGCTCTAACTTACCTATTCCAAAATAGCCATTTAATTCAGGAAATGAACAAAATGGACTAAAAGCGATTTTAAAATCTGCATTTTTTTTTTAAATATCGCCCGGAGTAGTAATGCGTTCTGAAAAAGGGAATTCTGCTGTGCTAATGCTACGTGAGGATTAGATTTCTTCAATTGCAGGACAAACAAGTATATAAAAAACTTGCTTTTAATCCAATTTCAAAATATTAATCAAAGGTCAATGAAGTAGTAGAAAACCTCCAAACTCTAAAATTAATAGATGAACCTTATTAAAAAAATGAAAACTTTTAATTGCAATCCACCTAAACTTCACTTTACTTTACTTTATTAACGGGAAATTCCCAATTGATTTACAATTAACAATTATAGATTATAATCTAACAATAACTAAATATAAGTATATAAATAAATATAAAACGAGGAGATCACAGAGCAGCAGATCACAGGGACAATCATTGCACTTTCAGTGTTTCAATGGCATTCCTAAATTTATTGAAACTCCAATGTAACTCAAAGTTATTATTACTGAACTCACGCTGCGTTCGTGTCAGCGGGCATAACTTGCCATAATTTGTTGAGTGATAAGGTATAGAGAAAAGATTAGTATTACGCGCACGGTGGCTGGTATTAAAATTAAGTATGCATAAGAGATATGGAAATATGATTATTTATTCTAACGCTCTGGGTTCTCCCAGTCAGAAAACTGGAAATTCATTTCAGGATCTGACTCCCAAAGCCCCAAGCCGCCAGCTTCGCAACAAGCAACCCATGATCAACTCTATCGAATGAATGTCGTATAAACCGTATCGACCTGAAGTTTATTCTCAAAGGCGTTCAACACATAATTTTGGTATGACAATAAATTTGTAACTGTCGACCTGTTCCTACAGAACCCATGCTGCTGCTCAGTAACCATCCATCTACAGTGCTATGATAGATTGTATGTTACGAGAGAGTCAAATATTTTAGGTATAGCAGACTGTAGACAAATACCCCCATAATTAGTTACATTGCTCCGGTCACCCCATTTAAACATTGGCGTTATAAATGAATGCTTCCAAAATTGGGGGAAAACACCATTCTTAAGAGATAAATCGAAAATCAATAGAAGCGGCCGACTCAAAGAGCGTACGCAAGCCCTGAGCACCAACATTGGAACTCCGTCGGGACCATAGGAACAGCTCGACTTACACAGCTCAATAGATACATAAAACTCCGAAACAGTTATGTGTATACTACTTAAATTCACAGATTCATTCAAAGTTATATAGCAATCAGGTATATCCAGATCACAAGCTTTATATACCGTAGAAAAAAAGGCTGCAAATAAGTTCACAGAATCACTAAAATTTTCAGTATGGGAGTCATTAAAAAACATAGTACTTGGATACCCACTGACTTTTTTATCATTGTTTAGAAAACACCAAAAGGATCTCGGAGTATTTTGTAGGTCAGCTTCCAATGAATGCATGTATTGATCATAACACATCTTTGTCACGTCTTACAGGTGCTAAGAACTCCCCGTAATCCGAAATGTGAGCTCCTTAAGCGCTTTAATGGGACCAAAATGGAAATAGCATGGTAAAACACTGTATAAAACTGACTTATAACTAGATCAATGTCATATTTGTCTAAACAGGAATCCCAATCTACAAGAAATAGATAATTGTTAATAGAAAACATATCAGCATTTTTTAAATCGTAATACTTCAAGTCAAATTTCATAGAGTTCAGTCTATTACAACTAA
This sequence comes from Kuschelorhynchus macadamiae, assembly GCA_030620095.1. Taxonomy (NCBI): domain Eukaryota; kingdom Metazoa; phylum Arthropoda; class Insecta; order Coleoptera; family Curculionidae; genus Kuschelorhynchus; species Kuschelorhynchus macadamiae. Next base: position 877,153 of record JAUTXW010001744.1, read on the forward strand.
GAAAATCACAATTATAGGCACGATGATGGCGACTGTCGGGAAGCAATAAATCGTCGGCGATTGTGACTGCATAATCACGTACATCAGAGAAGCACAGATCAAGAAAAACGCCGTTTGAACCCGGAACATCAATTAGTTGATAAAAGTTAAGATATCCTATACTATTCCCCACAGTATGCGCGATGAACGTTACGGGTGTATGTAGCCTCCGATAAGTTGAAATCCCCATAGATCGCTAAAGAGCAGTCTGCATTATCAGACTTTATTACAGTAGCTGTGCTGCAGAAAATTTCATAAGTTTCCTTGTTTGACCTGGGCGGAATATACACTGCTCCAAAGATAATTTGTTCGTATCCATACTTAACCGAAACATAAAGCTGCTCAACACTAGTCATTGAAATTGTTATTTGCCTGGATTTAAACTTTTTTTTAACAGCGACCAGGACACCGCCACCCCTGTATTTAGTGCTGGTGTTTACATCTTTATCAGCGCGGTAACTCAAGTAGTTAGGTAGGTTCAACTCACCAGGCAGAGCGTCACCGGAAAGCCTAGTTTCTACTCTATTACATCGTAATTACATACACTAACTATATTGCTTAAGAAAAACTTATAAATCGAATTTAAGCCTAAAGACTTAAGAATTTTTGTTTACCTCGAGTTACTTCTCTTTTAATGGTGACATCTATTAAATGCTTGACGAACCTCCGAACTTATTTTTGATACTTTGATACTGAAATCCTGCTTCCGTTTAACTTAAAGTTCATTAAGTTGTACTTAGGCGACACCATTATAGCTTGTCCAAAACTAAAATTCACCATTGAAACTAAGGTAGACAGAAACATAGTTTTTCTTGACACCATGATTACCAGAGATATAGATGGTACTTTGTCGACACGGTGGTATACAAAGCCAACTCCGGCTGGCCGTGCACTAAACATTTTATCGTCCAATGTAACCATCCATAAAATGTCTACTATTAAAAATCTTCTTTATCTTGCATATAAGCTCAACAGACCCGAGTTTACTACCGGAAACATAAAGAGAGAGAGATAGAGAGAGAGAGAGAGAGAGAGAGAGAGAAAGGGCTATATTAAAAAATAATAATTATTATATTTCACTGATTAACAGTATTTTAAATCAATACAAAATTAAACCGGCGATTACTGAAGTGTGATGTCAGATATTTTAAATTTCCCCACATCCGCAATTTTTTCGAAAAAATCCAAAAAATGTCTCCAAAAAATGTATGTTTTAATTTCCTTTCCAGCCTTGATAAAGGCCCAATTAAGTTTTCTGTAAAATTAAAGTCAGGTTTTTTGGTGTTAATTTTTTAAACATTTTATTTGGCTGCCAATGTTGTCATTTTTTTCAGGCTGATTATTATATTATTAGGCTACCATTTTGTTTTGATATCTTGGATTCATAATAAGATGTTGCCGGTTCATTCTTATGTAATACTTGACTGTAAAAACTGGTGATTTTTTTTCTCGGTTACAAATATTTTATTTGGCATTTCATTCCACCATCTTGAATTTCTACCAAAATTTCACCAGTTCATCTCTATATCATAATTAATTATTGCACAAAATTTAAAATCATTCATTTAAGTAATTTTTTTCAGGCTGAATTTCTAAATAATATTTTAGGCCGCCATTTTGTTACACTGTCTTGAATTCGTACCAAAATTTTTCCAGTTATTTTTCACATAATACTCGATTTTTGTGCATAACTTAAGGTAAATTGGAGAAGTAGTTTCTTAGTAATAACTGTTTTAAAATTTCACTAGGCCGTCATTTTGTTTTGCCATATTGGATTTTAAGCAAAATGTTATCAGGTCATCCTCAAATGGCCCTTGATTTTTGTCAAAATTTGGAGTCAATTAGATAAGTAGCGATGTCGCGAAGAGACAGATCGACAGACATATCAAAGAATTGAGAAAACATGTTTTCTGCATTTAGAGACCCTGAAACGTAAAGATCTGAGAGAACCTCCGAGGGTGATTTTTTACGATTACAATACTTTCCTTTGACACATAGCGGAACACCGAGTTCGGTGATCAAAAGCTAAAATAGGGATGAAAACTAAAGTTTATAAAAACTTCTGTTATAGAAAAGTTATCATTTATAAACGACTCAAGGTAGTTACTATTCGAACAGATTATATAATGAAGAACAGATTATATAATGAAGAAAACATTATTCTAGATTATGTTTTCAATATCCGCAAGTTAAATACTATTTATTGCTTAAAGTTTATAAAAGAAATGCTTGCATTTAATTAAATAATAAAAATATATTCGACACACCCTACAGAAAGATTAACGTGTCTGAATAAAGCATTCTAATATTTGATTTATTAAATTAATATCCTATGACCTTCTAATTCCGTTTTTAAATGCTAGTTGCACTTAATCCTTTTTTATTTGAAAAATGAACAATGAAATCTGAGATTAGATTTTTTTGTTTTGATAATAAAAACAATGATTTCTAATAATATCATGTTTTTTATCTCGAGGGCTTTTAATGAGTAGTCTCTATATTTTATGCTTTCTCATCACTAGATACAAAATAATGTGGTATTAAATATTAGAATTCTGCAAAAAAACTAGTTAGGTCGTCAGTATTTTCCTAGGATTTATTTGGGTTCAGTAGTCCAAAGAATGATGAAATTTGACTTACTTACAGCATATACAGTCGCCATGAGATGGTAATGATATGTTGTTTACCCGGGTTAAGAGCAGACTGAGATCTCAAGGAGCTGGATCTTTAGTGGCTTTCTAACTTTTGTATTAAGACATTGCCCTATAGTATTATAGTTATCTTTAGTCATGTGGGTCAGTGGCAAATCTAGAGACTTGAGTGCTCCTGACTATAACTACGTTATAAAAAGTATATATGTTACCGTAAATATCGGAAATCCGTAATAATGCGATCTAACTAGTAAAAATGCGAAGTTTCTAAGAGTATTAGTAATATCGGGTTCTTACTTGTAATATCGAGAAGTGTCAAACGCATTTAGTAAAATACCGACAAAATATTAAATATCAACATTTTACTGAACGGTTCTTACTGCATGCAAGATGGTAAGAATACGATCTTGTATATTCTGGAATACCTAGAGCTGTCTAATTAGCCAAGAAAAAGACGGTTTCGGTGAAATTGGCTGAATTTTTTATATTTTGTAGTTCTTGATCTCCTGAGCAATCGATACCATGGACACAATCTAATCCTACGACTAGTTTTTAATATTATATAATATACAGGGTATTAAAGTTTGCCCAAAGCCCATATACAAAACATGGAGAAAACAGTATGACACCAAATTAGTATTTTCAACAGATTTAACGTATAGTACTTCTCAAAACAAGAAAAAAGTTTTATATGAATATAGGTCAGCAAACAGGGACGTGGACAGGGGAGGGCCTGGGGGACCGCGGCCTCCCTTTTTATCCTGTGGCACCCTCACTGCCCCCCCCCCCCCCCCCCCATTAGCCAGTCTAATAAAATACTCAAACCACAACAACACAAAATATCTCTACTAGTAAGAATCCCAAATAATTCTGACTCTTACTCAATTTAAACAAAGAAAATATAAACAGTAATAATCGCTGTAACAATCCCGGTCTCTAGTGCTTCATGTGAGCGAACTTTCTCATTTTTGAGAAATAGAATTGGAAATGACAGACTATCAAACTTGGCTATTTTATCAATTGAGAAGTCATTGGTAAAAAACATAGATCTTCAAAGAGTAATAGATATTTTCGCTGGAAATAAGAGAAGAATAAATTTAATTTTATAAATTGTTTTTTTTTGTATTTTTTAGTTAACGGTTTATATTATTCAGGTTTATTTTTTATTAGTTTTAGTAATACTTCCACAACTGTAAATTAAATAAAAGTTAAAAAACGTGTTTCTTCAGATGTGTTTAATTAAGATACTTTTCTATAAAATTTGTTATTTAATTAAAAAACCGAAAAAATAAATGTAAAAAATTCGTTTTAAATTTTTTAGTGACACATATTTTTTGTTGCAGGATCCATCATTAATGTAAGAAAAAAATCTTTAGCAGGAAAGCATGCTACTTTGACACACTAATGACAGACCCTATATATAGGAGGCCCCTCTAGAATTATTTGTGCCCCCAACTGGCTCCCAAAATGAATTTTCTGTCTACGTCCCTGTCGGCAAATGCTTTATTTTCGAGATACAGGGTGATGTAGTGTAAAGGGTGTTCGTCCTATATCTAGGAACTGAAGTGTTTTTGGTCCTATATTCATACAAATTTTTTTCTTATTTCGGGACGTACTATTATACGTAAAACATGTAGAAAAAACTAATTGGTGTCATCCTATCTTCCCTATGTATTTTAGATGAGGTTTAGGAAAACTTGACACCCTGTTTATTAAAAACTATTTGTAGGAATAGATTGTGCCCATGGTATCTTTTGCTCAGGAGGTCAAAAACTACAATATATAAGAAATTCACCCAACTTCACCGAAACCGATTTTCCTTAAGGTGTGTGCGTGCTCCTTTGTCCTTTGGTATTGATTGAAATAGTTGTATTATGCTCTTTAAATAGTAGGCCGATTTTTTATAAAAACCGTAAACTTGACAACGTTGCCAATATCACTATCTAATGCAGCACGTACCCTGCAATTTCTTACTGTAGTTAACAACGTTTAAGATATTTTTGAGTATATTTTCCAACTTTCGGTCTGGATAATATTGTAATCGTAATTTTTTTTGTTTTGTATGATTTCTACATTTACTAAGTTTGTACATAATAGTTTTTATAGTAAGCAAAGGCTAAAGTCTTTTGTTATAGACTTTAATTGAAACAGGGACGTGCAGTCCATGGAAGCAAGGGAAGCAGTGCTTTCCCAAAAAAAATTACAAAACATCTTCTAAAATGTAATTTTTGAAATAGGAAACCATTTAATTATCTTAATTATCAAGCCCATAATAAATGCGGCCTTGACTCCGACCGAGCCACAAATCGAAATCGAATAGAACCTATGCGGGCCGCTAGCTTCTCTGCAGCCAAGTCCTGTATGCTTGATTTCCTGTGAATCGAGCCAGAGGTTATTGAACTTTCCACCGGCTGTTTGCAATTTTTGCATTTTAGTCGCGTGTTTTAAGTGGGGGCGGAAGCTATCGTTGGAGTAGGTTCTTTGTTTGAACGGCTATCCGTGTGTTGTGTGATACGTACGTCGCGTGCATGGTCCGATATGGAAGACAATAATACGGACGTGGATATGCAAATACCGTCAACTTCGGCTATCGGTAATAACGTTGAAAATGTTGGAGAATTTAGTAAGAAGAGTGTGTGTGAATGTGTGGTGTGTGTCTAAATAATAAAGGGATTTCAACATTAAACTTCGCTGATAAGCTTCAAATAATTTCCAAAGGAAGGGCAAAACTGCCATTTAACCACAAAAATGAAAAACTGTATTAGACATTTTTATCCGGAAAAACAATACGAACAATTTAAATGGCTAACATGGTGTGAAAATATAAGTAAATTATTTTATTGGCCATGTTTACTTTTTGAAAATGAAAATGGTCTCTGGAAGAAAACTAGTTTTTCCGATTTAAACAATTTTCATAAAGCTATAAAAAGACACATTATGTCCAAAGCGCATTTGCAGGCCGTCATAAAAGAAAAAGTCTTCGGCAAAACCCGAATTAAACACGCCCTTAATAAACAGTTGGAAAATAGTCACCGCCAACACAGTGAACTAGTCGATAAAAATAGGCAAATATTAAGAAGTCTTATCGATGTTGTTTGTTTTCTCGAACAACACGCCTTGGGATTTAGAGGTCATGACGAAACAAGGGTTTCTTCAAATAGAGGAAGTTTTCAAGATTTACTTAGTTTAATGGCTAAATATGATGAATGCTTAAAAAATCATTTAGAATAGTCTAGCGTCTTTTCGCGGGACGTCGAATCGAATCCAGAATGATTTAATTTCCGCTGTTGCAACCATTATTCTAAAAAGAAATAAGCAGGAGATTGGCGAGGCGCGGTTCATTGCTATTCTTCTGGATGAAACAACTATTAACTATATCACTAATTTTAGTCAATTATCTATAGTAATACGCTTTGTTAAAACAGACGGAAGTATTCAAGAGTGATTTTTAGGTTTTAAGAATGTGTTCGAAAATCGTACCACAGATGCATTATATACCGTAGTTTATAACGTTACTATAAAACTTAATGGAGAGAAAAAATTAGTTGCTCAAAGCTATGATGGAGCTGCAGTGATGGCAGGACAATTAGGGGGTCTGCAAGCTAAAGTTCGAGAAACTTTCCCAAGTGCTGTGTTTGTCCATTGTTTTGCTCATAAATTAAATTTAGTTTTATCCCAGTCCATCAATCACATTATAGAGTGTAAAGTATTTTTCGTTACTTTAAGTGACATGGCTGCTTTTTTTTCAAGTCAACAAAACGTACACAAGCTTTGGACTCCATTGTCCACAAACGATTGCCCAAAGTAGCTCCTACTAGGTGGAACTATAATGGAAGACTTGTGTTAACAGTATCTGAAAATCGCGAATCACCGATTGAACTATTTGAGAATATAATAGAAAATAATGAAACGTAGGACTCAGAAGCAATAAATAGTTTGAGGGGGTTTTTGAACTGTGTGAAACCAGATTTTAATTTTAATTATTTGATGAACACATATTCAGAAATATTTCCATTCTCAGACAATGTTTTTAATATATTACAAACCAAAACAAATGATATCGCTTTTTGCCTAAAAAAGTGGATGGTTTTAAGTCGATGTTAAGCCAAAAAAGAGATGACTTTGACCTATTTTGGGAGAAAACGATGAAGTTAAATATAGAGCTACAAGCCAAGCGTCTTCGAACAGACAAGGTGGGAGATGTTCAAACACTCCTCTTTCAATCGATCAAATTCAGCAATAAATACACTATAGATTTAACAGTTTAAATGATTTTAAATTCCTCGAGCTCTGCAATTTTGATGCAGTTAAAGGAAAAACTTTTCCAGAAGATGCGTTTAAATCTCTTCTTCTTCATTATGGCCAGTTCTTCGACCGAATGTTACTGCGATCTAAACTAAAAGTGATATACGAAACTGATGTCATTAGCCCAAAAAATAACGCTAAGGAACTAATGCCATTTTTAAATGACAAGGAGCTGGAATGTACCTACACCGAAATGTGGAAATTGTGTGAATTAGTATTGACAATACCTGCCACAAGTTCATCAGTAGAACGCAATTTTTCAACACTTAAACGTATAAAAAATTTCGTGAGAAATTCAACGGGGCAGGAGAGACTTTCGCATACATGCTGTTGTCCATTGAAAATAAACTTCTCCAAAATATGTCGGAGCATCGACGTTTTTATGATGACGTCATTGACGAATTTGCAAAAAATGATCGAAGAATTGAATTACATTATAAAAAAAGGTAAGTTTCTAAAAATTGCTTCTCTTTCTTAAAATTTCACCGCACGCCCCTGGATTGAAAATAGAGTAGACAATGTATGTATTTTCTAGTTTTCTTATGTTACAACATATTGCGTTAGAAAAGTTTGTTACCAACATATCTCTTTTGACTTGTTTTAGAATTTTATCATTATTACTGTTTCTTACTGATAAAGAACTTATTTGGAAATATATCCTTTTTTTATAGATCGCATTTTTACTATTACATGCTAAGTAAGAACGGGTTTTATCTAAAATATCAAAATTATCTTTTTATTCGGCATTTTACTGTTATCAACAGTCATAACTAGAAATAACTAGTAAGAATCCGATATTACTAAAACTCTTAGAAACATAGCGTTTTTACTAGTTAGGGTCACGAAGAGTCTCTGTAACCCCATTGTTACCGAATCTTTTCTTGTATAAAATACAAATAGAACGCAGAAAACAATACTATAAAATAAAAATTGTTTAAGAATAATGTGCAAATATAATATGTAAATAACAAAAAGGGGAACTACATGTTCTAGAAAAAAAAATGTTGTATAGTTGGCGCATTACCTTTCTGGAATGACGTCATTTTTGGTTATTTTTGTTTGATTTATGTTAACTGACAGTGACAAAAACATTTTGAAAAAACTCATTGTCGTTTCTTTACAACAGTCAATGCCGGTTTTGGTGATGTGTCTTTCAGAATATATTCGTCAAAATTGACATTGATTTGTTGTGATTCTTTTTAAACTTTTGCAAGATGCCGCGAAGATATAATCAGCAATCACAGCTAATAGTTTTGAATATCTTGGCTTTTTTTCAATTGGAAAAAGAGCAAGCTAAAAATGGAATCCTTCCGCAAAATGATAATATAATTGAACGAGCTTCAAATGCAACAAAACTTAGCCATACAACAATCATAAATATTAAGAAAAGAGGAATAACGAGCGATGAATCCTTTACCTCCAGGATGTCTCAAAAGCAAAAAGAGGTAAAAACAAAAATTACAGATTACTTAAAGAACAAAATAAGAGATACGATCTACTGCATGTATGCGAAAAATGAATATGTTACAATGCAGACTTTGCTTAAAAAACTAAAAGAGATAAATGAATATTTTAATTTTTCCATCACCTCGCTAAGAAAATACGTAAAAAGTATTGGTTTTAAGTGGAAGAAATCAAATAATAGAAAATACCTGATGGATTTGCCCCACATCGTCCACAAGAGAATCAATTTCTTGAGGGAATATGTCAAAAATCAAAATCTAGGACAAGATGCTTATACCACCGTATTTATTGATGAGACTTGGATTTTTAGTAAAGGTTCGTTTAGAAACAGCTGGCAGGATAACACTATGTCTACAAGTTCTAAAAAAGCTAGTGAAGGTCATCGATATATTGTAGTTCACGCTGGATCAAAGGAAGGATTTATTAAGGGGGCCAGTTTAATATTTAAAAGTGGACTAAAAAGCGGAGATTATCATGACAATATGAACAAGCAAAATTTTGAAAATTGGTTTAAAAATCAGCTGGTACCAAATCTTCCTCCAAAAAGTTTGATAGTGATGGACAACGCAAGCTATCATTCCGGCCTTTTAGAGGATATTCCAAGAAAATCATGGACAAAGCAGAGATTGATTGGATGGTTAAAAGAAAAGAACATTGACTTCCCAGAGAGGGCCATGAAGGATGAAATATGGAGCATTGTAGAAAAAAATTGTAACATTGAAAAAACATTCTACCTTGACGAATATGTGAAACCTTTGGGCCACAAAATACTAAGACTTCCTCCATACCATTGTCAATTTAATGCTATTGAAATGGTATGGTCTGAGTGCAAGAGGAAATACGACCAATACATTGCTAGTCTGAAGGGGACACCATCGGAAGTTTTGGCCATGTGGGAAAAAGCGATAAATGAAGTATCTTCAGAGCATTGGAAAAATTATGTCAGCCACACAGAAAGGGTAATCCAAGAAGCTTGGAAGACAATACAGATATGTGATGCTTCAGACATTGCGCCACTTGTAATTAGTACCGACGAAGACAGCAGTGACGATGAAGAATTTAGTTCTGATTCTGAAGACAGTGAAGGGGAGTAGTTTTTATTTTTAAAGTTAGTTAGTTATACATTAATTTCTCTCTTTTAGTTTTTAAAGCAAAGTCTGCATTGTAACATATTCATTTTTAGCATACACGCAATAGATCATATCTCATATTTTGTTCTTTAAGTAATCTGTGATTTTTGTTTTTACCTCTTTTTGTTTTTGAAACATTCTGGAGGTAAAGGATTCATCGTTCGTTATTCCCCTTTTCTTAATATTTTTTCAATATTGTCTGTAATTGAGAATTAAAATAATTTTGATGAAAATGGGTAACTGGCGTCAATTTATTACATTGCAAACAAAGAATAAGACTAAGATGAAAGAATTTATATTAGTAAAGTCTTATTTGCAAAATAATTTTAGTTTTTGAAGTTATAATAGTTATTTTTGTATTAAGTGTGCAAAATGAGGGTTTTTTTATGGCAATGAGAGTGTTAATTTTTTGCCAGCCATTTTCGACAAGTTGCAGCGCTTTCTGTACAGAAAATGCCAATTTTAAATTCGCTTTAGCCAGTGCTGAACGCACCCCTCCTATCTACATCACTGCATACGTTTAGGTTAGGAATCATCGCTGAAATATAAATAATATAAGAAATACGTTATTTGAAACCAGCGTGACGTCATTCCAGAAAGGTAATGCGCCAACTATAAGTGCCTGAGTAATTAAAATTTAATTTATTATTTCGAGAAATTCAGTATTAATTAACGCTTAAACGAGACGTTGAGGTTTCTTACTTTGAGTGACAGAAACTATATTAAACAATTTTTCCTCAATTTTTGTACAGGGTATCCCATTTTTGGCACTTTTGGTTTTCGAGATACAGGGCGTTTTTGAAAATGTTGCATTTTCAGTGCTCGTATCCCAGCTATCTGATAACTTATCAAAAAGGCGAAAACTGTTCCTTATAGTCATATAAGAAAAATTCCGAAGAATTCAGTGCCGATTTCAAAATAAGTATACTAGGTCAAGTCAAAAGTTATCAGACCCTACTTTATTTTTTAAATGGGACACCCTGTATATTATGATATTATCCGGTTAGTAGTTTTTCACCTATATTGCGAATAGACAGATAGACAGGCCGACAGAACGGAGAAAGCAAAACTTGTTAAGATCTGGAAAAATCACGGAAGCTGATATCTTCTCGTTTACAATAATTCCCTCTTATTCCCTGGGAAAGTAAGAATAAGTCTTTCTCTAAGTTGCATTTTGTGTTGTCTTGTCCATACCTCGCGCCGGCCCCGAACCAACTTAATCTAATTCGTAATTTATTAAATTTCGATTTCTGACTCGGAATTCCGAGATCTAAGTCGAAATTTAATAAATTCCGAGTTAGTAAGTCGGAATTTAATACATTTCGAGATCTAAGTCAGAATTTAATATAATATATTTTTAAACATTTGTTGGCCCTTGCACGCTTTCGTATAATAATATTAATAAATGGCCTTTATTTCCAAAAAGGTTTCCAAAGAAGAAAAGTAAAGTGTAATCCAATTTAGTTCCGCAAATAGGCATTTACTATACTGTCTTTTCAACCATTTTTATGGCACGCCATTTTGTTCCATCATATCGGAATCGTATAAATATTTTACCAGTTTCTATCTATGCCACACTTATTTTTGTGTGGGTGATTTTTTAAGACCGCCAATTTGTATCTTCATTTTGAATTCGTACCAGTTAATCTCTGTATCTCATTCAATTTTGCTGCAAGATACGAGGCATGTTTTTTAAGTAAGTACCGTTTTGGAATTTAAAAAAAACGTGCAAAGATATCGCAATAATTTTATCTTTACATGAAAGCCTGTACCTTAATCTACTTTTCTACATAATTTCCGTGAATATTGAGGCACTTGTCATAACGTGGCACCAGTTTTTGAATACCCTCCTCATAAAATTCTGCCGCCTGACTGGTTAACCACTGTGTCACAACTGTTTTGACTTCGTTATCGTCTTGAAGACGCTTACCGCCCAGGTGTTTCTTCAAGTGCAAGAACTTCACCTTCATTGTGGTACCGCTCAAGGAAAGTCAATGCACTGCCTAAACGTTGGGTTTTGTGCAAATCCGTCAACATTTTCGGAACCCAACGTGAACACAATTTCCGGTAATTCAAGTTCTCGGTCACAATGCGATACAAAACACTACGAGAACATTGAGGAAAGTAGTCGCACAATAATGAAATTGTAAAGCGTCTGTTCTCTTTCACCTTTTCGTCCACTTTCTGCACCAAATCTTCATTAACGATCGAAGGACGCCCACTCCGTTCTTCATCATGCACATTTGTGCGGCCATCTTTAAATGCTCTCACCCATTTCCTTACCATTCCACCACTCATAATGTTTTGTCCGTAAACTTCACAGATCTCACGATGAATATCGATCGGTTTTACGCCTTTAGCACTAAGAAATCGTATAACAGCACGTACTTCACAATCGGCGGGACTCACGATTGTCGGAGGCATCTTAAACACTCAATAAACAACGTATACAATGAAGAATCAGACTGTAATGGCGTCTGTGCGTAGACAAGAGAGGTAGGTAAACAGCGCGCATGCGCGGAACGCCGACCGTAGCGCTGCGGCGGCGGAATCGCAAAACGGTACTTACTTAAAAAACATGCCTCGTATTAAGTCAATTGAATAAGAAATTTTTTTACAAGAGAGGGAAAAATTAATCGTGGGCATGTCCGCCAAAAAAAAAGGTGTGAAGTTTGGTAACCGCGCTACACGTGTTTCAGTTTAACCAAGTTAAAATATATAGGAAAGTTGTTGAAAATCCTAGAAAACAAACAAACAAACGTGGATTCACTGACAGGAGCCAGCCACACATTTGTAAATTCAGCCAGAAGAAAACCAAATTTTAGGGTAAATTTCTGACGTTTCCTCGGTCTTGAGCCTTATTGGACTTCATCAGCGTAGCAGTTCAACCAGACTAATAAGACTGAAACACGTGTAGCGCGGTTACCAAACTTTTTTTTGTGCGGACATGCCCACGATTTATTTTTCCATCTCTTTTGTAAGAATTCATCCGCACAATCATCTTTCTCTAAAGTCACCTACGTGGAGACGTCAGAAATGTGTCCTAAATTTTGGGTAACATTTCACTAGGCCTCAATTTTGTTTCGCCATATTGAATTTTTATCCGAATGTTACCAGGTCATTCCCATATGACTTTTAATGTTCGACCGAAATTAGAAGTTAATCCGGTAGATCGTAATAGATCTGAGAAAATCGTGATTTTTTCACGATTATAATACTTCCCTTTACATTGACACACACCGTCATTTTGTTACGTCATTTTGAATTCGTACCAGTTTATTCCTATACCACATTAAATTTTCTGAAAAATTTAAAGTCAATTGAATAAGTATAAAAAAAAAAAAAAATTTTATTAACCATTTTTTAACGCCATCTCGAATTGGTACCACAACTTTACCAGATTATCTCTATATCACCCTTAATGCTTGCACCAAATTTGAAATTAATCTGGCTCATTTTTTAAATATCTTATTAGGACGCCATTTTATTTTGCTGTCTTATATTCATACCAGAATGTTACCAATTCATTTCTATGTCACACTTGATTTTTGTGCAAAATTTGAGGTAAAACCTAGTGACACATAGATGAAGATATGTAAAACCTGTGAAGATGATTTTTCACTATTACCAACATTTTATTTGGCCGCCATTTTATTCCGCCATCTTGAATTAATAGCACAATTTTACTAGTTCATCTCTATACCACAATTAGTTATAGCACACAATTTCAAATCAGTCCATTAAGTAGTTTTTCAGACTGAAATTTTAAATATTTCATTAATCCGCTATTTTGTTCCGCCGTCTTGGATTCGTACCAATATTTTACCAGTTGATTCTTACATAATACTTGATTTTTGTAAAAAAAATTGAGATACATTGGATAAGTAGTTTTTTAGTAATAATTTTTTTAACATTTCACAAGGCCGCCTTTTTGTTTTTCCATATTGAATTTGTACCAAAACCAGGAGCGTGCGGTGAAATTTTAAGAAAGGGAAGCAATTTTTAGAAACTTACCTATTTGTAATGTAATTCGATTCTTCGATCATTTTTTGCCAATTCGTCAATGACGTCATCATAAAAACGTCGATGCTCCGACATATTTTGGAGAAGTTTATTTTCAATGGACAACAGCGATGTATGCGAAAGTCTCTCCTGCCCCGTTGAATTTCTCACGAAATTTTTTATACGTTTAAGTATTGAAAAATTGCGTTCTACGGATGAACTTGTGGCAGGTATTGTCAATACTAATTCACACAATTTCGACACTTCGGCGTAGGCAACTTCCAGCGCCTTGTCTTTTAAAAATTGCATTAGTTCCTTAGCGTTATTTTTTGCGCTAATGACATCAGTTTCGTATATCACTTTTAATTCAGATCGCAGTAACACTCTGTCGAAGAACTGACCATAATGAAGAAGAAGAGATTTAAATGCATCTTCTGGAAAAGTTTTTCCTTTAAATGCATCAAAATTGCAGAGCTCGAGGAATTTAAAATCATTTAAACCGTTAAATATACAGTTTATTTGTTGCTGAATTTGATCGATTATTTCATAAAAGAGGCGTCTGTATAATGTTTGAACATCTCCGACCTTGTCTGTTCGAAGACGCTTGGCTTGTGGCTCTACATTTAACATCATAGTCAATAGGTCAAAGTCATATCTTTTTTGGCTTAACTTGGACTTAAAATCATCCACTTGTTTTAGGCGAAAAGTAGTATCATTTGTTTAAGTTTGTAAAATATTAAAAACATTGTCCGAGAATGGAAATATTTCTGAAAATATGTTCAACAAATAATTAAAATTAAAATCTCGTTTCAAACAGTCGAAAAACTCCCGCGAACTATTTATTGCTTCTGAGTCCCACGTTTTATTATTTTCTATTATATTCTCAAATACTTCAATCAGTGATTCACGATTTTCAAATACTGTTAACACAAGTCTTCCATTATAGTTCCAACTTGTAGGAGCTACTTTGGGCAATCGTTTGTGGACAATGGAGTCCAAAGCTTGTGTACGTTTTGTTGACTTGCAAAAAAAAGCAGCCATGCCACTTAAAGTATTTACTTTACACTCTTTAATGTGCTTGATGGACTTGGATAAAACTAAATTTAATTTATGAGCAAAACAATGGACAAACACAGCACTTGGCAAAGTTTCTCGAACTTTAGCTTGCAGACCCCCTAATTGTCGTGCCGTCACTGCAGCTCTATCATAGCTTTAAGCTACTAATTTTTTCTCTCCAATAATTTCTTTAGTAACGTTATAAACTACGGTATATAATGCAACTGCTGTACGATTTTCGGACACATTCTTAAAACTTAAAAATCACTCTTGAATACTTCCGTCTGTTTTAACTTAGCATATTACTATAGATAATTGACTAAAATTAGTGATATCAGTTGTTTCGTCCAGAACAATAGCAATGAACCGCGCCTCGCCAATCTCCTGCTTAATTCTTTTTAGAATAATGGTTGCAACAGCGGAAACTAAATCATTCTGAATTCGATTCGACGTTCGGCGAAAAACGCTACACTGCTCTAAATGATTTTTTAAGCTATCATCATATTTAGCCATTAAACTAAGTAAATGTTGAAAATTTCCTCTATTTGAAGAAACCCTTGTTTCGTCATGACCTCTAAATCCCAATTCGTGCTGTCCCAGAAAACAAAGAACATCGATAAGTCTTCTTAATATTTGCCTATTTTTATCGACTATATGTGTTGGCGGTGACTAATTTCCAACTGTTTATTAAGGGAGAACTGCACGCAAAATGTGAAAAACCAGCGACAAGGTCTAGTCAAGTTCAAAGTAAGATGAAAAGGTACCTACGTAATAGAGAAAACCTCCTGCACGTCCGACCTCAAAAAAATGTGTTATGTATAGGCAATTTAAATTACATTTCGTTTAAAAATGGGTTTAAAAGGGTTCACGCGCTGCAGAAATACAAAGACATGAGTACGATTTACCATTTCAAATTTTGCAGTTACGTAGACAAAGGATCAATGCAAGGCGGTAAAGGACCATTTTGTAGATAAAAAATATATGCGACGGCATTTGGGTCAAAAAGTAGTCAAAAAATGGTCGAAAATGGACAAATCTACTTGTATTTTATAACTCTAGATTTGATTTTTTCATAAAAATTCGCATTTAGCGCCCAACTATACATATTTCCCTATTAAAATCACATTGAAGCTGATACATATCTCTTATAGTTTTAACATAATATTGCAGTGGCGAAAGGCTTGCAAATGATTCATAATACTGCGTGCAGTCCCCCCTTAAGGGCGTGTTCAATTCTGGTTTTGCAGAAAACTTTTTCTTTTATGACGGCCTGCAAATTTGCTTTGGACATAATGTGTCTTTTTACGGCTTTTTAGAAATTGTTTAAATCGGAAAAACCAGTTTTATTCCAGGGACCATTTTCATTTTCAAAAAGTAAACATGGCCAACAAAATAATTTACTTATATTTTCACACCCTGTTAGCCATTTAAATTGTTCGTATTGTTTTTCCGGATAAAAATGTCTAATACAGTTTTTTATTTTTGTGGTTAAATTTTTCATAGGCGGTTTTGCCCTTTTGAATTATTATTTGAAGCATATCAGCGAAGTTTAATGTTGAAAATCCCTTTATTATTAAGACACACACCATACATTCACAAACACTCTTCTTACTAAATTCTCTAACATTTTCAACGTTATTACCGACAGCCGAAGTTGACGGTATTTGCATATCCACGTCCGTATTATCGTCTTCCATATCGCACCATGCACGATGCGACGTACGTATCACACAACACACGAATAGCCGTTCAAACAAAGAACCTACTCCAACGATAGCTTCCGCCCCCACTTAAAGCACGCGACTGAAATGCAAAAATTGTAAACAGCCGTGGAAAGTTCAATAACCTCTGGCTCGATTCTCAGGAAATCAAGCATGCAGGACTTGGCTGCAGAGAAGCTAGCGACACACATAGGTTCTATTCGATTTCTATTGTGGCTCGGTCGGAGTCAAGGCCGTATTTATTATGGGCTTGATAATTAAGATAATATTTTAGCATTTTTAATATAAACTAAATTAATGGTTTCTTATTTCAAAAATTACATTTTAGACGACGTTTTGTAATTTTTTTTTAGGGAAACACTGGTTCTCTTGATTCCATGGACTGCACGACCCTGACCAAAACATTACCAGGTCGTCACCATAGATAGACAGACAGACAGACTGATAGAATTGAGAAAACATGTTTTCGGCATCTAGGGACCCTGAAACGTAAAGATCTGAAAAAATCTCGGAGTGTGATTTTTTCACGATTACAATACTTCCCTTTTACGACGAAAGTAAAACCACAATCCGGACCGGGTGAGTCACGGATATTGGGAAAGCACGGATAAATCGCTATTGGGTCGACTACTACTTGGAATGACTTCGCTGTGTAGATAAGTGCTTAAAAATAAACAAACAAAAATAGTTGAGAGTGCCGGATTGTAATCATTTTTTATAGTTAAAAAAAGATCTAAAATTTCTTCTGTTGTATAATTTTAATTATTTTTGAATAATTAAATGTTAGTCTTAATTTCTCATGGGAAGTGTTCAGTTGTATTACGATATCATTTTACAAAATATTATAAATATAAACCAACATTATGTGGCGTCCATGGAAAAATATTGATGGTGCTTCTTATAGTGTTCTGTTGAAGAAAAGGTATTTATCTGATATTAGGGAAATTGTAAAAACTGTTAATAGTTCTTTATTCAACACAGGAATTAGCTCTAATGCTGCTGTGTGTGAAACATGTGATTTGACTAAGATACCTCTGATTATAGTGAAAAGAATCGTGTCAAATGCCATCATATCAAGAAAGAAGTATAAATACGCAGGTTCAACCAAATGTTTCGACGAAGCGACAAATACTTCAAACGTCATTGGCAATCTAATGGAATTAATGTTATCTCAAGTTTACAACCTGCGGGGTTTAAAAAATGAAATAAGAATAATGAACTGTGGCCCATTTAGTTCGGTACATAGTCATTTAGTAACACCAATATACTGTCTTTTCAAACATATACATTGGGCAACGCTTTGTTCTACCATATTGGATTCCTACCATTATTTTACCAGCTTCTACCTATAGCACTCTTGATTTTTGGGTATAATTTAAATAATATTGAATAATTTTGATTTTTTTTTCGTTTATTTCGTTTTTTTATTGTTTATTATATTATATTATAATTTATAATATTTATAATTTATTCGTCATCTTGAATTAGTACCACAACTATACGAATTTATCTCTATATCGCACTTAATACTTCTTCAAAATTTGATATTAATCTAATAAGCACTTTTTTCAGGCTGATTTTTTAAATGTTTCACTAGGCCGCCATTTTGTTTTGTCATATTGGATTTTTACCAAAATGTTACCAGGTCATACCCATACAAGCCTTAATGTTTTACCTAAATTTGAAGTCAATGGGATTAGTAGTGTTTTACCTATGCCGCGAACAGGCAGACCGACGGAGTTGAGAAAACATCTTTTTATTAAATACTATATTAGCATGAGTGAAAATGCCGACTTTGTCCTGCTCTTCTAGGGGGTAAATAGTTAAGTGATATTTCTTACTCTAAGTAAAGCTATTTAGTATACGTGGAAGTACCTGACCCTAGAGTGGTAAAAGTTAAGTCTATTTCGGCGTCCCAGCAAACCCGAATCGTAAAGGATTCTAGGAATATAAAAATATTTGTCCCTGCACCTTACATAATACAAATAGTTTCTTATTTATTTCTGGCCCTATAAATCATAACCAACAATGTATCACTTCAGATAACATCTAAATCTGTTTTAAAGAGGCCCCTTATCTAGTGCACGTATACAAGAGGTTTATTGAAGCCGGTGCCAGCAACGTTTTAAGAAATTCTTCGGACGACCCGGTAATAAAAGCCTTACATTTTTATTTACGACGCATAATTACCAAATAAACCATGCTTTCGGTGCACAGCGGCGCGCGGTGTTTATACTTTTTCTTGGGTTGATGGCAAATTTTCGTTCTATGAGAAACATATTTTATAGTGATGTAAAGTAGCTAACTAATCATTACAAAGTAAACGTCACTAAGCAGTCACTAAAGATGTGTCCTTAATATGTAAAAGTTCCTTTCAAGGTTTTTTTTTTCACTTTTGGTTTTAATACTTAAGTGTTTACTATCTTATGTATCTTGGTAATGCTTGATATTTGGTTTAATTAAATTAAATTGATAATTTGATTTATAATGTTTAACTTTTGATAAATATATTTGAAATTTAAGACGAAATATTTTCATTATTTGTTTTCGTAAATTTAAAGTTGGTATAGATAGAATCTTCTTTGTGATTCTACTTGCCATGGTTGAAGTCGCATAGCTGTAAATTTTTCAGATATATTGCTAATGCTGAGTGTTTTTGAAATTACCTTTTTTCTTTGGTGTTTATATTTTTACTTTGCAGGTTGTTAATTAGGGGTTATAATTAAAAGATAATTATTATTTTGCTCCTAGAACTTAATAACAAATCAGTGTAGCTGTCTGATGGCATTACTTTCTATTTTATTGTCCAACTTCTAACAGTTGATGGTGCCAATAAAAGTCTGATATTCAATTGGAACCTACGAATCACCTCTGACTAGCCTAACTGAGTAGCCGCGGCATCCAGAATAGATTAAATAATTAATTTTTAAATCCAATAACTAATAACAAAATCCAGTAACTTTTAAAACATAATTTTTTTATTATTATTAAATTATTACAGATTTAATAGAATCTCTTATCTGTGTAGTTGGAATTTACGAGTGGAATTGTGGATGAAGGCGAATTTACCGATAACGTTATATAAATAGTAAAAAGAAAGTTTCATTACTGGGAATAGAATTTTACTGAATGGTTAAACATTTTGTTAGACTACCGTCTTGTTTTACCTTGTAGGATTCGTACTAAAATGTTACCAGTTTATCTCTTTTGATTTTGTGCAAAATTGCAAGTCAACTGGATAAGTAGTTTTTTGGTACTAATTCTCACTTTGTTCCGCTATAATGTTTTCACACTAAAAATTTACCAGTTTGCCTCTATATCACACTTGATTTTTGTGCAAAATATTACGTCAATTTATATTTATTTAAGTAATATCACAATTATAATTTTTTTATCATTTTGTGTGACCGCCATTTTGTTCCGTCATATTGGATTTGTACGGAAATGTTACCATTCCATCCCCATATGATTCTTAATTTTTGACCAAAATTTGAAGTCAATCGTTTACGTAATTTTTGAGCTCTGCAGCTCACAGACAGAACGACAGAATGACACACCGACGCAAATCAGAGGACATGAGTTTTTGGGATCCAGGGACCCTAAAACGCAAAAATCTCGGAAGCCATTTTTTTCATGATAACAGTAGCCTCTCTCTCTTTCTTAGCAGAAAGATAATGCATATATCTGGGTCAAAACTCCAAAATAATTAATTATAATTGTTTTTAATTGTTTTTTGGTAGTTTCACAAACCTTAAAATATATCTTCCCAAGAATATTTTATAAGGCTCACAAAATTCCACGACCTTACAAGACGACCCAAAACGTATTCCAAGTAACACTTCTTTTAAATAATAAGTAATCATGTCTTTAGAGCTTCTCATGTATTGAACCTATGTTTGATATTTTTTATCTTGCAAAATAATTTTAACAAAAACTAATTAAAACTTTATTTAGTATCTACTTGCACTGCACCCCTGGCCCGCTTAAGTATTCATACATTTATGCTGTTTTTTAAAGATCAATAATATGTTTTTTATTTAATAATATTTTCTTTTATTATATTATTAGAACATATTTTTTGATGTTTTTAGTTATTTATTTTATTAAGTATTATACAAATATGAATCTAAATGTGGAGCAATCTTTCTTGAACATGGCCATATGTTTAGGATGAAATATAAAATTGTTACGTTTAGTATTTTATCAGCACTTTGTTTTAAATTCTCTTTTAGAACATTAATAAAGAGTATCTTTTCCATAATGCCTTGAATTATCGCTAATTTTCCTGTCCCATTTGCCGACATATAGCCCCATACCATTACCGACCCATATCCATGGGCATAGTGCCTCCAGGATTTTCTTATTTTAATGCTTCCCCTTCGCTTCTCCAGATTAAATAACGTTCAAAAATATCTGATTTGCTCTTACTGATAAAAATCACATTGTTCCCAAACCCCGGTGAAACATTTAAATGTTCGTTAGCGCAATCCAGTCGTTTTTGCTTATTAATTTCATTAATAAACAGCTTTTATCTAGCATGACTTAGTTTGTAACCAGAACTTCTTGATTATTCTGTGAACTGTATCAGGACTAACATTTTTTTTAAATAATATTTGTTTCTTCGGTTAGCTAGTTTTTGGATTTTGACTTACTTGTTGCACTACTTTTCTTCCATCTCGTTCTGTTAACGTCGTAAAGCATTAATTACAGATTGTTCATTTTTACATTTATTCACGACATACTGAACTGTTGCAAAGCTCCTATTTGATATTTTTTAAATATTTCTATATGAATTTCCTTCATTGTACAATCTGACAATAATTTTTCTATCTTCAGTTTTAGTTTCTTCTTATTTCCTTCACACTCCACAGCAAATTAACATGTTGTGTTTATTTCTGCATTCATTTGTTTAACTTGGGTAGCTATGATTAATATTTTGGAATTACAACTTAGCTGCATAAATACTATTGCATGGCGCAAATTATGATAATTCTGCAAAAAATCTTTAAAAAAATTAAAGATTCCAATATTAAATGATATATAGCAAATATAATGTCGTATATGAATAAACTACACAAAAATATACAACGTTATTTGGCGACATGATCTAAACGCTATCGATAAAATATATTACTGTATTTCATATTTCGTTATCATAAAGTGAAACAAGTTCTTTAAAATTAAATGTACAACTTAAATTTAATTGAATTAAATGTAGATCATTGCCAGAGATACCTACTTTTGACCAACTTTTTGATTTGTATTATTAATTTTGGACTTTAGGAATAGGAAAGAGTAAATTGGTTTCAGTCCAAGGACAGTTCATCTCAAAATCGGGGACCTAATTAAGGGACTAGAGTCGGAAATGAGACCAGACTACAGCCCCCACGTCTATCATTATGATCCCTCCTTTGAGATGGTAATCCAGGATCGAAGAGTTAGGTCGGATGTCGGGGTATCTTCCCTTTGTAATGGGCTGGTTTGATTTGCAGGCGGATCAATGACCGACGAAAAAACTGGGGCTGGGGTCTATGGAGAGCGGCCGAGGAGAAGTATGTGTTTCTCACTTGGCTCTCTCGCCACTGTCTTTTAAGCGGAAATATTCAAGCAGACAGCCTTAAAGGCATTTCAGTGTCCAAAAATAACATCTAGACTGGTGTTGGCTGAACGGAACACACACAAGTAGTTCTGAGTTCCAGGTCGTAGCGGCGTCTAGGTAATGAGAAAACCAATGAGCTTGCTAGAATAGAGGCCTTTATCGGTCCAGAGCCTGTCCTTGGAGTATGCACAGTACGAGGCCGAGTAAACAAATGGATGAGGGACAGTCACAAGGTCCACTGGCAAAGTAGATAGGGATACAGACACCCCAAAATCAAACTGGTGTTATACTTGCTGGAAATCTGTTCCTTTAGCAAAAAACAGTCAAGGACCACCTAAGTAAATTAGGGTACACGCTGGTGACCTAACATGCAGAATCTGCGATAGGCGAAAATGAGACAGCTGTACTTATTGTGTGCTGCTGTCAGCACTGGCAAAAGGCGTTTGTTAATCGGGCAACTCAAAGTCGATCCAGAAGAAACTCGAGGTTTTCCTCTTCAGATCTGAGCAAACTTGCTCAGAGTTTTAAGCTAGAAAGACTTATTTAAGAGTGGAGGAGTTAGCGATGAGCGCATCAGCGTCAACGCAGACCCCCCCCTGGCACAATAAGCTGCAAAGCTTCAGTGCCAGAGGATGGGTATTGGTCAATATTCTGCGCGAGTAGGATACTACCAACTGGCGCCGAGCCACTGATGTCCGTAAAAGGGTTTCCCACCTAACAAGAAAAAAAAATCGAGAAAGAGTAACAAAAATGGTCATTAATTTTAAAACTTCAAACTCTGTAACTTTTGCAATATCGCATATACTGAATAATATTGCAAGTGATTGTAAACCACTTTGCCTCCTCAATAAGTAATTTAACACTCTCAAAAGCTAACAAAAGTTAAGATCTTTATTAGCAACTATTAAATAATTAAAATAATTTGATTTGCTGAATAATAAATTTAATTTATTTTAACCCAAAATAAAATAATATTTAACAAAGTAGTTAAAAAAATAAGTGAGAAATTATTAAAAAATGTATGAAAAATACTTTCCAAAATTCTGTATATAAAGTAGTTATTATATTTACCAAAATATTGCACACTTAGATAAGATCGTTTCTCAAAATATATTTACCGAGTTTCACATTTAATAAAGCATGAGTCATCTTTGTTATTATAACAAGTTGAATAAAACTGTCACAAATAAAGTCGTTTTTCCTCTAGAAACGTAAAGAATAATTTAATTTTAAATCTGCTTCTCTATAGGCGTACGGAGTAAGCATTTCCATTTCACAGGAATCTTAACGAGGAAAAAATGTTAATACCAAAGAACTCGTTCGGTTTCATTGACAGCATTATACGGCGTGGGACACCCTATATTGTGTTTAATAATAATATGTCAATTAGGGTTACAAACTGGATACGTACGTACAGAGTTAATTTCATAATTTATGGCATGTCTTGGTAAGCAATATTTCTATTTATTTATAGGTTTTCTGTTTTAATAATGTTGACATATATATCAAGGCAAAACACGTTCTGTAGGAAAAGACGATTTTAACTATGGCCCATTAAATTTAATTAATCAGTTCTATTCGTGAACGACAACAGAGAAGTATTTGAATTGATTTATCAAAAAAGGTTATAAGCGAATATCCGTTTTGAAATTAGTTGGTTATTTGGTTCAACCCATATACAGAGTTGAACTTAGCAAAAAATGCAAGTAATTAAATACTTTTAAGTTCAAACAGTAGCCAGAAGGAGAAGGAAGCCGCGATGAATTCAAATGACAATCGAAGTCCTATCGATTATCTCCTAGAAATTTCAGGAAAATAAAATGACCTCCGCACTCCCAAACCGGAGGCTGAACCAAGTCTTGCCAGAATAATAAATTTAGGTAACGCCTAGATTCAAAAACCTACTAACCCTATACCGGAAGAAAACTACCACTGGTTTTTGCGGCAAACGGAAGATATATCAACCTTCTTCAACGTCTTAAAGTTCGAGGCGAATAAATTGGCGGTCACAACCCTTACGACAGGATTAAAGATATCCAGATTTTAAGAAGTCTTTTTACCAGATCTAACTATTCACTTGCTAAGAATGATGCGGGCAAAGACCCGATGGGGCTTAAGAAAAAACTTTAGTGATTTATTTACAACAAATTGTTCCGCTAATGTGGAAGGCATCACCGAGCTAAGCAAGGATATCAAAGCCACCGAGAGCAAACTGGCAAGAAAAAAAGAAGCACCCCTAACAGTGGGAGTAGCGCAGCGTTGTCTATGAGGTACCCTCAAGTGCAAATGCATATTTCAGTATTTGGAGTACGTCGACGGAAACTTCGACTCCGCGCATTATAATACAGCACATAGAATCACTAAGGAAGCGGTGTAAGGTAATGGAACAGTATACTTAGGCCTTAAGCCATGCTAAATAGAACTGCAGAATATTTAGTCAGAATGTCCGATTTTGCGTTCTATTTAGAGTTTTCATTCCCGGAATCTCGGGACTAGACAAACAGTTTGTCCAGAGACCTGAAAAAGTCGCGAAATTTGTAAAAAGCGTTATTTAACTATCATTTAAGGAATATGTCTTATCCTAGAACATGCGGAAAATGGTCACGTTTGTAAAATTGGATAATAATCAAAAACTCATCCTTATTTTATATTTAAGAGCAGTAGGTGAATAGCTTGGCTGAAAATATTTCAGATTTCTAGATTTTGTAGGAAACATTGTAAAATGGCTAAACCGTTACTGGTGATAAATTTATTACAAAGTTAATTGATCAAATATCACCTCGATCATTTAAGGCAAATTAATCTAAAGATTTTAAGCGTACCAATATTTTAGTTACCAAGAGAAAGCCAACATCAGAAGCTGTTTTTAAATGAAAAACAAGCTGTGTTAACTGAAAGTACCATGAGCGCTTTCTGTGACTACCAGTGCCTAATCTACAATAAATTGGAGTAGTCTGATATAACCAATATTATACAAAAAAAGTTCTTCTTCATAATGAAGGTTATCGGACAGAACATTCAGTTGTAGTATGAATAGGAAACGTGAAATACGAAAAAAAAATTTTGCTACAAAAATCCATTTCAAATTGATGATCCATGCTTTTGTAACGAGCTTAAAGATGTAAAGAGATTTGCAGCCAATGTGGCTACTTCAGAGAGAACAACACTTATATTCAAAGGATTCAGGAGGATAAATCTATTAAAATCCAACCTACCGAAAGGTAAACGCCACTGTTAGTAAGACCAGAGAGTAAAAATGAAATAGAAATATTATTTGAAATCATTTTTGGCTAAATAGTATAGGGTTATATTTTATGCTTACGCACTAAAACTATATTCCAAAACCTAGTAGATATTTTTATAGTCATAAAAGCAACAAAGAAACTTTTTTCAATAAAAATTATCTCTTTTTGCAATAAGACATACATATGATGATTCTAGTAGAAGTTCATTCATTATCTGTGTCCAAAGTAAGTGTGATCACCACTTATATAGACACACACTTTGCTATTTAAAAGTTCCTTCTTTTAGATCATAACAATAAGACTTAAATTTAAAAATAAACTATCGACGCTTAGGCAGATAAGACTTTCTTGTAAACGCTATAAAACGCACAAAAACCAACTTTTTGTTATAATAATAAAAATTAATTTTTTCCCCAAGAGCTTATTTTTAAGCCCCTTTGTATACTATATTAAATCCAGAATTTAGTAAGCACTATTTTTAGGACATACAATTAAAAATTATTAAGAGTGAAGTATGATCCAATTTAGTTCAGTACATAGTTATTTAGTAACACACATATATATATATATATATATATATATATATATATATATATATATATATATATACTGCCTTTTCAAACATTTTTATTGGGCGCTATTTTGTGCCATTATATTGGATTCCTACCAATATTTTATCAGTTTCTTTGTACCTACGACATACTTTTTGATTGATTTTTGAACATAATTTAATATAAATTCAATAAGTTGTTTTTACATTGACACGCAGCGCCCTTTTGTTTCGTCATGTTGAATTCGTACCAGTTTATCTCTATATCACATTTATTTAAGTTTAAATTCAATTAAATAAGATTATTTAACGTTGCTTTTTTTTAATTTTTTGTTTGACCTCCATGTTGTTCCGCTACCTTGAATTCGTAGCACAACTTTACCAGTTTATCTCTATATCACACTTGCACAAAATTTGAAATTAATCTAACAAGTAGTTTTTTCAGGCTGATTTATTAAATATTTTATTAGGTCGCCATTTTGTTTTGCTATCTTACATGCATACCAAAATATTACCAGATCATTCCTATGTAATACTTGATTTTTGTGCAAAATTTGAGGTAATTAGTTTTTTTATTGATAATTTTTTAACATTTCACAAAATATTTCCAGGTCATCCCCATACACTTGCTATGCTATTCCGCGAACTGACAGACACACCGACAGACGAACCGAGGAAATTGATAAAACATATATTTTGGCATCTAGGGACGCTAAAACGCGAAGCGATATAAAACCCGAGGAGGTGATTTTTTCACGATTTTAAACAGTTTATTCTCTATGCCACAAATAAGTTAAAGCACACAATTTGATATTGGTCCATTAAGCAATTTTTTCAGGCTGAATTTTTAAATATTTTCTTAAACTGCCATTTTGTTCCACCATCTTGGATTCGTAACAAAATTTCACCAATTGCTGCCTACAAAATACTTATTTTTTGTGCAAAATTTGAGTTATATTTGATAAGTAATTTTTATAGTAATGTTACCAGGTCATCATGTGACCCTTAATGTTTGACTGAAATTTGGAGATAATCAGGAAGGTAGTTATTAGCTATGATGAGAACAGACAGAGCGGCAGACAGACAGAAAAACCGACGGAATTGAGAAAACATGTTTTTCCGGCATCTAGGGACCTTGAATTGTAATGATTTGAAAACATCACGATTACAGCACTTCCATTTTACGAGGGAAGTAAAAATACTTCACTAGTTGAGACAAGCACAAAAGTTTGCTAAAAATAAATTGATGAAGTCATAACTTGACAAATACTTGCAGGCATACTTAAAAAAAAACTCTGTCCAAAGCCAGGATTGCATTTATTTGCCATGGACATGCTCTGTCCTATTACTTTCTTGGCCTATTTGGTATTTAACCGAAGCAATAACTGTAACAACTGTTAAAAAACTATCTAAATTACACCTTAAAAGGTCATACATTACAGATCAGAGTTTTTTCAAGGAACTTACTTAGAATGAAAATTAAACTTTTTTTAAATGGCAATTAATAGAGATATTTGTATTTGTTGGAGTGATCACAATTCCCCCTGCTTTTTAGAAGCTCACGCATGGCTTCTTCAGAAACTTAACCCATATGCTAGAATCATAACAAAAAGTACCTTCATATATACATATTCGTCGAAGTGTTGTTGAATAACCAGCACGATCGTCGGATCTTGCTTCACTTGATTTTCTTTTAAGTTAGTAAAGCTTAAACCTTTCTTATAAAAAAATTAATAAAGTTGTCATTATATTTACGTTTTAAAACTATGAGTTTGAACATCGATAATAGTTTGACAGGCTCATGTCATTGTTTCTAGCTCAGTGTTGATTAGAACATCCTTGACATCTCTTCTAAGAAGCTATTTTTTATCTGATGAACATATCTTGTTTTATTGTTATTTAAATTTTAAAAAAAAGCGTGTAATCCTGCTAACATTTGAATACACATGCAGAAGGTCAGTTGGAAATCATTTATAATTCCATATAGGAATAATTTATTGCAATCCCGATACGAACACAAATTATTGCGCAAAGTATGCCTGCAGTGCATAATCGCTTGGCGCCTATATTATCTATAACAATTATAAATACTGGGTGTTGCTTAAGCAGATTTGCATAAAAATTACAAGGTTTTTTTGAATTACCGTTCGTGTAGTAAGAACAATTAATTTAGTGTTTGTAAACATTCCCGGTATACTGTGTAACATGATTGTTATTTTCCTTTTAGGTTAATTGTTTGGAAAATATTAGTCTAAGCAGCTCTGAGGTGTGTTTATAACAGGATATAAATATGTCATTTGTTACCATTGTAATATGTAAGTTTACTAGCAAAAAGGAGCTACTCGTCTACTAAAGGAATATAATACGTCTTTAAATGTGTATACAAATATATTTACAATTCTAAAATCGGTACAAAATTAGTTAAAATCAAGTTTTTACTAAAACGTATATTTTAGGGTTCGAAGGATATATATGAGGCGATATATATCGTGATATATATTCTTTGATATATATCACAATATATATAGATTAATTTTTACAAATAAAAATATTTCCAATACATACAAAAAATACACGTTGGCAACAGCGCAACGCCTTGCTTCATGAAAGTTTGATAACTTGCAGGGCTGGTTTTTCCCCCGACTCGATGAATCGGGGATTACCTAAAATATTCATAATTTGGTTTTGTCAGTGTTGTGTCAATAATCGAATTCATATGTAGAGAGCTCGCGTAATAGCGAAAAAAGCATTTGGTAGTTTTTTTCAGTTGCGTTTCGTTTCAATATGCCAAAACGAAAGCATTGCATTTGTGCATTTGGACAGATTTTGAGAGCATAATTAAAAATAGGAATAGTACTGGCAATGGGCAAAAGGCAAGAATTGCTCAAAGGAAATGCAAAGTATACTTACTATTGCGAATAGAGAGGCATGTTTTAATTTGCAAAAGAAATGAGGCTGAATCCTCTTGTAATAACGAACTAGAATGTGCAATTAATAACTACTAACTTTTGAATTCACAACACGCAGAATGTCAGTTAGTTGCTAGCGAAATTGAAAAAATCAGGTGGAAAAGAATTGAAGAATGTAGAGAGAGAATAAAAGAGGAGACAGGTCGACGGACGGATCGTCGATGGAGGGTTGGAGTAACATTCATAATAGGCCATTAGTATGTTGGACGGTTGCATTAATATTCATAATGGGCCATTGGTGTGTAGCAGCAATGTCATTCAAAATAGAGTATCATTTTCCATGGATATAACTGAACCAACAGATAAATCGCATATAGCATCCTACCCAAAAAAATTGGCAGTCAATGCAACAAAAAGACCGAAAGGGAGTTTGATGTAAAGGTTAGAAGGTTTGTTACAGAAAATACAGGAAATGTACAAAAAATGTGTTCAAAACTGGAAAATGAGACCAAAATAATACAGTATCGATGCTCTGAAGATATCTTTAGCAAAAGATTTACAAATCCCTGAAGTAACAAAAAACATTATGAGAGTTATTAAATATTTCTGGGTCAAGAACATGCCATCAGAACTGTACAAGAAGTTCAAGCTACAAAATTATTAAAGCCTATAAAAATACGGCGGGACACCATTATAATAATTCCATTGAATGCTTCAGATTTAATCAAATTGCAGTTGTTCTACATCGAGTACAAAGAGCGTTCAATATATCAGTATATGTAGACGTATGGCATAAATTAGAACTAGATTTGTTCGGACAACCATTACCAACCATTACCTATCAGAAATTGTTTTTTATAAAAGGAAAAGCACGGCCTCGGGTCCGTCACATTTCCTTGCAAGTATTTTAGATCATTTTTGGGACAATTAATTAATTTCGAAATCTAGACCGTTCCAAAATCCCTTTGGTGAACATTTGAAAAATACACCACGACGCCGACGTTAGCAAAAATAAAAAAATCAAGGGAATAAAAAAGAAAGTTTGCATGTCGATGGACGGTTAGAGAGATTCTTTAGCAGTGTATTTACAAATCCCTGCAGTAATAAAAAAACGTTATGGTAGTAATTAAATATTTCTAGAACAAGGACATGCCATCAGAACTGTACAAGGTAGTTTAGGCTAAAAAATTATTAAAGCCTCTAGAAATACGGTGGAACACCATTATAATAATAATGAATTAAAATAATATTTAGAGAATAGGGGAATATTGGTCTAAGACCACAGTGATGTTACTGATAATAATATTATCAAAATTGTGAATGATACTCAGATTTTAGTGAATGCTTCAGATTTAATTGCTCGATTTAATCAAAATGCTGTTACTCTAGATCGATTACAAAGAGACTTCAGTATACCTGTTTTTTTTTTTATAAAAAGACACGGACTTGCGTTCATCTCATTTCCTTGCAAATATTTTAGATCACAGATTTTTGGGATAACTAATTTCAAAATGTTCCCAAAATCCCTTTGGTGAACACACTACTACTAACGTGGTGTATGGCCAGATAATATTAATAATCCCAAATGAACATATTTTAAGTGGCACTTCAGATGAAGATGTGTCTCGAGTAGTGATTTACATTTCTGTGATAAAATATTTTTTGTACTTGTTTTAAAGTTGCTTATAATCATATTATCGTACGTCGCCAATATTTACGTAGTAGGTTTTTTGGTTGTTTCAGATTATTCAGTTATTATCAGTTATTTTTATATATATATTTATGATGTTTTTATATTAAACGCATAAAGGGTTAAGAAATAGGAAAAGTTTGAAATAAAGAAATAGTTTTTATTTTTAAACAGATAGTTTTTTTTAGACTCCGTTAATTTAGTTTCATATTCCCAAAGACAACTCGGGAAAAAATAATCAACATAGACAAAGCGAAATGTGTTAAAACTTTCAGTAGGACAAAAATTACGTTAGAAAGATCATTCAAATAATTAGAATAACAAGCTAACAAGCTTATAACAAAATAGCAGTTTGTAACTCGGTAAAGTAACATTAAAATAGTTGCAAAGGTCAATTTACGTTTAAATTAAAATATTGCAAAAAATGTATCTAAATCTATGATAATGGTCTCATTGCTTAATAGTAGTCAGTCTGTAAATTGTTGCATGGCTCATTGAATATCATTGCGGGCGACTGACATATGGCAATCTAGAGAAACTATATTCACAAATTACAGTAAGTAATGCAACTAAATACCTCAAAAGTTCATATAGCTATCATCAAAAGCTTCTCTCTGTTTGGACAGAGTGTCTCGGATTTGAATATCATCTTGTATATGAGATACGAAATATTTTATATGTTATCTTAAAAGTTCTAGAAATTCCCTATTTTGTTATTTGTGGAGATTTTCAAAAACCATTTTCAAAACCAAAAAGTTTCAAATAGTCCGTTTAAATTTAGATATCAGGACGTTTTGAAATAATGTTCTCGAATTTGTATACCGATTTTTAAATTTGTTAAGTCACCAGAATCATTATCCAGTATCAGTTCGTAAAAGGAAAAAACTATTAAAATGTACATAAATATTCGGTACGGCTTTAATACGTACATGAATTGATATTCTAATTTCTAAAACTTTAATAACAGCTTTGATGAAATCTCCAAAGGTAGTAGCTGGTGATCTGGATTATCGGTGACCACCTAATTTCCAATCCATTTATCTAAAAACATTTAACATTTATTTAAAACCACTTAAAATTTTAAAACATTTAAAAATTTTTGACATGTTTTCTGTAATACAGACATTACCATCTTGCTTCACCATCGTAGCTGCCTCGATACTTTATAAAGGATCCTACGAAAAAAAATCCGAATTATATGTAGTTAACTCATAGTATCTTTGGACTAAGTTGCTTCGTAAATAAAAGAAAAGTTGATTTTTTTCTAGCCCACCCACGCAAGAAAAAATCCTAACCTCTTGTTGTTGTTCATTATAGTCCCTGAGTAGAAATACATAAACATCTAGATTTTTAACATTCTTACCTAGGGTTTGGCAATTTTGGAGGCGAGAAGCAGTGACGTAAGTATCAATGAACGGGAGAGAGTAAAGCGCTAGGATCCACCTGGCAGGAGGAGTCCTTAGGCAGAAGGAGGGCCCGCGGGTAGTAATCATCAGTTATTTTCCAGCACTGGTTTTGAGTCGCGTTTGTTTATAAAAGAATTATGCAAAACTATGCATGCATTTTTTAGTTATCAATTATTTTCGGTACGGGATTCCTGCGCCAGGGGCCAAAATTTCTAGTTACGCTACTGGCGAGAAGAATCTAGCACCAATTTTAATGAAACGTATCTATTTGCTTTTGTCATATCTGCATAAACTCGAAATACATTTTTCAGCTTTCCTGCCTTAGGATAACTGAAATTGTAGGTGTAAGATTCAAAGTTCGATTCTCACCTTTTTTTAAACAAATTTTTTTAAATATTAGATACAAAGGTTTACATAAAAAAGATAGTTAAAAAGGCAAAATTGGTATAGTTGTAGTATTTGGTTAATATACATTTGAACCTAACCTTTAAATTTGTGAAAAAAAGACTTCAATTATTGACGTTCAGCTATTCCTTTATAAAAATAGAATATAAGAAATTAAAGCATGTTAAAGTCTACCCAATGATAATCAAATTAACAGTTCAATTTTTTAAGACACGGTGCGCGCTAATGTAATTCGCTATACCGATTCGACTAAAATCTACTAAATTAAAATTTAAGAAGCGAGCACAGTTTTTTTTATTTAGCAACATTGAAAATAAAATAAACAATTTAACTAATTTATTTCCACTAAAAACCTATCCGATTTAAATATCCACTTTATTTTGTAACAATAATAAAAAAGTACAAGCCCACTTCTTTAAAATTAGGCAGACGCCTTATTAAACCTCTTAATGATGGTAATCAAAATCCTAAGTTATTTTGCTGATCATATATATTAAATTGATTTTTTTCTTTACGCGACAAAATTCTTATTGGCGTCACTTAAGAAAACCCCTAGCGCCGTACCTGGTTTTTAAACAAGTTTGCAACTACTCTCACTGATAATGCAGTGCTCTGGAAGTCTGCCTTAGGCATTTTTATCATATATATAATTTTATGAACACGGCAAATTGAAAGGCAAAAATAAGTTGGCCATATAATAGACCCTCTTTTTTTTTACACATTTCAAATGTCGGTAATTGAAAATGCAGCGACAGGCGAGTTTACCGCGTATTTTCCTGATTCAATTTGAACTGGAATAGCTATCATTATAAAGGATGAGCTGATCAAATATATATCACAAAAATATCACGAGCTTGCTAACTACTCCCAAATTTTGAGACTTTAATGTGATTGATGGACTGGGTTAAAACTAAAGTTAGTTTATGAGCAAAACAATGGACAAACACAGCACCTGGGAAAGTTTCTCGAACTTTAGCTTGCAGACCCCCTAATTCTCCTGCCATCACTGCAACTCCATCATAGCTTTGAGCAACTAATTTTTTCTCTCCATTATTTTCTTTAGTAACGTTATAAACTACGATATATAATGCATCTGCTGTACGATTTTCGGACACATTCTTAAAACCTAAAAATCGCTCTTGAATACTTCCGTCTGTTTTAACGTAGAGTATTACTATACATAATTGGCTAAAATTAGTGATATCAGTTGCTTCGTCCAGAACAATAGCAATGAACCGCGCTTCGCCAATGTCCTGCTTAATTCTTTTTAGAATAATGGTTGCAACAGCGGAAATTAAATAATTCTACTCTAAATGATTTTTTAAGCAATCATCATATTTAGCCATTAAACTAAGTAAATCTTGAAAATCTGCTCTATTTGAAGAAACCCTTGTTTCGTCATGACCTCTAAATCCCAATTCGTGCTGTCCGAGAAAACAAACAACATCGATAAGTCTTCTTAATATTTGCCTATTTTTATCGACTAGTTCATTGTGTTAGCGGTGACTAATTTCCAACTGTTTATTAAGGGCGTGTTCAATTCTGGTTTTGCCGAAGACTTTTTCTTTTATGACGGCCTGCAAATGCGCTTTGGACATAATGTGTCTTTTTACAGCTTTATGGAAATTGTTTAAATCGGTAAAACCAGTTTTATTCCAGAGACCTTTTTCTTTTTCAAAAAGTAAACAGCTTATCAGCGAAGTTTAATGTTGAAAATCTCTTTATTATTAAGACACACACCACACATTCACACACACTCTTCTTACTAAATTCTCCAACATTTTCAACGTTATTACCGACAGCCGAAGATGACGGTATTTGCATATCCACGTCCGTATTCTTGTCTTCCATATCGCACCATGCACTACGCGACGTACGTATCACACAACACACGGATAGTCGTTCAAACAAAGAACCTACTCCAACGATAGCTTCCGCCACCACTTAAAGCACGCGACTGAAATGCAAAAATTGCAAACAGCCGGTGGAAAGTTCAATAACCTCTGGCTCGATTCACAGGAAATCAAGCATACAGTACTTGGCTGCAGAGAAGCTAGCGGCACGCATAGGTTCTATTCGATATTCTATTGTGGGTGGGTCGGAGTCCAGGCCGCATTTATTATAGGCTTGATAATTAAGATAATATTTTAGCATTTTTAATATAAACTAAATTAATGGTTTCCTATTTCAAAAATTACATTTTAGAAGATGTTTTGTAATTTTTTTTGGGGAAGCACTGCTTCCCTTGCTTCCATGGACTGCACGCCCCTGATATATTGCTAGGAAATTAATACATTTTTTAATTTAATTTTGTGCAGAAATATGGCTCAATATGTTTGCCTAAAGTAATTTGAACTATTTTTTTAGGGTACCATTCCTGTTTCCCTGGGAATATTTAAGCCTGTGTTTACAGAGGCCCAAGGAAGAGAGTCGGCTCAACACTTGAAGGAATTGGGAATTACATTTTATAGACTTGAAAGAAAGGAACTAATAGCCTTGCCTTATTAATATGCAGAGGTGAACAAAATTCTTCATAGATTTAACAGTTTAACAAAGATGGCAGGAAGCCACTGGGTAAGCAATTTTCCGGCTCGTCAAAATGTATCTCTCTAAGAGTGCCCGAAAAATGTAGCTTGGCTAGAACAGCTGGGTTTAACCAAACGTAAGTTGGTCTATTCTTAGAAAATTTGAACAAGCATAAGATACTTATGCTGTCGTATACGTAACATGTATGAGTTCGGTTTAAGAGTGCCAAACAGACTTCCAAAGATTCTTGATTCTTTGTGTCTGGAATATGGATACCTCCTGCATTATTTTTTCCCAGAAGACATATGAAAGAAGAACTCTTCTTTGGTGCACCTTTGGGAACATTAAAACTTATATCTGATTCTAGTTATATGAATATAGATCTATTCCTTGAATGGATAAAACACTTTTTTGATTTTGTAAGGCCGAGAAAGGAGGGTCCGTATTGCTTATCCTAGATAAGCACGTGTCCCATTGTTCTCTGCCTATTTGAGGATTGCAACTATATCCATATGCCAGAAATCATTCGAAGCAACTGGTTTGTATCTATACAATCCAGATATATTCATGGAGGAAGATTTTAGTCCTGCGGAACCCGAATTATAATAGCCCGTTATTCAGCCAATGCAGGAACAAGCGGCCTCCAAAACCAAAAACGAACTTTAGATTATTCCTCAGATGAAGAAGATAATTTTCTATTGCCCTCGTTTTACAAGGAACCGCATTTATAAGATTTAAAGAATATTACTGAAGTCACTCCAGAGAAGAATCAAGCAAACACGATAAAGATTTCTAAAAAATGCTCCCAAATAAAAATGAATATGTCAGCAACTCTGAATCATCGAGTGTAACACCGATCTCGATTATTTCTTTGCCTAAAGCAAACTTTATTCAATCTATGCGAAATAACTTCAACGCCTTATAAAGCTTGATTGACTGATAAAAATTGCATAAAAAACGTTGCGAAAAATGCGTTCAGCGATGGAATGGAGAATGTAGACAAAATAAACAATCAAATAAGAATCTTTTGAATTCTTCTAAGAACGTAACCCAGTCCAATGGCGATATTCTTTGTCCTTTGTACCATGAAAAATACAGCACATCAGAATGGATTAAGTGCGATTCGTGTGATTTTGATGGCACGAATAGTGTACTGATTATAAATTGTTTGAAGCCATTATTCCTAAGAGTATGCTTTTTTGCACTTTTTAAATAATCGGTAAAATGCTTTACCGGGAAGTTCCCTGGTTATGAATTATTACTTTTATTAGGAATAGTGAAGTGTGCTCCAAGTTAGTTCATATTGGATAAATAGTCACAGTATATATGTGTTACATATACATTTTTGTTGAGGCGCCATTGTGTTCCATCATATTGGACTCCTACCAGTATATTTACCAGTTCCTTTCTACCTATGCCACTTGACTTTTAGGCCTAATTTAAAGTAAATTCAATAAGTATCCCATTTTCACATTGAGTTTTTCTGCAAAATTTAAAATCAATTGAACAAGATTTTTTTAAAAATTTATTTGGCCGTCATTTAGTTTCGCCATCTTAAATTGAAACCCATATTATCAGTCTTTACCCATTCCGTTGTTCCGAAGATATCTTAGATATTAAGTTTCTGAATGATTTTCATTAACGATCCTTTTGTTGTTATATTAGAGTGGTGTATTATTTGGGATTAGGCTCCAGGAAAAAAAAACAAAGGCCCTTTTTTAAATTCGACGTTTCGCCAATTTATTGTTGCATCCTCAGGACACAGATTTTATATCCTGCATGAAAGCCATACTAATAACTACTACTAACACACCACTCTAACAACTCAAACAAGAAGATCGTTAACGAAAACTATTAAGAAATTTAATATCTGGGAAATATCTGCGGTCCCACGTAGTAGGTAAAGTCTGAAAATATGGGTTTCATGCAGGTTAAAGAATCTATATATGTGTCCTGAGGATGCAACAATAAAGTTTCGAAACGTTGACAATTTAAAAAAGGACCCTAACCCCAAGTAATACACCACTCTAACATAACAACAAAAGGATTGTTAACGAAAACCATATAGAAACTTAATATTTGAGAAATATCTGTGGACAAACGGAGTACATAAAAATCGATAATATAAGATATAGAATCTACATATGTGTCCTGAGGATGCAACAATAAAGTTGCGAAACATGGACAATTTAAAAAAATTGCTTTTTTTACTGAATCCTAACCCTAAATAATACACCACTCCAACATAAAAACAAGAGGATCGTTAACGAAAACCATTTAAAAACTTAATATCTGGGAAATCTGCGGTCTAACGTAGTAAGTAACGTAGCGAAACGTCGACTATTTAAATATAGACTTTTATTTTTTGTTATTCGATCCTAACCCCAAATAATACACCAGTCTCACATAACAAGCATTTATTAACGGAAACCGTTTAGAAACTTAATATCTGGGAAATATATGCGAAACAACGGAGTAAAAGTATTGATGATATGGTTTTCACGCAAGATATAATATCTATATATGTGTCCTGTGGATGCAATAATTAAGTTGCGAAACGTCGACAATTTAAAAAAAATACTTGTTTTTTTTTCTTGATCTTAACCCCAAATAATACACCACTCTTGCAATATTGGATTTTTACCAAAATATTATCAGGCTATCTATCCCCATATGACCCTTAATTTTTGGTCAAAATTTGAAGTCAATCGGGTAATAATTTTTTCAGGCGGAATTTTTAAATATTGTATTATACCGCCATTTTGTTCCGTCATCTTTGCATTATGCAAAATTTAAAATAATTTGGATAAGTAGTTTTTTAATAATAATTTTTTTTAACCTTTCTCCAGATTGAATTTTTACCAAAATATTACCAGGTTTTTCCCATATGACCCTTAATTTTTGATAAAAATTTGAATTCAATCGGGTAAGTAGTCTCTAAGCTATGCCGCGAATTGTCAGACAGCCAGATAGACATATCGAATTGATAAAACATATTTTTCTGGCATGTAGGGACGCTAAAACGTAAAGATGTGTAAAATCCGAGAGAGTGGTATTTTCACGATCACAAACATTTTATTTAGCCGCCATGTTGTTCGGCCATCTTGAATTAGTACCACTATTTTACTAATTGTTCCCTATACCACAATTAGTTATGGCACACAACTTGAAAACAAACCATAAAGCAGTTTTTTCAGGCTAAATTTGAAAATATTTTATTATGTCGCCATTTTGTGCCGCCATCTTGGATTCATACTAAAATGTTACCCGTTGATTTCAACATAATACTTAATATTTTTGCAAAATTTTAGATAAATTAGATGAGTATTTTCTTAATAATATTTTTTTAACACTTCACTAAGCCGCCATTATGTTTCGCCATATTGGATTTTTACCAAAATGTTACCAGGCTATTCCCACATGACCCTTAATTTTTGACTAAAATTTGAAATCAATCGGATAAGTAGTTTTTTAGTTACGTCGCGAATTGACAGACGGACTGACAGACAGACTAACGTAATTGAGAAACCAGGTTTTTCGTCATCTAGGGACCCTGAAACGTGAAAAAATCCCGGAGAGTGATCTTTTCATGATAACAATACTTTCCTTTTACGAGGGAAGTAAAAATCTAGATGGTAACTTTGTTTTGCTTACAGGATGAAATTTATCTTTGATATTAGGGTTATGCAGTTGTGTTTATTTCTATTTTTGATAGTGCGTACTTTTTTTTAAGTTTCGCACAGCGCACTCTTTGAAACCACATTTTTTTTTTAATTAGTTATACGTTTTGTTTTACCAAGAGTACAACGTTTGTTTTCGTTTTTCTTCTAACAAATGTATCACACCTAAGGTATGTTACCAATAAATGAGTACATTTTACTTTTTTTTAAGTTTAAAAATTAAGTGCGGACTCCTAGATGATTACCCTACCAAGACAAACTGTCCAGCCATGACCAGAAGAGAGTTTATAACAATTCGAAGAATAAGTATTGAATATAATCCACTCACCCATGATAGAATCTGGAGAGCCGCCACACTTTAACTACTATAGTAAAACAGTATGAAACATCCTTATAGAGAGGCAACGCAGAAGGCCGGAGAACGGGCAAATTTTGTGATGACCTCAAAAACAATTTTTTAAAGTATAGAAAAAAGTCAATTGTTACTAATAACAAACCTTACAAAAATCATCAGAGGTGATTTTCAGTTGCTAGTATCTTCAATGTGTAATGACTTCCTTCATTCACTGCTTCATCTTTACCAATTTTCTTTATTTGCCTTTTTATTCAATACCCACGGCATGCCTAAGTTTAAGGTGTTTTAGAAGAGTGTCTGGTTATGTTTTAAATGCGGTTTACAAGCCTAACTTTTAGCGATTTCAAAAAATATTTTCTGCAAACGTTTTATGGCTTCCTCCGAACCATTAAGATGGGCTTAAACAATTCAACGAATGACAATTTGAAAGTAAAAAAATGAGCATCGACTTTGTTATTTTAAATCGCATGAATAGGCATCTTCTTGATGATTATATAAATATCAGGTTTCAAAAATCTCTCTTTAAAGAGGACCGAGAAATTTGAAAAAAACCCTACCATAAAGGGCAATGTTTTAAAAAGAAACAGAACACTTAAGTAAAGTCATTACAAATGCATACACTTGTCAATGTCTTCTATTATTTTTAAATATAAAACCATCAACCATGGTATTTTTATATTCAGCAAGAAAATACTCATTTATTCAGAGTGTCCCATTTAAAATATCAAAGTCGATGCCCATTTTTTTTACTGTACAACTGTCGTTTTTTTTTGACGAATTCTGACAGTTCAGAGAAAACCATAAAACTTTTTTATACAATAATTTTTGATATCTCTAAAATTTTAGTTTTTAAACTCCATTTAAAATATGTATAACCGCTGTAAATACCCTGTACAGGGAGTCCTATTTTGGGTACTTTTGCGATATTTTTATAGATAGAAAATTGAGGTTTTCGCGACAGTATGCTACTTTTTCGTAAAACTAAAAAAGCCGTTAACAAAATTTTCATAGCCCTTTTAGATTTTTAGATACAGGACTAAATTGATAATGTTGCATTTTCAGGCACCCCTCGTATCTCAACTATCAGTTAACTTATCGAAAATGTGAAAACTGTTTCTTATATAACTTTTCCCGTAGAACTCAATTCCGTCTTCGGACAGGGTCAGGTCAAAAAGTCATCGGTCCCTACTTTATTTTTTTAAATGGAACACCCGGTATATTTATGGACTATAAGATTTTCAAAAATATCTAATATTATGCACTTTTTCTCAAAAACACGACAATAAATGACAATTTTCTGAAACTAAATGCATAATTTAATAGTAGGCTATGGCTATTGTTTATGACAACAAACAAAAACAAACGTCAAATATTTGTCTCATCGGTTTTTGTATCGACTTTTGGTTTATAAAGCAGTTTATAAAGGTTCTTTTGGTATTCTTATTTAATTGATGTTTATCAGTTTCTTCGGATAATGGCGGCGTATGAGAACTATGAAAAATATGACATACTGTTATGTTTTATACAGAGTAATGAAAATTCTGAAAAAGCATCGGAATTATATTTCCAAAGGTAAGTAAGCTATTATGGCTATTAAAATCTGTATTATCATTATAAGTTTTTGCTTGTTAGAGATCCAGAAAGAAGGCAACCCTTTTTTGAGATATTTGCTCGTTTAAAAGCAAATTTAGTTGAGCACGGATCATGTGTTCACCGGCGTCCTAAAACGTACAATAAAAGATCAGGGAAAGAGAAGAGATTTATGTTGTGGGATACATAGAAGCAACATCTTGGTCCTCATTTAGAAAAATTGAAAAGGAAATTGGGGTGCCAAAAACTGACGGTTAGAGGATCTTGAAGAAATATTAGTATCATCCATACAAATTTAATTTAGTGCAAGTTTTGCCAGTTCCAATACGTTACAATACCAGGAACTGGCATAGTGAAAATCAGCATTAAATTTTTGAAAGGACACAACAAGGACGCTTCGAAGTTGACGTGTCATGTTTTATTTTGAGCAGACATATTGTTTATAGGATTTTTGAAGGAAGTCTTACGTAGATATTTAGAAATCCTAGAGAAAGTTATTCCAGAATTGCTCGAAAATATTCCATTAGCCCAATAGAATGCTGTTTACCTACAGCAAAGTGGTGCCCCAAGTGACAATTCTAGGCTCTTAAGGGAATTTCTTGATAATAACTTTCCTCAAAGATGGATAGATACCAACGGACCTGTTAGACGGCTTCCACGATCTCCAGATTTCTCAATTTTAGATTTTTTTCATGGTGCTATGTACAAAATGAAGTATATAAAACACGATATTACGGCATAGCAGAACTTCGAAAGGCAATTTATTTAGTGTTTTGAAATCTGCGAATGAGATCAATGATTCTTTTTAACGCTATTCAAAGAATTACAAAAATGTGCGAATTTTGCCTTAGAGAAAAAGGTTGTCAATTTAAACATCACCTTTAAAAATGTGTTGTTTTCTTTTTTTTTTAATAATGTTATTTTTAGTTTGTTATATTGTTACTTTATGCTATAAAACTGTTGTTACAAACTTACTGTTATTAAAAAACTCTATATGTATTTTTATATAAGAAGATACATAGGCATAAAGTAACAATATAACAAACTAAAAATAACATTATTAAAAAAAAAGAAAACAACACATTTTTAAAGGTGATGTTTAAATTGACAACCTTTTTCTCTAAGGCAAAATTCGCACATTTTTGTAATTCTTCTGCATATAGATGCAAGGTATCCAATTCTTTGTTATCAGTATGTAACTTTCAATTATTCATGGCCTACTATTAAATTACGCATTTAATTTAAAAAAATTGTCATTTATTTGCGTGTTTCTGAGAAAAAGTGCATACTATTATATATTATTGAAAAGGTAAAAAAAACAAATTTTATAGTTTATGAATATACAGGGTGTTCTTTTTTAAAAATAAAGTAGGATCCGATAACTTTTTGATCTGACCCTGTATACTAATTCCGAAGGCAGAATTGAGTTCTACGGGAAAAGTTATATGAGAAACAGTTTTCAGATTTTCAATAAGTTATCTGATAGTTGAGATACGAGGGGTGCCTTAAAATGCAACATTTTCAATTTAGCCCTGTATCTTAAAAACTAAAAGGGCTATGATAATTTTGTTTACGGAATCTTTAGTTTTACGAAAAAGTAGCAGCCTGTCGCGTAAACCGCAACTTTTTATCTATAAAAATAACGCAGATACCCCGCAAAAGTACCCAAAATGGGACACCCTGGACAATGGTTTCTTTAAGTTAAGGGAAGGAATATTTATTGATGTGGGATTTAAACACGTTTACATTAGGGTAGAAGGAAAAAACCTTTGTTACATTACATAGTCAAGAGACTGAGGAGAAAAATGTTCTTATCACAGGATATTTGGAATAACCGGATAAGGATAGATGCCAGTTCAGGGGTACTTTTTTTAAGCCTATGGGGGTTAGGGAACGTTTTGGTGTTTAATAATAAACCTGAAGGTAATTTCGTACATAATGTAGCGCAAACCCGGTACTGACAGAAGGGGAGCAGTAGCAAAGAGGACGATCGCATAACCAGAAATTAGGAGTGGAAAGGAGCATTGGTAGGCGTTTTGATTACTGTTTTGGGCCAGCGAACAAAAGCATTGGAACCAT
The DNA here is from genome assembly GCA_030620095.1 of Kuschelorhynchus macadamiae. Classification (NCBI taxonomy): domain Eukaryota; kingdom Metazoa; phylum Arthropoda; class Insecta; order Coleoptera; family Curculionidae; genus Kuschelorhynchus; species Kuschelorhynchus macadamiae. The sequence continues at coordinate 919,555 of JAUTXW010001744.1, forward strand.
TTTGGTGAGAAGAAAAAATGCAAAAAATTATGCGATTATAAAAATGTTTTCAAATTCACAGTCTAATTTAAAAACAAAAAAAATTATCTCAGAAACTGCCGTATTCTCCAAGAGGGTAAGGTAAAACGTAACACAGCTTTTAAGAGGTATCATTTCTTACAAAGGTGCCATTTTAATAACACTTTCTGCTACCTACAAGCTCTTTTGAAAATTATGGGTTGTGGACTGCCTAAAATTGAATCAACGAAAACTGTAATCAGGGGCAATTTTTAAATTAGCTTTAACTAATCACAAGAAAGTTCTTTTTAATACCATATAATTTTCTACAGAATGGAAAGATAATACGTAGAAATGATAAAGTGATGTTCAGATAAACTGATTCCATACTAGGTACTGTTAGTATATTATTATCTTTCGGAAAACACTCAAAAACAGGTTTTTGAGGCATCTGCTATGTAATGTACGAACACATAAAATTTATGAACAAATTGCACTATAGTATCTTCAATGAAGATTTTTAAAAATGCAAAAAAGTTAGTCAGCTTTTTCTTGTCGACCCCTTTACTGGATATACATAGTTAGATAAAAATTTTCTTTTAGTTTTTTAAATCACATCTCATGTATTCGTAAAATAATGTATATAAATACAAATCTGAGAACTATAGTTATAACTTAAACTAAACTAAATTAAAACTGTTTCTCTTAAATATTCAAAAAGTAAATATTTTCTCTCATGGTAACAAACTTTTCTATTTTAAACTATTTTATAAGTGAAAACTAGATTTACCTAAATATATATCAATTTACGTATATTGTCTTTTCAAACATTTTTATTGTGCGCCATTTTGTTCAATCACAGTGTATTCCTGCCAATATTTTACCAGTTTCTTTCTACCTATTCCACATTTTACCGTTGAATTCGTACCAGTTTATTCTATTTTTACATTCAATTTTTCTGCAAAATTTAAAGTCAATTGAACAAGATTTTTTTAAATTAATTTGGCCGCCATTTTGTTTTTCCATCTTAAATTCATACCAAAAATTTACCAGTTTATCTCTAGATCACACTTAATTCTTTCGCAAAAATTGAAATTAATTTAAGAAGTAGTATTTTCAGATTGAGCTTTTAAATATTTTATTAGGTCTGCTATCTTGGTTGCATTTAAAAATGTTACCAGTTTATTCCTATATGTGATTTTTGAGCAAAATTTGAGGTTAATTGAATAATCAGTTTTTTTAGTAATAATCTTTTTAACATTGTTCCACCATATTGGAGTTTTACGAAAATATTACCCGGACATCTCCATATGACCCATAATTTTTGACTAAAATTTGAAATCAATCTGGTAAGTAGTATTTAAGCTATGCCGCGACGGATCGACGAAATTGATAAAACATATTTTTTGGCATCTAAGGACGCTAAAGCGTGAAGATTTGTAAAATTTGAGATAGTGATTTTTTTCACGATTACAAACCTTTTATTTTGCCGACATTTTGTTCCGCCATCTTAAATTAGTAAGACAGTTTTAGTAGGTGATCCCTATACCATAATTAGCTATGCCACAAAATTTGAAAAATCGATCCATTAAGTAGTTTCTCAGACTGAATTTTTAAATATTTTATTATGCCGCCATTTTGTTCTGCCATTTTAGATTCCAAAATTTTACTACTTGACTCCAACATAATTCTTGATGTTCATACCAAAATGTTACCAATTGATTCCATCATAATACTTGATGTTTGTGCAAAGTTTGAGATAAATTGAATAAGTAGTTTTTTTAACATTTCACTAGGCTGCCATTTTGGATTTTTACCAAATTGTTAGCAGGTCATCCCCATATGACCCTTAATTTTTAACCAAAATTTGAAGTCAATCGGGTAAGTAGTTTTTAGCTATGCTACAAACAGACAGACAGATAAACCTTTGGACTTGAGAAAACATATTTCTCGACATTTAGGGAGCCTGAAAGGTGAAAATGTAGGATACTTCTCTTTTACGAGGGAAGTAAAAATCTGTATTTTTAATGTACTCTTGTATCCCCTAGAGCCTTCTATAGTGGAAAAATGTTTTATGAACTACAACGAGAAATTTAACACCTTCCGCCGTTTTTTTTCATATCTTTAGAACTACCTTGTATAGTGCGAATACGTATTTAGTTAAAAAATACAAGAAATATGACGGTTTCCTTTGATTTTTTTTTTCGTTTTCATGGAGCTTTTTCTGTTTTGTAGGGCTACCCTGCACAGTGGAAAAAATTTCACTGTTGTGTATGTGTAATTAAAAAAAAACTATTTACGCCAATAACTTCCACAATTTTTCTGCGTCAAAACGTTTACCCCAACTATTTGTGTTTTTAATTTGGACTTGTTCGCGTAAATTTTGTTTAAATATACACATTTGTACCCAACTTAAATTTTTCGAAAATTTTTGAGATATCAGTACTTTCCATATATGTATATTAGTAATAGAATATATGGCATGTTATATGTAATGTATAACAATAATTATCACCCCTAATTAAATGTGTAATCGATCCAAAGACGGCGGCTGTAATTAGGCCTAACTACAGGTCAATAATACCTGCTGCATCGAAAACGAAAAAAAAAATAGATCGATCTGTATATAATATATTTACATATTTTTTAATATTCAAGCAAGAAGTAAAGAAAAAATACTGAGAGCTTATATTTGTAGTGATAAAATAAAAGTTGGGGGAGTAGATTTTAGGAGAGATCACCCTGTAAATTATAAACAAACATACACTTTAATAAAGTCGTTCTGTAAACTTCCATAGCACCATGTGTATCGTATATAGTAATAAAAACATTTCGCCAGTCATGGTCATCCTGAATTTCTTTAGTAGGGCATCCACAAAAAATACAAGTCAGCGCCCAGCCTTGCCAATGCTAATGAATTTAATTATGCTTTAATAATTATTAAAACATCTCAGATAGAATTGACTATGTTATATCAGAGTTAACATTAAAAAAAAACTTTCGAATTTCCTTATTGTTCGTTTATTAATCTAGTTCATTAGGTAAGCGGCATTGTTATACTGAATCATTTGTTACGTACAAAAGCTATTATGCTGAGTATGCAATAGATACATAAACAGTAGGCGATTTTCAGAATTAAATAACGAGTGTCATATGTATATTCATATAGTCTTATAACGGGGCAACTGAACTACGGTCAAATCTTACTGTAGTCCTGGAGCACACAACCAAAATGTGTTTTCATCGTTGGACTTCTAATAAACTGACACATGGTTAACTATGGCACTGTGATACCAATCCTAGATTTTTATGCTCCCTCCAAGTTTAGTTGGACTCACAACGGTAGCATGGGGGGGGAGTTAAAAGAATTGAAGTACATCTAAAGTTTTAATAGGCGGAACTTGAGACCTACCTTGACAATTTTTGGTGGCAATGAATTTCTTTTTAATGCTGCTTAAGTTATCATGATTCTACAATTAACGTATGGCTTTTATTTTACTTCTCTCGTAAAAGGGAAGTATCGAAACCTTAAAAAATCAGGTTTTTTAAGATAATCACGTTCCAGGGTGCGGTCCCGGCATAGCGAAGCACTACTTATCCTATTGACTTCAAATTAAAAATGTTACCATCTCATACCCGATGGTAACATTTTGGTAGAAATCCAAGAGGACAGAAGAAAATAACGGCCTAATAGAAGAGAATGTTTTTAACAGTATGCAAAATCTAATTATTCTATCTATATTAAATTTTGCATAAAAATCAAGTGAGACATAGAAATGAACTGGTAAAATTTTGGTAAGGGTCCATGATGGCAAAACAAAACAGCGGCCTAATAAAGTCTTTAAAAAATCAGCCTGAAAAAAGTATATACGTTTGATTTTCAATTTTGTATAAGAATTAACTGTGATATAGAGAAAATTAGCATTATGTCAGCCAAATAAAATGTTTAAAAAAACAGCGTAAAAAGACTTTTCTTTTCAATTGGCTAATTCAACATAAAAGGTCATTAAGGAATGACATTTGGCGGAACAAAATGGCGGATTAGTAGAATGATACAAAATTATTATTAAAAAGCTACTTATCTTATTTTTACACAGAAATAATTCTGGTACAAATCCAGGGCGGCCAAACAAAATGGCGGCTTCATAAAATATTTTAAAAATTAGCCTAAAAAACTACTTATTTAAATAATTTCATATTTTGGCAAGCATTAAGTGTAATTCATATTTTGACCCGAATTTAAAATGACAGAACAAAACGGCTTCCAAATAAAATGTAATCGAGGCAAAATCACAGATTTTTTCATATCTTCACGTTTCCCGGCCAAAAAACTTGTTTTCTGAACCCCGTCGGCCGATCTGTTTGTCCGTCTGTTCATCTATTGGCGGCAATAGCTAAAATACTTCTTACCATATATCCATTTCAGTATGGCGGAATAAAATGCCTATTCTATTTTTCTGTTTACCTCAAATTTTGCACAAATATCAAATGTGAAATAACTGAATAACTACTTATTAGATTGATTTCAAATTTTGTGTAAGAATTAAGTTTGATATAGAGATGAACTGGTAAAATTATGGTATGAATTCAAGATGCCGGAAAAGAATGGCGATCAAATAAAATCTTTGTAGTCGTGAAAAACCCTCTAAGATTCTACATATCTTCAAGTTTTAACGTTTCTAGATGCCGAAAAACGTATTTTCTCGGTCTGTCACTATGTCTTTCTGTCAATTTGAGTCATAGCTAAAAATCTACTTTCCTACCTGATTGAATTCAAATTTTGATCAAGTTTTATGGGAATGATCTGTAACATTTTCGCAAATATCCAGGCGGAACAAAATGAAGGCCTAGTAAAGAGTTGAAAAATTATCACTAAAAACTGGTTATTCAAAATACCTCAAATTTGGCACAAAATCAAGTGTTATATAAAAATTTATTTATTTATTTATTTATTTACAACAGATATTTAATCCATTTACAGAGTAGGAAGGAAAACTTAGATATAATTTTATTATTAAATAGATTGCTACAAAGACTTCTTAAGGGCATTCAAAGTTATGTTAAAAATATCATACAAATCTCTATACTGATTGTAAAGTTTACATATGAATATTGATAATAATATTACACATTAAAATTGATTATAAAATGAACTGGTATCATTTTGGTATGAATCCTAGATGTCGGCCTAATAAAACAGTTGAAAAATCAGCCTGATAAAACTAATTATTGGATTTTCAATTTCATTCATTCCTTTTAGACAACATTAAGTATCATGTAAAGATAAATTAGTAAAATTATTGTGGTACGAATTCAAAATGGCAACCAAATAAAATGTCTAAATTGATGAAATGGCAAGAATTCAAGATGGCGAACAAAATGGCGGCCAAATAATTATATCCGGTAAAAAATCACCTTCCGCGGTTTTTTCAGGTTTTCTCGTTTCGGGGTCTAATTTTCTCAATTTAATCGGTAAGCCTATTTGGCAGTCTGTCCGTCTGTATAAACCACACACATGTTTGGTATTAACTTAAAATTATATATATTAATGTTATATAGTTTATAGGATTTGTATAAGATTATTACAAAATAATTATGATGTGCATATGCATATATAAACTGTGTTATCTGTATGTTGTAGAATTTCTTACGAGCTACGTTTTCGGTAAAGATAAATTTACCATTTTTTTGTATGTTTCACATGTATTATGACTTTTAAATTACCTATGCATTAATGGTCATTGCGCTAAATACCTAAATGGTGAAAAACAAATTAAGAAACTTAGAAGTTACAGAGCAGAATAACGAATTTAAATTTGTTGTTATTATCGTAAAAACAGCCAGTGACGTCGTAATAAAAAGATTGGAAAGTCAAAATAGAAAAAATTTGAAGTCTATTAGATACATATAATAAACTAAGTATTTTCAAATCCTTTCAAATATAGAAAAATAAAAATCTTTAACACCAAGTATCCCAATGACAAAGCTGTAAAGTCTTTTCACGATATTTTTACTAACCATATGGTCGCCGAAGTCAGAAAGATTCTTTAAGAATAATGAATTAGTTTGAATAATATGTTTAAATAGTTGGTTAGGTGTCAAATGTTTTTAATTTAATATTACCATATCTCGTGTAAAACATATGTTTCCTGTCTGTATGCTTATATACCTCATATGTCTATGTATATGAGAGAGCAGAAATGCGTGGGAGTTAAGAAAAACTACTAAAATTAGAAAATACAGTAAGCTATTTCTTTCCGCGGCTTAAAATATTGTATATAATATATCAAAGAAAGCCGCAAGAAACAATAAAAAATCGTTCGCCATTCCTAACGATGGATATTACGTACGCAATAGAATAAAAGCTCTCAACTTTTATGTTAATGATTATACCCACAACACACAAACTAAACGAGAATAAATAGACTTCGAAATCAAGTCGAAGAAAGTAAGGCTCCTTCCTTAATGCCATTTTATAAATGACTTTTTAAACTGTTGTCCGTCCCTCCTTCAAAATGAAATATCACATTATAATTAACTAACCGAATTTACGCCTAACATACATCAGTCAAACCACGTCATCGACAAAAAATCTTAATCTGCATAACACATCAGTTGTAGCCATTATTTAAACAATAAGCCGGAAAGATATTATTTTCGTGATATCTTTAACTAAATAATTTATTATTAAAGGACTTAGATACGATGGTTATGATTATAAACATTACGGTTAAATCATTCTTACATTTCTATGTCGAACGAATAATATTTTGTCAATTGGCAAATATCTATAACTTTTCTATTTCTTTATATTTAAATTTCAATTTTGGGTATGCACTGAGTGGCGGATTACCGCACAGGCGCAGGGGGCGCTTGTCTATGTTCTCTGAATCGTAGAGGCCTCCGAATGTGAGGTGAACTGAACTTTTGGAAGCCAAAAACCCGAAATGTTGGCACTTTTTCTAGTGATGCCGCGAGACGAGACGAGTCTCGACTTTGACTAATCTCGTCTCGTCTCGAAACTTTGGTCGAGAGGAGAAGAGACCTCGCCCCTCACACTCTTTCATTGAACCGCGCGCATTTACAAATTGCTAAAGTGCGGGACACGAAAGAAAACCGGGCGGAGTCAATCGGTTTAGGAAGGTCGGCCAAGATATCTCTTTAAACCAGTGGTGTCCCGTCGTTCTTTAAATAATATGACACTCATTTTTGACTATACGAACTTCAGATAATTATAAATGTAACTATGCTTAATGAACCTTTATCTATATTTGTCTGTTTTCTTTCGTGTACCGCCCTTCTATATCTCTCTTGTGTTGCAAAAACGGCGAACTTTCGAATTTTAAAATGTTTTAATTTTGATTGTACTTGATCGAATTACCTATAAATATATTTTTTCTTGAGTTCTGTCATTAACGGCTCCCGGGCTACTGCCTACGTCCACTATTATTGGATCACCCAGTATAGTGATACACGATTTACAAGTCCAGATTTTACAAGGGCAGCCAGCATCAGATCCAGTGAACGAGATTTATCAAAATTTTAATTTATGCAGTTCTACTTTGAGCTACTCGGATATGCCAAAAGTGGCCGTCTGTCTCCGTTTGTCATATTACTTTATACAGGGCTGTTATTGTGAAGTACTATACAGGGCGTTTCCCAACTGCGTGCTGATGTTAAAGGGGGTGTTTTTATGTCCTAAAAGTCTTAACTTTTGAGATACAGGATGGTAAAGTCTAAAAAGAAAACATTTTTTTTTCACCCCAATTCTGATGCTATTGTAGATAACTGCATGAAATCTGATACACGTCTTCTATGCATTAAGGATCATACGAATTTACCCAGGTTAATTACATATGCACGCCACTGGTAGAAATTTCAAAAATTGGTTGTTAATAAAAAATGCCATTTTATGCATAAAAGACGTGTATCAGGTTTCACACAGTTATTTATCTATAATAGCAAAAGTTTTTTTAAAACTCTGTATCTCCAAAGTTAAAACTTTTAGGTTCATATTAAACTTTTTTCTTAAAAAGGTCCAAGAATCACCCCTTTTTAACATTAGCACGTAATTAGGAAACGCTCTATATAGTATTTCACAATGGCGCCCCCTGTACAAGGTAATATGACAGACGGAGACGAACGGTCACTTTTGGCATACCCGAATAGCCCAAAGTCGAACTGCATAAGTTAAAATTTTGATAAATCTTGTTCACTGGAATCAGAGCTGGGCTCCCCTACTATAACTACATTGATTTGTTAATTTAGGAAAAATATGAGTTCTGTAGTTTTTCAAATATTAATTGCAATATTAGATATTTTTTGACACTCGATATTGAACAGAAAATTAATTATTTTGAAGCAGTTTATCGACGGCTACTTTATGAACAATTTTACAAAATATATAAAAAAAAAACTAAGCCATTTTTGAGGTTGACGGGTGTGATTCTAATGGTTCGATTCCTTCTAAATCGTTGTCCTCCTCTGAAAATGATAAGGTTTCGTCGTCACTACTTGAAGATCCCAGTGTAATAACTAAATCATCAATAAACGTTTCAATTTTGCCATCTACTTCCCAGTATTTATCTTCAATAGAAGGAGCTTTTATAGAGTGTTTAGTTGGCACTTTATCTTCTACGTGAGAATGATAAGACGCATTATCCATTACCACGACTGATTTGGGAGGAATGTTAGGTTAAACCTTCTCGAGCAACCACTTTTCAAAATTATCTCTATTCATCTGTCCATGATAGTCTCTAGTTGTTAGTCGTGAGTGAAAAACTAAAGCAGCACCTGGCACAAATCCGGCTTCGTAACCAGCATGAACTATAATAAAGCGACTACTAGAGTGGATTCCCTGAACAACACCTATAACACTTTCATTTTGCCAGCATTTGTTCACTGTCATATCATTATCTACCCAGGTTTCGTCTAGATACACAATAATGTGTCCTTCTTGCCTATATTGCCTTACAGTTGATAGATATTTCACCCGCCAGTGAAAAATATTTGGTCTCTCAATGAGCAATTTTCGTTTATTTTGGCACTTTCGCGCCAAAAAAAAACCATTTGATCGTAAAAGCCGATTTAAGGTTTTGTACCCGTACGGAATATCTATTTTGTTCTTTAGAGCACGAAGTAGGGGTTTGTAGGTTGAAACCTTCTTCAAGTTTATATAAAAATCCTCTATTGTTCATTGAATTAGTTGAAAATCACCATCGTCAATTTTATCTTTGTATTATAATCAGAGTCCTTTTTTACCAGGAGATTTTAAAGGTGAAGTAGAACATGAGCGATCATTATGTTCTCTTTGAATTTTTCTTACAACATTTTCTTTCGTTCTGTTCGATTTTGAATTGGAATAGTCAAACTATTATTTTCAGCTCCTCTAGTACAGGCCTCTATAAAGCTCGCAATAACTTCACGTGCACCGCTTCGATTTGTTTTTCCTCTTTTGCTCACCATCGTTACTTCGAAATAATTATTCAAATTAAACGCACCGCACTTGGAAATACCTTTTAACCTTTTATTTGAAAAGTCTTCTAACCCTCTGTTTGATAAGTTTAAATAGTCACAATACGTAATTTATCACTGCACACAATTTCAGTCTGTACAAAATATCTGTAATTTTTTATGACACTATAACAGCGTTGACTGTAGACTTTCTATCGAACATCTTGCTGAGTATGCAATTCAACATGCAATTAAATAGATTGACAATAAATTGATAAAATAAATTTTTGACATTTATTTTTGCTACAAATTTGAACTTTTCCGGGGTTATCTGTTGTAATAGTGTGGTCTTTTCTATAGGAGCTGCATTTTTACGCTAAATAATAGTTCCAATATTTAAAAAAATAGCATTTATCAATTGAGCCCAACTTTTCTTCCGGGGTATAGGCAATCTTGACCAAAATAGGCTGATACCAAAGGGTAGGTATGTACTAAAACCACAAGAATAATTTATTTATTTTTGTGCCGATACCTTCATTGCGCCACAAGTATAACGGCCCTTTTTCAGAGAAGAGATTAAACGATTATTAGGTTTTTGTATGTTCTCGAAAGTTGTAAAAAGAATAGTCAGTTGAATATAGATTTTTGTTTTGAAAGGTTCGATTAAATTATAATTGTCCCGTCCCACAGGTTGTCTGACCAGTAAAGCAAAAATTATATATCTTTTTAAATCGTTATTATAAATTATACAAGATTTCATTCATTTCCATGCATAAAATATCTCTTTATGAAAAGTGTGAAAAAAATGAAATCATGAAATAAAATGGCATAAGGCAGTCACAATATACCGGTAAAATAATATTTAGTTCATTGGCGGGTTATTATATAAGGTTTGCCCCTATTGAAAGGTAGGCTTTAGATTTGTATGGTATTTTAATCAAGTGCTTTAAAGCATCCAAACGTCAAATTCAATATGTTTATTTTCACCTATTACGGCTAGCTGGAGGATTTTGCGATTTATTTTAGCAAGCTACCACTATATATATAAAAATTAGTAGCTAAATAAAATCACATAGCTTTTAAAACCACTATCCGGTAGATTGCATCGTGTAAATATTATAGCCCTGGGTATGTCAGTAGGCTGCATCAAATTATTATTATACTAAATAATACACTTTAACCGATATAATGTTAATATGTAATTTTGGAGAAATATGTTAAATTAAATTTATTAAATATACACCTGAAATATAGATTTCAAATTGTATCTGAAATTTTTGTAAATTGGTAAAATTCGGAAAATTTTTGCGGCATCACTATCTTTTTTTAAGTTTTTAGCTTATAACATCTAAAGGCTGCACCCAAAATTCACTCTTATGAAAATCAACTGGCATTAAATTTGTCTCAAATGGCCTCCTTCAACATAAGATCTGGTTTAGCCTTACTTTCAAATGCCTGTGATCCAAAAACGGCTATCCAAATGAAAAATGTATGATACGAAAAATTTAGGGCATCAAATAGCGCGTTTAGTAAGCACCTAGTTGTAATCTAATTTTTGCTCATTCCTACGAATAGCTAGATGCAAAAAAGTAAGAGTAGCCGTAGTGCTCATTTTCCTCTAAGTGCCTTTCTTGCAGTCTCATGACGTTTCAAACCAAAATCGCCAACATTCGTCTGGGTTATTGAATTTGCATGCAATTTCATCCCTCAATTTGGTTCTCTAGGTTTTATCTAGGAGAGTTGGGGTGATCTGGAGGACGTGGGTGGATGAAGAGTAGGACCTCCGTGTTTAGTATATTTATATCGAACAATATGTCCCTATACAGAAACTGAATCAATATTATTTTTTTTGTTTTTGTGAAATGTAAATTTTTACTTCAGGTTCTCAAAGATTTAAATATGGTTTCGAGTGGGCACTAGAATTACGAACTCCATTTTGAACTCGATGAGAGAGTTGCTTGGTCGTGCCATTCTTCTCCAGACATTCTATAAATATACTGCCAGGATCTGTTTTAGGGATCACCTGGCCTACTCCTTTCATCTCACTCTCTCCTCTCGCACTCCCTGTATCGGTTCCTTTGATTCGTAGTGGCTTCACTTCCCACCAAAATAGGCCATGCATGTGCAGTCGTCCAAATCAATTAAATTGTTTAGCTCTGAGGCATCGGAGTTGTCTTTGTGGGAATAGCTACAACTTTTCCATTGACACAAGCGATACTGGTGATCTAAGATTCTAATTACTAATTATGTTTTGATTTAGTTCGAGTGTGCTATTGCAATAAATTTGGCGCAAAGGAGTACGACGTCGGCTGACCAATTCATTGGGCAATCTCGGGATCCGTCTCACAAAGTAGTTTTAATTATCTTAAATTAGTTTTCCTCATTAGAAAAATCGTTCGTGTTACTTATTTAGGTATTCGAACCCCTGGGTTGGATTATAAATAATGAAGGATTCCCTTATACCCTAAAGTCAAAGTTCTGTGTTGTACAGGAACGAATATTTCGGGGCTAATTGACGACGGCGAGCCCAGTGGACTAGCTGAGGTCCCCCACCATTTACGTTTTACTTCCTGAAAAGAAATTGGTCTCCGGGGTACTCAAAAAAAAGAGAAAAGTGGCTGGGTTTAAAATTATCCATAATGTATAAAAAACAAGGCCAGAAAGTTGTTCTTTGTCCAAATATAGTATGTAGATTTCATATTAATTAAATCTCACTGGTGGGACCGAGGATTTTGAGAGTAGCTTCGAAGAAGATTAAATGGGAAAAAGTAAAGTCCTGCATGTCAGTCACTTAAAAACTATTTTCGTGGACGTCGAGTGGGTAGCTTAAACTAGGTTTTTATAATTTTTTCTTAATTCTAAGCACAGACGCAACTCTTTCTCATTGAAGTGACTACCTGTTTAACGAATCAATTTGAGGTATTTTTTGGCTATATTAAAATTAAACATTTTTGATTGACTTTCTTATTTCTGAACCCTTTATCCATTTATTATACGACTAATAGATACTTTTATTTGTCTGAAAACCGGGCCCTTTTCATAATCATTTGAACTTTTTAATATAATTAAGTATTATATTGAGCAAGTGCGTATTGCAATGGATTTACTATTATGTTTAGTTTTCTGACTCATATAAATTAGATTTGATATACTTTTGGTTTTTTAGTGTACCTATATACTTAAAATTAAGTAGAATTTTAAAATTGTTCCCTAAACGCAGAATTTGATGATCTAGAACATTTGAGCATAACGCATTTTTCAGCCGAAAAGAAAGGAATTTGCTCGTTTTTGACTGCCGATTACGACCAAACCGCTGAACCAAATTTAATGTTTAAGGTCATTTGACGTAGAATTTTATGCTCTTCAATTTTTTGAAAGAGTGAAATTTTTGAACTGAAAAAGGTGCCAAAATTTCACGTCTTGTACCTCAGCAATCGTCACAAACTCATAGTATTTTTATTTGGAATGCACAAAGTGAAATAAAATAATTTCCAAGTTTCTGGGAATTAATGGAAGCAAAAGTCTAATTTGTCTGGGCTACTATCTAATTTTAAAAACATTAAAAAATACGTATTTTTTTTTATCTTCAACTGGCCACACTCGACGCATGCCACAATATGTCGCGTATTATGTAACGTGAAATAAAAAGATATCCAGATCATCCCAACGAAAGTCAGTAGTCAATAATAACATAATTATTATTTTAAAATTCTTCTTTTTATTAACTACACTAAATCGGAGACAGCGTTTTTAATTCCAGTTGATATGTATAAATTATTAATAAATAGGTTGCAGTCTATGTTTCCTAATGTTTGCTTTTCTGTGATGCTAAAGTACTTGAAATTGTAGAAAATTATTTACTCAGTTACATTTAAATTGACAGATATGTTCATAGAGATGAGTTCATGAGTGAATTCTGAATCACGTGTAGATATTTATGCTGATTTCTTTTAGGACTAGTCTAGTATCCCTAGTCGTTATCAAGTGCACACTAAATGTTAATCTTAAGGTTACTTGCTTCTGCATTATGTATTACTAGTCACGAAACTTAAGAGTGTCGGTTTAACCTAAAATGGTCGTCAAAGATTAGGTATTTCAACACCCGGTTTGTTGAAAATTCTGCTATTGTACTCTTTGGAAGGGTCATTGGTCATCATCAAAATAATGCTTAGGGACGACCACTGAAGTAGTGGTTACTTCCAAGTAGAAAATAAGTTTTACGCCCAGGACAACCGTCTCCTGATCGGTTCAACTCTTTTTATAAGTGTAACCAATATATTTATGGAATGGTTTGAACATACGCAATCGACATAGATTCTGGCTGCTATATTTCGACAAACCTTCACTATATGGGACAAAGGCGACAAACAACTTAAAAAGCATTCTTAGATCATTTAAATAGTAGACTACTTACTGTAAAGTTTATTATGGAGACAAAGCAAGATCCATGTTTACCCTTTCTTGGTGTTCTCGTTAAAAGAAATGATAACATTACTAAGAGCTCTGTTTACAGAAACCCTATATAGACGGAACAATACCTCAACTTTACGATTATGTAGCTACGAACCAAGAAATAATAAAAACTATATACTCGTAATCGAGCAGTAACGGTATGCACCGACCAGCCCCTTTCGAGACGCCAAAATCAGCAATATTATCTAGATCTCATTTAAAATGATTATACCGAAACGTTAATTTTTAGCACAATTTCCAAATGTCAATATAAGAACAATATACGCTCAACTGAAGACCAGTCAACAAGCTCTCTTATAACAATTCCGTATGTCAGAGGAATTTCAGAGAAGTTGAGAAAATTTGGCAAATCAAAGGGTGTCAAAACAGCAGTTATAGCCGGAAAGACACTAAGGAAATTCTTGACTAAAACCACTTCAAATTCAATGATCGAAAGAACCGTATTTATCAACTCAGTTTTTAGTGAATCGTATGTAAATGAAAGAAAGCAACCTTCTAGTATAAGAATTTTTGAACACCGTAAATGATCGCTGGGAGGAAATACAACGGAATTGGATATTGCCAAGCCTGCTTAATCTAAAGACTATAAAATACAGTGGCCTGAGCATAAAATAAAGAAAAGTAACAGCAGAATTAGCTAAAAAAATATCTAATGTTTGGTGACCCTTACTAGGTCTCCCTGACTTTCTCAAGCTTCGTGAGGAAGTCCCCCCCCCAATATTTTATTCTGTCGGCAGAATCTTATTTTATGTTAGAATAGTTATTTAATTTTTCAATAGATTCTTAAAAAAATTATTTTGTTTAAAGCCGGAAGATCCAGATTTAAAGTAGAAAAAAAATATGAATTAGTGGTGGTTGGTTGCAAATGACATTTTTTTTACTGGTGATTCTAGGAAACTACTACAAAAAAGTGTGATCCTTTTTTTAGTTCTCAGTTGAGTTTTTCTTACTTACTCCCACCACAATATTTTCTCTTCGGGGTGTCCCTGGAAAAGAGTCACGCATCACCGCAGATATCTAGTACATAATACATAGTGTGAAGATTAGCTTTTAGTTTGCGCTTGATAGCGACTAGAGACACTACACAAATGAAAACGTTGCCAAGAAATAAACAATAAAGACAATACAAGACCATCACTTTTAAACATAACTCCAAACTAAAGGCCTCCAAGCCAAGTTGTGTCTGTGGCCTATTAAATGCCTAATCCTACACTGGAAGCACTCATTAAGTAACCGCTATTGATATTATAGAACGGTAGTATAGCCACAGGGTGTAGTACTGACGTGTGTAAAAAGATTAAATTTCACTCGGTACTGTGGCGTAAAAAATGCATTTGCTTTCTGTGCCATTAAATTATTATGAGCGTTCGTTGGAGATAAGGCCTCAGCCAACGCTATGAGCGATATCTTGAAATTTTGCAATTTTAAAGCTATCTGAATATTCAAAGCTCGCTTGATGATAAAGTCTAGATTGGTATACTTTTTCAGATTTAACTAATGTTTCTTTGTTTTTGGTTTGATTTGTACTTTTAGTTGAAGTGTAAATTACATTTATTTAATTTCCTTTTATCGGATAGCCAATGGCGTACAACGCATAAAAATACAGGGTTTTTATACTTAAAAATTCCAAAATCCGCTTTCTCAGTAATTAGAGGGGATATCAAAAGTTGACAGGAAGTATTTATTTGATGACAATTATTTACAAAATAATTGCAACAACTTAGAAAGTCCGAATGTCAAAAGTACGTCTGTATCTAAGATCTTTTTCTTATTCGCACCAAGTTGATTATCATAATGGTTCCTTAGATATACAGGGTGTTTAACCTAAACTTCAAACGCTGAGTTCTAGGAAAATAACGCAAGAATATCAAAATGTTTGTAAAGTGTGATTATTTATTTGAGTAAAATATAATCATTTTGAACTAAAAGAAAATTGACATTGTTATCAGTTCAGACGTAGGCATCGTGACGCCAAGAATAAAAAACAAATGTAAAAAGTTTAAAATGAAATTTCGAATCTAGGTTTATTTCTAAGAATTTTTTGTTATTTGCACCAAATTAACTGCTCTATTGGTGTTTGAGATATAGGGAGGCTTTTAATAGAACAGTGCGTTTGTTTATGTGTTTCTTACTCAAATAAATAACCACTTTTTACTAAGTTTTGATATTCCCGAGAAATCAGCGCTTTTGAGGTTTATGTGAAAAACCCCCTATATAACTATACTAGTGACGACATCGTATTTATTTTAACTATAAATAATTATATTTTACTCTATAAAATAAAGAATTTTACCAAATATAAATTGTGGGTACTGCATACTTTGATTTTTTAGAAATAACTTAATGCTATTAATGCGTATAAAATATACTTTGGTTATAGAACTGTATTGAGTACTGCCAAAATATAAAAAAATATTACGCAATCTGGCAATAGGTAGTCTGATTCTTTTTTAAATTACTTTCGTTAAGCGCACTATGGAATGACCGTCTAGAATTTTATTACCTGAATGCTTTCCAAAGCCTGGTCACAAGTTAGAGTTTGTAAAGATATGTCTGTTTGGAAAATACGAAAGTGTGTTGTATAGGAGGGTAGCGCGATTCAATGAAGCTGGATATGCAAACTGTAAGTCACATTTACAAGACTAAAACTTGCAAGTCAGGTATTAGTTATGGTTATATTATTTTTTATATTGTTACTAAGATAAATTTGTTAATTAAAAACTTTTCGGTTATTTCTTTCATTCGAGTGTAAGAATTTGCTTTGCTTTATAATTCCATAATTATAATTACAAAATAAATATTTCTTGAAAGTTATTTGCCCTACAAAAATCCAACAATAAAAAATACTATTACGCCACTGGCTAGGTATAAAAGTAAATTAAATAAATGTCACTTATTTTTCAACAGAACGTATAAATGAAACAGAAAGCAGATACAAAAATAGTTAAAAGAGAAAAGGTAAACCAAATTAAAATTTATCATCAAGTAAAAAGTAAAAAAATCCAGATGCCTTTAAAAATTGCAAAAAACGTTTAGATATATGCCTCATAGTAATTCAATGGCATATAAATCATAAATCAAAACAGTTCTGTATGCCACAGTCAAAATTTAATCTTTTTGCACACGTCTTTACTACGCCCCGTATAACTGGCTAGACCAATACTACAGTTCTATAATATCAGCAGCAGTTAAAGAATGCATCTTTAACATATCTAAATTGATTGAAAATATATAGAAATAGGAAGGAAGAAAGGATAGAAAAGGAAATAATTTATATCATTAACATTTCATTACCAAAGAAGAGGAATCGGTTTTCTCTAAAAGATATAACTTCGCAGATGCTCCAAGAACCATTTTGGTAGACATACCTAGTATAGAGGATAGCAGCCAAATGAACAGACAGATTAAGTTCGATGTGAGATCCAAAAATAATGCACCTTTACTTTAAGACGCTGTTGGTTGCCTTTTTAGTGACCCCATTTCCATTAGAGGTTACAGGACCCGGAGCCGGAGTTTTCAACATGTATTTGCACTTCACAGTACCAGTTTTAAAAAGAGCGGTGTATTATTGAAATGTTTGTTACTATATTGCTCCAACAGGTACTGCCTATTGTTAGCAGCCGGTCTCTAGACGGAACACGGTCTTCCCCGGGTAATAATCCATCGAGAAGAAAACTATAAATATATAGCTATATTTTTAGATCATCTAAATCAACAACATTCTAATATAAAATGTCCTTTATACCCTTAATCCAGCTTTTACTTTCTTTTATGTAAAAATAGTTTTACATAAAAGCCCCCAATACTTTTAAATTACAAATATTTTATTTCACACAAGGTGCACCAAATTATTTCTGACCACAAATAGAAATTCGCTCTGAAGTAAGTCTTAACTTTAGAGCGTATAAAATTCAATAGATCTTGAGAATATTTGCTGGTAGTTTTTTTTCCAATCGAAATGTTTGTTTGACCAATGAGGGCTGATATATTTCCCACAAATTGTTTTTGTTACGTATCCTCTTTTTTTATAACGCGGGTTTGAAGTTAAGGAAAATTGAATATTATTCTTTGAATATCTCTTAAAAAATATGTCTAGTTTTTTCCATATGTTTTAAAATTTAAAAAAATGTATAGGTCAAAATGAGAATTTATTTTCGAATAAATTTAAATTCTTTATAAAAAAGTCTCATGCATAGGCATGCAGAAAACGAAGCCTGTATATACTACAGGGCAGCTAACACAGTAGAACACACGTTCTTTTAATGCGCGAGATGGGAAACCAAAAGAAACGCCCTAGAAGATCACATAGGAAGAATAACTCCCGACAACATAGTAGAGAAAATCCTTGAAAAGGATGAGTATTGGAAAGCTGACAGCAACAACGCGAGCTTCATAATTAACAGGCAGGAAACGGATATTCCACTCCAACCGCTTCCCCGAAATAATGCCCCAGCAGTTCCAGGAGAGCTCACACTGTGGATGTAGGGAAAGGGTTTTAATGGGTCGGCACGGCCGGAGTCCCGTACTATCTTGGGCGCTAGACCACCAATGCTCACGATGTGCATAGAAAAACATTTCCTAAACCCTACAAAAAAAACTACTACTACTACTAATACTTAGCCACCGTACCACAGCACGTTAAGTCTACCATAAAAAAATTGTCCAATAAAACAAGGCCAGATGAGGTACTTATTGCTTTGCTAAAGAAGTGTTTTTCGAAGGTAATTGCTTGTTTGGTTTATTTGATAAATATGTCGGTTTATGTAGGTATTTTCCCCTCACGACTGAAAGAAGCTAATGTCTTACCAGTTTTTAAAAAGGGTGAGCCTATATCTTTACTTAGCTGTTTTTCAAAGGTTTTTAAATAGGTTATTTACAACAAGCTCTCCCTTTCTTGAAAAAAATAACCTCGCACCAGCATGGTTTTATAGAAAAACACTTTACTGAAACCACTGCGATTGGCTTTCTGCAGAATATATATAATCCACTTGATAAGAATGATAAAGTTGTAGCCCTGCTATTTGATCTAGCATTTTGGAAGCTAGCTATTTGGTACCATAGATCCTGACTTTGTTGTTAGAAAATTTGAAAGCCTAAGTATTAAAGGATCATTAAGTAAGTGGCTTAAGTCTTTCTTGGAGGGTGGAAAATTTAAAATAAAAATAGGTGATATTTTTTCGCAAACGACAAACTGTGACTTAGGGACCCCTCAAGATAGTGTCCTGGGTCCTCTAATTTTCTTGTTATTCATAAACGACTTACCAGAATGCATTTCATGTGGAACCGTTTTTATGTTCGCTGCTGATACGACCATAGTCATCTCCGCCAAAAATGAGAATCTTTTGGAGGAGAAAATTAAGATTACACTGACTAAGTTTTCAAATTGGTGTAAAAAAACTACCTTATAATAAATCTATTAAAGACTGTGTCTATGGAATTTAAGACAAAAATGCGCAAACCGTAGATTTTAACCTTGAGTAAAGCTTTCATATATATATATATATATATATATATATATATATATACAAAAATTGTCTCTATTTCGTGTCGGATACCTATGAAAGAAGCTATGCGAAATGAGGTCGTTTTGATATATATATATATATATATATATATATATATATATATATATATATATATATATATATATATATATATATATTGTAATATCTTCTTGTTCTGGTTCGAACTACATGCTTAAGAAAATAATCAGCGTGCACTCCTTACTGTGTAACACTTTATTCTGCTCTTTCCTAAATCTAATTACAATGGTATAAAACTACTTAGACTAACCTAATTAATAAAATAAATAATAATTTGATGATTCTATAAACTATTACTCCATATTTACAACAATCGAAAAGCTGTGTTGGACATTGTTGCAATAAGTTATTGCCTTAATTATAGTTCAATGATATGGCCTACTTTTGCAACTTGGATTCCATCACACCTTCCCCGAAAAGCAAAAAAAAAAAAATATATACATATAGATTTTTTTCTTTGTGGAATTAACTAAAATAATGTTTTATTCTATTTTTATGTATTTCTACATTCTTATTTTTAATTTTTACCACTACATTTGGATCATTATCCTCCAAAACTGGATATGGACCATTAAATAAAGCTTCTAATTTATTATTTCTACCGTTATTTTCTACTAAAACCATATCTCCTACATTATAAGTTTGACTTTTACAACTGTTTTTGTCATACTCAATTTTGCGTTTATTTTTTGATGTCATTAAATTATTTCTCGCGTCATTCCACGCTGTTTGCAACCGAAATTTGAGTTCCTTAGGATAATCATAAAAATTATATACTGGATCGACTTGATTAACGATGTTAGATGGAATATTACTGGATTTTCCAAATACGAGTTCATAAGGTGTGTACTGCGTTGACGTGTGTACACTGTTATTGTATGAAAAACACCAATAAGGAACCCAAGAGCTCCAGTTAATAGTTCCTTTCGACAGTTGCATGCGTAGATATGCACCCAAATGCTTATGGGTATTTTCAAGGGCTCCTAAAGTTTGATGGTGAAATGCTGTAGAATTTAATTGTTTAATTTTAAGCAGCTTACAAGATTCTTTAAATATATTAGATAAAAATTCGGTTCCCTTGTCTGTTACGCAAGAAACAGGAATACCGTAACGCAAAATAAAATTTTCTACAAATGACTTTGCAACAGTCAATGCCTCTTTATTGGGAAGCGGATATGCTTCCACGAATTTTGTTAGCTCACATTGAAGTGTGAGTATATATTGATTATTTTCAATATCAACTGGTAATGGACCGACTAAGTCTAGGTATACTTTTTGAAATGCTGAAGTAGCCGTTGATGATATTGTCATAGGTTGTTTATTTGGTTTTGAATGCTTGTACCTTTGACATTCGTCACACCTTTTGACAAAATCCTCAACGTCATTCTTCATGGTTACCCAAAAGTAATATCTTTTTATATTGTTATACATTCGGTTTATCCCTGAATGTCCTCCCGTTGGTAATGTATGAAAGTCATTAAGAATTAACTGACGTAATTCCTTATTTTCTATCCTTTGTTTATCTTTTATAATACTGAGTTTAAGATTTGAAAATTTCGTTTTTACATTTAATCATGCGCATGTCATTTAAAAACTGATTAGACTCATTATTTTTTATAATAATTAATTCCGGAATATCGTGTTTTTTACATAATTTCTCCAGATGCCTCAACGACTCACCTAAGTTCGACGTTGATCGGTATTTCTGGGATATGTACACTATCTTAGAATTGACGTCATACATTAAATTTTCATATTCAGTTTTTAATTTATTATTAAGCTTTATTTTCGTAAATTCATTTTCACGTACCGGCCGTAGTTCTATTATTTGAGTTTTAGGGTATTTTAATATTTCCACTGCAACAGGGTGATCAATCCTGTTTTCCATGGAAGTATTATCACTTGTCATATTGAGTTTTGTTTTGTTATTTTTTGTCTCCGAACGAGTGATTGCGTTTAAACTGGCACTCACTTTATTATTCATTTCTTTTAATTCGTTCGACTCTATACACACACGTGACAAAGCATCCGCTGTAACATTTTCAGCACCTTTCACATAGTGGATTGAAAAATCGTATTCCTCGAGCGTTAGCCTAAATTTTGTGAGCCTACTAGAAGGATTTGTTATGCCAAATAAGTATATTAAGGGACGATGGTCCGATAATATTATAAATTTTTTACCAAATAAATATGGTCTAAAATGTTTACATGACCAAACGATTGCTAATAATTCCTTCTCTATTGTACAATAGTTTATTTCTGCTTTATTTAGAGTTCTAGAAGCGAATGCAATAGGCCTGTCATCTGAGTTCGACAATACAGACCCCAACGCGTACCCACTTGCATCGGTTCTAAGAATAAATTGATTATCTTTTGAAAAATTTGGATACTGTAACAAGGGCGGACTAATAAGAGACTGTTTTAAAGTTTCAAATGAGTTTTGACATTCTTCAGACCATTTAAAAACTATTCCTTTCCTAGCTAGTTTATTTAAAGGGTGAGCAATTTCTGCAAAATTTTTAATAAATTTCCTGTAATAATTTGCAAATGCAACGAAGCGTTTGGCTTCGTCACAATTTTTAGGAACTGGATATTGAGAAATAACCCTTGTTTTTTCAGGATCAGGTGATATACCTTCAGATGAAATTAAATGACCCAAATATAAAATTTCCTTTTTTAAGAACTCACATTTACTAGGATTTAATTTAAGGTTTACTTGTCTAAGGCGTTGTAGAATTTTAGTTAAATTTTGATTATGATTCTGTAAGGAATGTCCAAAAACTATCAAATCGTCTAAATAAACAAAACATGCCTCGTAATTTAAACCCGCCATTGCTACAGTCATCAACCTTGAGAACGCACTAGGACTTATTTTCATATCCATTGGTAATCGTTTCATTTGAAATTGTCCTCTGTCCGTTGTAAAGGCTGTACAGAGCCTACTCTCAGGATCAAGTTCTAATTGGTAATATCCTTGTGCTAAATCAAGGTGCGAGAAATAAATCGCACCAGATAGGGAATCTAGAATTTCCGTAATATTCGATAGCGGAAATACATCATTTTGTAGGCGTTGATTACATAACCTAAAATCTATTATCAATCTGTGACGTTTAACGCCATTTTTGTCCGGTTTTTTGGGAACTAATAAAAGAGGTGAAGACCACTCTGAGTGTGCTTCCTCTATAATACCCTTTTTTAGCATATCGTCCACCTGGTTATTAA
This sequence comes from Kuschelorhynchus macadamiae, assembly GCA_030620095.1. Classification (NCBI taxonomy): domain Eukaryota; kingdom Metazoa; phylum Arthropoda; class Insecta; order Coleoptera; family Curculionidae; genus Kuschelorhynchus; species Kuschelorhynchus macadamiae. The sequence goes on from JAUTXW010001744.1 coordinate 942,243, forward strand.
TTTCCTCTTTTTGAGCATGAGGTAACCTGTAAGGTTTAACGTAAACTGGAGTTGCGTCCTCCTTTAACCTTATTTTTTGCTTATGTAAATTAGTAACTGTTAATGAATAATTTTCTAAGTGAAAAACATCCGCATATTTAGCGCATATTTTTTGTATAGAATTTCTCTCTTCTACGTTAAGGGCTTCTGTATTTATAAGATCTAAAATTGTATCAACTCTGTCAACGGAGATTTTATTTTTTGTAAAAGAATAAACATCATATTTTGATAGATATTCAACTTTAGGCTCAAAATTTCGCAATCTTATTTCTCTTTCATTCACATTCAATAGCCTTACAGCCACTTTACATCTTTCGGTCTTGCAATACTATTTGCGATCAACACTCCCTCACATAATTCATCATTTAAAATGACACATTCATCTGTGAGACTGGTACAGCAATGTGTAATTATTTCACATCGGGGTGGAATAACAGTATATAAATTATTTTTGGACTCCAAAGGTACTGTTATTTGCTTATTTTGATTAAGCCAAAAAGAAAATAAAACCTTTTCATAATCGATAATTGCACCATACTTAAGGAAAAAATCTGAACCTAGAACTCCATGTATACTAGAATCGAAACTTTTAATAATTGTAAAATCATGAGAAATATATTCATTGTTCATAGTGAATAAAATATTTGCAGATCCAGCTGAATATGTTGAGCCTGCAATTCCTTTAATTTTAATTTTATTAGTTGTATTTATAATACTACTATCTTTCAAATAATTCTCAAAAAAACAAGAAATACTTGCACCAGTGTCACATAAAAATATCATTTCTTCCCTTTCATACCCGACACGCACATAATTTAAAGCATTCATATTAAAACTAGCTGTATCATTATTTTTTAAATTATTAGAAACGAAAAAACTTATTTCCTTGAGATTCCTCGCTGTTTTTATTTATGTTACTACTTTCCACATTATCAACAAAATATACACTATTATTTGAAAACTGCTGACGCCTACCTCCTCGACGAAAATTTGACCTACTAAAGCTGGAACGACCTCGGCCTTGGTACTGCGAATTATTTTGCTGTCTGCTAAAATTGTAATTATTAAAGTTTTACCTACTCGGGTTACGAGATTGATTATAATTATGAATTTGTCTAAAATTTGTAAAATTACCTCTAGACCGATTTCCTCGATATTGGTGACGCCCACGCATATGAAATAAGTTATTAGAATAAGTTGGGGTTAAATTTAAATTTTCTTCTTTAGCGCCAGTTATCGCGTCTTTTAAATTATTGTTATTTCTAGCTTTTATTATTGTTCTTAAATCTAAATTTTTTAACCCATTCGCGAAAGCATTTATCGCCAATTTTTCATTCACCGGTTGTAAAATTTTTGCCGAATTTTGATCACCGTCCGCTTGCGCTAAGGTTAAATTTAATAAAAGTTGCTCGATAGTTTTCGCATAATCATCTATACTTTTAGTATCTTGTCTAACGTTATGCAACTGATTAGCTAAAGCTGGTGCAGATTGTTTTGTAAGAAGTTGGTTTTTTATATCTGTGACCAAAGCACCAACATTAGTATACGTCGTTTGTAATCTTAATTTCGCGTTTTGTGTTAATTTGGCCTTTAAAACATATTTGATTAGCAATACTTTCCCGTTGTCGTCAAGCAAGTCGTTATATAATTCAATAGCATCAATCAACATTTTCGTAGTTTCTTCGGTACCATCCATAGATGGCAACAAAGAAGCTGCGCTTCGCAAATCAAATTTTTCACTCATTGTTGAACTAGGATGAATGCCCAAAACCAAATCAGTCTCTGCGAGCTGTAATTTTTTTTTATCTTTTATGGCAATTAACCGACCTGATAAAAATAGATCTAGCTTTATCTATGTTTTCTCTTATTTCTAATACATATTTTTGAAAATGTTCTAATTTATCGGTGTCATGCACCTGTTTACTATACTGATCTCTAAGCTGAAAAAATTTATTTTCTAATGTTTCTACGTTGCTACTTAATTTATTTACCCTATCCAAAGATTCTCTACGCTCTAATGACTCCTTTTTTATATTTATGATAAATAATGAAATAATGTTATTCAATTTATCCAAATCGCTTAAATCTACTACACTCATTAAATAAAATAATTATCAATAAATTTAAGGCAATAAATAATATCCAATAAAATTGTATAGTGCTAAAACTATGACTTACTAATTATGTTAATACTTAAGTATGTTCATTGTCCATAGTCGCCTAAGATAAGTCCATACTGTCCATATTCACCAATACTAGGGGCTTTATCAATCCCAACGTTGCGCACTAGCGGCCTTTTGCCACACTAGCACGTGCCCTCGTTGCTGACCACCGGATTGGTTCGGCCAGTGTCTTCTTTTTTTCTCGACTTTATAAGTCTTGGCTTCTTCTAATTTCTAGACGTATTTTTCTTTCCAATTCCTTTTTACTGCGACGGCAACACCATAAAACAATTAAGGTAACTGCTATCATTATAGCTACAACTCCGCAAACTTGCCAAAGAGAATAGTTACTGTTGCTACCCTCTGCAGTCGTACCACCACTGTTGCCTGCCTGGGCAATTATAACTTCTTCTTTTGACTGTGTTTTTCCCATGTTTTTCTTTTCTTCTAAAGCACCATAACGATATTTTTGCACTGTTAACTTAAGCACATAGGCTGCAGGGTCGCCATGTAATATCTTCTTGTTCTGGTTCGAACTACATGCTTAAGAAAATAATCAGCGTGCACTCCTTACTGTGTAACACTTTATTCTGCTCTTTCCTAAATCTAATTACAATGGTATAAAACTACTTAGACTAACCTAATTAATAAAATAAATAATAATTTGATGATTCTATAAACTATTACTCCATATTTACAACAATCGAAAAGCTGTGTTGGACATTGTTGCAATAAGTTATTGCCTTAATTATAGTTCAATGATATGGCCTACTTTTGCAACTTGGATTCCATCACAATATATATATATATATATATATATATATATATATATATATCTTTGGTTTTTTTGGCCTCAAGTTATTTTTTTGGAAAAATAAAACAAATATCGGCACTAATTTTCATTTTGTTTATAAATATATGCCTTCATCAGTGCTGTTTGACTGAAACTAAAAACAGTACTATTTTATATTATGCGAAGTCAACATTTTTTTTTTTTTAAATGTGGAGACAAAATGTTACATACATATACTTATAGACACATAATTAAAAATAACCTTTTTTTTTTTTTTTTTTTATATAATAATAATTCGTTACGCTAACTAAAATTCCTAGTAATTTATACTTTCAAACTCACCCAAGAAGGTAACTTCCTGCATTCAGCAAACCAAAAAAGAATAAAATTTTTGTCACGTCACATTTAGTATACAGTATTAGACGCCAACAAACATGTAAAATTTTTATTTATAAAACTACGGTGGCATGTTAGTCTACCGATATATTTTGACTGGAATTGCACCTCGTTTTGAAGCAGTTGCTTGTCTTTCTGATTGTTTTTACTGAAGCAAAAAATTGTATATTGTGTTGTTGTTGTTTTGGTGTATAGCATGAGGGCCTTTAATTATACTATTTGTTATTATAATCATTACTGTATTTTTTTTTCCGTTTCACTTAACTAAGTAAAAAAAATTTTTTTTTTTTTCTTATTTATTAATCAAGGAGAAAATTTCGGAACATGATAATTATTTTATTACGTTGTGATATATTTGGTTTAAATTTTTAATTTCAGTTCTATCATTTATTGAATTTTTATTTTGCTTAATATAGAGCATTTCTAAGAATTCCCTTTTTCTTTGGTTGGTTTCCGTTTTTAATATTTTTGTGTCTTCATATTTGAATTTATGGGCTGTTTCATTTTCGTGCTTAGTTAATGAAGTTTTATTTTTTTTGTCATATTTATGTCCATTTAGGCGGTTTTTAAGGTATTGAGTAGTTTGTCCGATGTATACTCCTGGGCAATCATTACATGGTATTTGATATATAGTGTGTGTTTTTTGACTGGTTGGGGTTGGTGTTTTAAGACAAGTAAAAAATTTCTTTTGAAAAGTGTTGTAGCTTTTGTGGCATACGGTTATGTTTTGGTGTTTGAAAATAGTTTGGATACTTTCTGAAAGACCCTGGATGTAAGGAATAGAGAGGAATTTTTTATCTTTAGTTTTTTCGTTTGGTACGTTTTGATTGGGATTGTTCATTTGCTGTAATCTGGAGTTAAATATTGAATTTATTAATTTTTTTGGGTAACTATTTTGAATTAAGATGTTTTTTGCCTTTTGTATTGCCTGGGATTGATAAGTTAAATTACTCAATTTTATTGCTCTATCGGCAAGACTGATTATTACCGACTTTTTTTGGTTCATTGGGTGTTGCGAAAAGTAATTTATGTATCTGCCAGACCACGTTTTTTTTGTGTACCATTGTGTTTCAATAATATTGTTTTTATTATATAATGTCATATCTAGGAAATTTATTTTTGAGTTGTTTTCAGTCTCGATGGTGAATTTAAGTTTTTCATGGAAGTTGTTAAAGGCATTTAGGATATATTTACATTTATCTTTTGGAATTAGAGTTATGCAATCATCAACGTACCTGTAGAAAAATGGAAGTGATATGTCTAGTTGTCCGATTACATTGCTCTCTAGTTCCTCCATTACTAGTTGTGCAACTACACTTGATATTGGGGAACCCATTGCGCAACCTTCTATTTGTTTATAAAAATTATTGTTGTATGCAAAAAATGTGGATTTTAAAGTTAGTTCAATGGCTATTAGAAATTCATCCAGAGGTATATCCGTGAATTTTTTTATTTCGTTCCATTTATTTTTTATAAGTAGGAGGGCTAAATCAATTGGTACATTTGTGTATAGAGAGATGACATCCAGTGAGATTAAAATATGGTTTTGAGGTACTTGAAAATTATTTATTTTTTCTTTGAAATCCCATGAATCTTTAATGTAAGTGGTACTTTTGTTGACTATATTTTCTAGAATTTGTTTTAAAAATTTAGAAAGGTTATTTAATGGTGATTGTATACACGAAATAATTGGGCGCATTGAAATTCCATCTTTATGTAATTTTGGCAAACCGTAAATTTTTGGTGTTTGGGCATTATACATTTTTAGGTTCTTAGCACAATTAGGTGATATATAGTTTTTCTTTTCCCACCGTGTAACAAGTTCGTTGTTTCTTTTTTGAAAAATATTTGTTGGATCTGTAACACCAAAACATAACCGTATGCCACAAAAGCTACAACACTTTTCAAAAGAAATTTTTTACTTGTCTTAAAACACCAACCCCAACCAGTCAAAAAACACACACTATATATCAAATACCATGTAATGATTGCCCAGGAGTATACATCGGACAAACTACTCAATACCTTAAAAACCGCCTAAATGGACATAAATATGACAAATTAAAACTTCATTAACTAATCACGAAAATGAAACATCTCATAAATTCAAATATGAAGACACAAAAATATTAAAAACGGAAACCAACCAAAGAAAAAGGGAATTCTTAGAAATGCTCTATATTAAGCAAAATAAAAATTCAATAAATGATAGAACTGAAATTAAAAATTTAAACCAAATATATCACAACGTAATAAAATAATTATCATGTTCCGAAATTTTCTCCTTGATTAATAAATAAGAAAAAAAAAAAAAATTTTTTTTACTTAGTTAAGTGAAACGGAAAAAAAAATACAGTAATTACCAATTGATTATAATAACAAATAGTATAATTAAAGGCCCTCATGCTATACACCAAAACAACAACAACACAATATACAATTTTTTGCTTCAGTAAAAACAATCAGAAAGACAAGCAACTGCTTCAAAACGAGGTGCAATTCCAGTCAAAATATATCGGTAGACTAACATGCCACCGTAGTTTTATAAATAAAAATTTTACATGTTTGTTGGCGTCTAATACTGTATACTAAATGTGACGTGACAAAAATTTTATTCTTTTTTGGTTTGCTGAATGCAGGAAGTTACCTTCTTGGGTGAGTTTGAAAGTATAAATTACTAGAAATTTTAGTTAGCGTAACGAATTATTATTATATAAAAATAAAAAAAAAAAAAAGGTTATTTTTAATTATGTGTCTATAAGTATATGTATGTAACATTTTGTCTCTACATTTAAAAAAAAAAAAAAATGTTGACTTCGCATAATATAAAATAGTACTGTTTTTAGTTTCAGTCAAACAGCACTGATGAAGGCATTTAGCCGAAACGTTTGCAATAAACAAAATGAAAATTAGTGCCGAAAAATAAATTTGTTTTATTTTTCCAAAAAAATAACTTGAGGCCAAAAAAACCAAAGAAAATCTTCCTACGTATATATATATATATATATATATATATATATATATATATATATATATATATATATATATATATATATATATATATATATATATCAAGACGACCTCATTTCGCATAGCTTCTTTCATAGGTATCCGACACGAAATAGAGACAATTTTTGTATCAGAAAACACAATCATGAATATGTTAAAAAAAACTAATCATTACTTATGTTGCGGATTATTTAACTTACTGCCGGAGAATATAAAAGGGATTGAAACCATAGCACCTTTTAAAAAACAAATAAAATCGCTACTACAAAATGAAACTTTTTATTCTGTAAATGAAATTGAAACTTATCTGATGGGTAGTGGGTGAATGGTGTTTTTTTTAACATCTTTGTCTAATTAAAGTATATTATGCATCTACTTTTATTCTGTACTATTTGTATTTACTGTATAGTTATTAATCATTTAAAGTGCAAATAAGACAGTGTGTTTAATAGCAAGAGTTTTCTATACTATCAAACAACCCTTTGTTGACATGTCGTATCTACCTTTTGTTGCTGAAAAGATCAATAAATTGTTTATTGTCTTTTGTTCATTTTTAGAATCTCTAAAATTAAAACGTACAATAATGCTAAAAAAAATTAGCGGTTAATAGTAAACAACCACATCGAAGTATTATTTCCAAAATACCTTGTCAATTATGGAGCTTATTAATTTCATATTGCTTTAAATAAATTTTATTTAAATCACGAGCAAATTAGTACGTTTATTATTTGCAATTAGAAACAGTTTAATTTATTTCTCTTATATTAAAACAATAAAGATTCATTTTAGACTCGGCATTTTTTACTGGAAAGAAATGTATGTTTAATTAAAGGCCTGGTTTTCCTTGCGTATATTTCATATTGTTCTTTTTATAGCAATATTAATTCGAATAATATATATACTATTAAAAATAGATATAGTTGAGAGAGTCAATATATCTCATAATAAAATACGCTCGAATTATTATTATTATATAAGTTTTTTAATAGCAACATCAAACTTTTATGATTGCTTTTAAAGCTATTAACATAAAATCTTATAACCTAACCGATTTAAATTTATATATTAAATAAGGTTTTTGTTTTTATATGCCTATAAACTCAGGACAATATAACGAATTTTGTCAACTAAATTAAAGTAACAAAAGTGTTTTCCATTTTATTTTATATTCACATTTTTAAGTTATATTTGACAATAACTTAGGAAATACAATAGCATAAATTCAGATACTCAATAGAATACTCAAATTCAAGAAGCAAAATAGGTATATTGGTAATCGAAGTTTAATTTAATTTAAAATTTATACTTTAAATCAAATATAGGTGTTTATATAGCAAAATGACCAACCCTTATTTAAATTTATTTCAGAAAATATAAAAATTAGCTCGATAAGCAGTGAAGGTTAAAAAGAACGTTTTTCTTAGATAGTTTTTACAGGATTATATTATAGATTAAAAATAAAAGCATAAGGAAAGGTAAACCAACGTTTTTACACAAGTGCTATGCTACTAAGAAGTAATCATTAATTATTAGTAGTAGTAATTTACAATAACTGTTAGAAAAAAAGATAATTCTCTGCATTACTACTGCAATATTAAAAATTAAAACAAAGATTTCACATTCATGCACAATCCAACGAAAAAATCAGTAAACCATAATAATACGCATCTTAATTGCCATATACGCAAATCGTGTTTATTCTGAATTACTTCATTAGTTTTATTATTTCTTCAAAGCGATCTTATTCGATATTAATTTTTTCTTGTCTATTACTGACCAATCACCTTTTTGCTTCCTTCGTAAAAGGAAAGTATTGTAAATCATGAGAAAATCCCCCTCCCAGATTTTTCAGATCTTTACGTTTCAAGATCCCTGAATACCGAAAAAGATGTTTTCTCAATTCAGTGGTTCTGTCAGTCTGCCTGTCTGTCTGACTGCCTCTTCACGGCATAGCTAAAAAACTACTTATCCGATTGACTTCAAATTTTGGTCAGAAATTAAGGGTCAAATGGGGATGACCTGGTAATATTTCGGTAAAAATCCAATATGGCGAAACAAAATGACGGCGTAATGAAGTGAAAAAAAAAATTATTAAACAATTGTTAATTCAACTTATTTAAAATTTTGCACAAACATCAAATATTATGTTGGAATCAACTGGTAACATTTTGGCGTTTTAGTGTCCCTAGGCACCAATATTTTTTTTATCAATTGCGTCGGTCCGTCTGTCGTGTTAATAAAATATTTAAAAATTCAGCCTAAAAAAAACTAATTAATAGATTTATTTTAAATTGTGTATCATAACTCATTGCGGTATAGAGGTCAAGTAGTGCCAAATAAAAAATGCCAAAAAATATGTTTTATCAATTCCGTCGGTCCGTCTTTCGGTGTATCTGCCAGATCGCGTCATAGCTTAAAAACTACTTACTAGATTGACTTCAAGTTTTCGTAAAAAATTAAGGGTTATATGGGGATGAGCTCGTAATATTTTGATAGACATCTAATATATCGAAACAATGGTAAAAAAATTATTACTAAAAAACTAATTATCCAATTTACTTTAAATTTTGCACAAAAATCAAGTGTTATGTAGGAATGAACTGGTAACATTTTGATATAAATCCAAGATAGCGAAACAACATGACGTAACTAAATGGCGGTATGTGTCAATGTAAAAACTACTTATTGAATTTATTTTAAATTATACCCAAAAGTCAAGTGTGGCATAGGTAGAAAATGGTAACTGGTAGGAATCCAATATTTCCATCAAATGTTTGAAAAGACAATATATGTAACACGTATATATTGTGACTATGTACTGAACTAAATTGGGTCACACTTCACTATTCCTAACAAATGGAAAAAAATCATAAGTTTTTGGTAAAGGAAATTTACTAATTTTTTTTATTTGGACCTCTGCAGGCTGGGAACAGTTATGATAAAAATAACATTAGAATCATGGATTTTAATATCAATATGGAATTTTAAAAATTCTTTAGCATAGCTTGATTATTTGAAATTATTTTGGATGAAAAAGTATAACATAAAAGCAGCTTTACAGAATAAGACAACAAAAACTGCTTCTAAATAAAATACTTACTAAAAGATATTGCCGAAAATAAATAAACAAATTTAGGAATATGTTGCAACAAATTCTGGAATATTTTACAAAAAAGAGATTTATCTGTATACAATAGTTTCTGGGTAGCTAAATAAACTGAGAAACAATTCGTTAATTGAAAATGATGTTTTATAAATTAGAATATCGCACGAAAAAATAATGGCATAGATAATATGTAACCAGATTAGATTTTATTATTAGTTATTATTTTAATAACAAAAGTTGACTTTATACTTGATTTTTTACTTTAACAGTGAATAATTTTAGGGAAAATTGCACAGATTTTTGAGATACAAATGCTACATATCAAAGAACAAATATTTTACTTTTAATTGAATCCCAAGATTACCCCATTTGAAATCATATGAATGAATGAAATTAAATACACAATTGAATGAAATGAAATACAATTCTGAAAAATACATTTTGTCAAGCGGTTTCAAATTTAATATAACCGAGTTTCATTAACGAGATAACAAAAATTCTTGAGGGAATATTAAGTATAAAAAATAATTTTTATTAAAGCTTAAAAAATATTGGATGGAAGGCAAAATAATTTAAATATATTAAAATTGGGCAACATTGGTATTTTTAAATAAATTTATCTTTTGAAATTTAAGTTAATATTATTGAGTAAGGAAACAAAATTAGGTTTGAATGGACATTTAGAAACTATTTTCTTTTAAACAACCATATTAGGGATGACACTATAGTGCCTGATATATTTGTTGTTCCTGGTGATCTCATAAGAACAAAAAAGGATAATTTTATATATAAGGTAAATTAAATCATAGTTTCTGTTTCTATATAAACAAAATTGATAGGAATTTAAAATTAATGAAGCAGAGAATTTCAATGATGTTAAGAATAATTTTATTGCCAAAAATTAACTATTTATACAATAACAATTCCGAGAAGTTTGAAAATATTAATTTTGATACCACACAACTTTTTCAAAAACTAGTAAAAAATGTAGTTAAAGATCTTAGCATATTTACCGTACAAGAGAAATATCAAATATCATTAAAGGATCCTCAAGCCCCTAAATTATACTCTTTCATTAAGTTACATAAAACAGATATGCCAATTAGACCAGTTGTATCCTACATTTCAGCAGTAGTTCTTTCTAATAAGTTAATAAACATTGCAATTTTAAACCTAAATACAGTATAAAAAATAGCTTTCAATTAACATGTAAAATCAGTATATAATTTAACTATTCCAAGTAACGCCAAAAGTATACCCTCATCTGATGTTATACTATTAGTTGAAGAACTTCTTACAACAAATAATGTTAATCCAATTTTAGCCGAGATATTTATGTATCATTTAGAACTAAAATTCATGAATATTTCCTTAGTAAAACTTTCATTTATTGGTATAGGTATGTTGATGATATATTAGTATGTTTTACTGGTACTGACAAGCAATTAAAATCATTTTTAGAATATATAAATAATCTACACAAAAAAATAAATTTGACAGTTGAATTAGAAAATAATAAAGTAATTAATTTCCTAGACTTTACAACAACTATTAAGAATAATAAACACGAATTTCAAATTTTCCATAAACCATCTTATACACACAATACTTCTTATCTTCCTTTAGCACATACAATATCATAGTTTTGTTCATAGATTGATCAACATACCTCTAAGTAATAAAAGTTTTACTAAAGAGTTAAATATAAAAAAAAACAAACAGCGGTTAATAACGCTTCAATCATGAAAATCACATAGATAAAATAGTAGAAAAGAAAAAATATAAAAAAGCATTACAGTTGGTTTATCCTACTATTAAGTTAAAAGAAAATACTCAATTTTATACTTTCACTTATATAGGAAAAATAATCAAATCAAAAACCTGTTCAAAATTTTATATTTATATACAGAAAGCACAAACATAATTCCAATTACTCTAAATATTTAATTCAGGAAAACTATACTTTCGATGAGAACTTCGAAATTTTAAACGTAAACGAAAAAGTAAAAACTAGTATGGAACTATGGAAATAAAAAATCATAAATAATAACAACACATTATTAAACGATCAATTGGACCTAGATAGTTGCCCATTGTTAAATCTTTATTACGCTATAACGGAAAATCCAGAACATTTTATCTGTATAGTATCAGCAAAACGGGTTTAGGTGTTTAAGCGTACAGTTTATGTTACATTTGTATTTAAGATCTCATCTGATGAAATGTTGGCGAAACAATTGTCACGTGTTTCATTTTTTGAAAAATAAATTAAGTGGAAATTTTTATCAAGTGTTTTCGTTGATTTAATTAAAATGGATTTCCATCAAGTAACCGCTGTTTCTGTTCAAAATCAGATGAAAATTAGTTAAAGTAAAAATGTAACTACATGAAGGCTTAGTAAGCTTATAATAAAAGTGTTACTGAATACTTCTTAATGATTTGAACAGTATTTCCGTCTTCTTTTTGATGGTTTCCAAAGTCGACTTTGTTTCCATCAAGTATAAAAGAAGAACCTTTTATAAATCTATTTTCAAATTCATTAGCTAAGAAAAATAGATTTATTGACATTAGTACACAAAAGTAAACAGTTTTTTTTAATTACTTAGACATATGCGGTATCTACTTTTTATATAATCAATAAATTACTTATTATTTTAATAATAAAAATTGACATTTTTCATTTTAACAGTGAGTAATTTTAGGGAAAAATACACATCCTTTTAAGATGCAAATACTACATGTCAAAGACCAACTGATTTATTTTTAGTTCGATTACAAAATCACCCGACATGAAATCATTGGATGAATGAAATAAAATTCTGCAAAACGAATTTTGGCAAGCAGTTTTAAATTTATCGAAGTATAAGTAAATATTCGGAGGCAAAAAAATCGTTCCATTCATTATTTTAATAACAAAAATTGACATTTACAGTAATTTTAAAAAAATTGAATAACCTTTTAAGATACAAATATTACAAATCCAAGATCAACTGATTTATTTTTAGTTGGATCCCAAAATTTCATGAAATCATGGGATGAATGAAATAAAATTCTGAAAAAGCTGTTTTAAGTTTATTATAACCGAATTTTACTAAAGTGAAGAACACATTCTTGGGAGAAAATTAAATATAAAATATATTTTTTTTAATTATAAATAAATATTCAAAGACGAAAAAATTGTTTCATTCGTTTGTTTTAAATACACATAATTTAAACATTTTAAAATTTGGTTAAACATTGGAAAGAATACAAAATTAGAGTTTTAATGGATATTTTCTTTTAAGTAATAATCATATTCGACATGACAATATTTTTTTTGTTCCTTATCCTCTAATTTTCAACAATAAAATTTAAATTTAAAAACGCAAAGCAGATAATAACCATGAAATTTAAATTGGTAAAAAAATTACATCATAATTGGGCAAATCCAAACACAGATTTCACGCTCAACGCCCAACCTAACCACAAAACAAGAAAAAACTCTAATCCACATTTAAATCACCATCATAAGCCCATAGAACACACGCTCTCCGAATAAAAAATGTGTCTTACTAAACAAACCCCGCTTATTCCGTGTCAATTCTTCAAAGCGTTCAAATCCAATATAACATCTTCTCTGTCTACCGACCAGTCATCTTTTTCTTGATCTGGGCCTCTGCTGTCCTTGTCTTCTTCAGGCGATTTGTCTGCAGTCCTCTTTTTCTTCTGAAATATGTCAGTTATGTATCCCACCACAGCTCAGTATTGTTAACCCAAGTCTATGTCTGGCCGTACGATGGTTATTCAGTGTATAAAAGACTCTTTAGAGAGTCGGTCGGTTAGTTGCACGCTCTTTTCTTCGACGGTTGCTTGAGGCGTATAAAAACGCGCATTCAGCTAGATGAACTCTTTCGGTGAACGAATAATATGAGCTTCAGTGGATAATCTGAATATCATTCGTGTAGTTGTTTGCTTAAAATGGTTTCGTACGTGAATTTAAGTAGCGAAAAAGTGGAAAAGTTCCCTCAGGTTCTTTGGGAACGGGATTTTAAGCAAAAAAACCCAGCTTACAGGAATTTGTGCCTGCTTAGTGCTATATTTGCGTTTAGTGTTGGATTAACCATAGGGATACTTATCCCCTTGATGTACTTTAATAATCACTCAAGTGCGAAAAATTCAACTTCTTGGCCTAATCAGGAAGATGTAGTTATTAATGCTTCTTCGGTAATAAGGACTATTTTTCTAAACAATAGTTATGGATACGTGAATTCATCAAAACCTCTGCTCATATATCCAACAGTGTCTTTTGTGGAATCTCCTGTCTCCAGCCCGTTAGCTGACAATGACTACGTGGAAGATGGTATCTATTGGGGCAAAAAAGTGGAAAAGGCTCTTCCAGAAGGTTATAGAGACCAGAAACATACAGTCTGGTCCGATTACGTCAATAAGGCAATAGCTATTCGGCTGGAAAATGGTTGCGGGCGGATGCAAAACCGTCTAGTCACCTTCCAGGATGGTTTGAAAGGATGCGTGAGATATAGACAAAACACAGATCAAATCCAGGGAGAGCTATTTAGTTTTTATTTAGCTCAAATTTTAAAGTTACCTAACTTAGCACCAAGCGCGGTCAGCATCGTGGATCTAGCGTCTCCACTTTGGTCTAACTTGCACAACGAAATTGCTTCCGCCCAGTGGAACTCGAACAGGCCCATAGTGTTGACTCAATTTATCTCCAATCTGAATTCAGCTAACATTCCAGCTGTATTTAAACCTCTGGAGAGACACCTGAATAAGTTTGACGTGATGAATATGACTAAGAACCGTTTGCTGGATAACAATGATCTGTTAAAGAATCTGGTGGAGTTAGCCCAGTGGTCGGATCTCATTATTTTCGATTATTTAACTGCAAATTTGGATAGGATTGTCAACAATTTGTACAACTATCAGTGGAACGTGAATATCATGGATGCGCCGGCCCATAATCTGGCCAGAAAATCTGACAGTGAACTTTTAGTGTTTTTGGATAACGAATCCGGACTCTTGCACGGGTATAGGTTGTTAAAAAAGTATGAAATCTACCACTCGATATTGTTGGACAATTTGTGCGTATTTCGCAGAGAGACTGCTAATATAATTAAGAAACTCAAAGTCAAGGGCAATATTGGTACTTTGTTGCGCAATATGTTTGAAAAAAGAAATAGTGCAACGGTGAAGGACATTTTGCCAACCTTGCCAGACAAAAGTGTGAAGATCCTGAATGAGCGGATCGACCGAGTGTACGGCCAGATTACCAAATGTGAGTCGATATTTTCGAATACATAGCGACGTGGTGCCTTTAGGAATATTTAAATTTTCAAATTATGCCGTAACAGAGTTTTGAGAAATAGGTCCGCATTAGCATTTTTTTCACATTAATAAAAGACATTTATTTAAATTGTATGACGGGGCCATGTGGCTTGTGTTTGTTAAGCTGCCAGTGTGAATTTGTTGTTAGGTAATTTATTTATTTATTTTTGTAAATTTACATGAAAAAGTCTTGAAATATAGAAGTTAGGGTTATTCTGTAGGCGAGCCTCTATACAGTAATTCATTAGAATTATAGCCAAATATGAAAGCGCCATATATTAATTGTACAAATTGAGATATATTTTATAATTTCATTATAAAACATAACTTTACTTCCTGCTAAGATAATTTTTGGCATTTTGAAGTCTGACACCATCAAAATGCTTTGAAGATTAGAAAATAAATTTTTATATTACATAGTTTACAGTGATTTGTCCAATGAATTAATATTTCTGCAGATAAAACCTTTTTTTGGAAATTATAAATAGAGGTTCGCAATGCGAGACACTATAACAACAAATTAAAGACTACTCAGAAGTCAGTCTGAAGTGAGATAATAATATATAGTTGTTTTTTTTTGTAAATACGCTTTATTATTGGTCTTTTGAAATGTGATATTAAGTGATCCCAGATGTGATCAAATACTGATGTATACTACTACTGTACATTTTGTGATGTTTATTTTAAAAAATATTTTAGACCAAATACTTTATTATATAAAGAGTCGATGTAGATATTTGTATATTTAAGTTATGTAAAAATATGTAAATAGGTAAAATAGAACTGAGTAAAATAAAAAAGCCCATTAATTTAATTTTGTGTGTTTTATTTTTTGTAGACGTGTTTAGCATAATTATCTACTACTCAGCGATTACGTTTATAGGTTATATTTATAAAATATGACAAGTAAAAATTATCAACACGAAACCGAAATTTATAAATTACAGTGTCTGGAGACTATAAAACATTCAAATTAATATTATTGCTCAGTCCCAGAAATACATGAGGATGCCATAAAAAATGGACAACAAGATAACATAATTTGGAAACATAAAAATGCAATTAAGTTTGATTGGAGATACTTCTTTATTGGCTGGCATAGACTTTGGCTTACCGTTAAGTAAGATATAATTTATGACTTGGGCGTATGCAAATTTTGATTACAATAAAATGATCATTTATTTAATTTCCAACGAAATGAATAGTGGGGAGACGTATTTAGTTAGGTTTTTGGAATAAAGTTTGTTTTGCAAATCAAGGAATACATTTAAAAGAAGGGCTTATTCAAAATTCCAATGGATGAAAGAAGAAGTTACCATAAGTATTCAATGCGATGTTCTTTTCAAATGAAGATATGTTCATGGAAATATTTCGCGTCTGAACGCATCTCGATTATTTCTTGGAAAGAAATTATGAAACACTTTCAAGTTTTTGGAATTTCAGTGATACTACAATTTAGAAATTGATTTGAATTCCTAAAAAACCTTTAAATTTTTGGAAATTTCAGTAATAATAAAAATTCAAAAAAAGGTTATTAAAGATCTTAAAGTAACTGATATGCGAATTCACATAATCATATCTTCATTAAAAAAATACCATTCCATTAAATTTTTGCATTAAGATACATTAAAAAGGTGAATAAAACATCACAAACTAATACTATGCAGACGCAAAAAATTTGGTTTTTGGATAATTAGATTTTCGACCAATTGACTTTCGTCCAACTGACATTCGGCTAATTGAAGTAGATCCGAAAAAAGTTGTACACTGCAATAAAATAAAGAATGGGAAGGTTTGAAACTAAAAATTATTTTAAAGGGTTAATTGGACATATTATATATAGAAATTAATTAAAAACAATGAACAGGAATTAACTCCTAATCCTAATTAACTCAATATAATGAAGCTTCAAAAATAGCCAACAAAAAACATATTAACATAATATGTAAACAAATTAAATTTTTGATATGTATAAAAATAAGCAAATTGTCTTCACAATAAAATATTACAAAACACAACGACAAAAAGCTAAAACTAAATAAACAATTAATTTAGATAAATGGGTGATACATTATTAGATATCATCGCTCTTTATACAAGATATATCATGATTAGAAATGATTCTTTAAGGAATTTTAAGTATAAAAGTTCATAATATGTACTTATGTCCAAAATCCCATATTTGTCAAAATACAGGGTGGCAAAGTTTTATTTTTTTTTTAATTTTGTGCTTTCCTCGTGAAAATAAGTATTGGTATCGTGAAAAAATCCTAGATCCTAGGTTCCTAGATGCCAGAAAAAAATGTTTTCTTAATTCCGTCGGTCTGTCTATCTGTCGGTTTATCTGTCTGTCCGTCTAACTTTTCGCGGCATAGCTAAAAAGCTACTTAACTTTAAATTTTAGTCAAAAATTAAAATTCTTCCTCAAATTTTGCGCAAAAACCAAGTATTACGTAGGAATGAACTGGCAAAATTTTGACGGCTTAATAAAACATTAAAAAATTAGCTTGAAAAATCTACTTACTAGATTGATTTCAAATTTTGTGCAAAAATTAAATGTTATATACAAATGAACTAGAAAATTTTGGCACGAATTCAAGATGGCGGAAAAATATGGCGGCCAAATAAAATTGTTGTAATTGTACAAAATCCAAGGTTTTTACAGATTCACGCCCTAGATACCTAGAAGCCTGGTCTATATCTCTGTGTGTTAGTTCACTACCATTAAAAAACAACTTATACAAAAATTAAGAGTTTTAGGGGGATGAGTTGGTAAAAATTCAATATGGGGGACAAAATGATTTAATCAAATGTTAAAAAAATTATTAATAAAAACTAATCCAATTTACCTCAAATTTAGCAAAAAATTCAAGTGTTAAATAGATATGAAATATTAACATTTTGTTACGAATGCCAGGTGGAAAAACAAATAAACAGTAAAATTGTGATAGATTCAAAAATGGCGGCCCAACAAATTGTTTAAAAAAATAACGAAAAAACCAAAATGACTTCAAATGTTACACAAAAATTAGATGTGATTTAGGACTAAAGTGGTAAAATTTTCGTGTGAACCAAAGAGCGGTCTAATGAATCCTTCCCAAAAATTAAATGTCGCGTATAGGTAGAAACTGATAAAATTTAAAAAGCAAAACAGTGCGCAATAAAAAGATTTGAAAAAACAAATATATATTTTACTAAACGAATAAATTGGGATCACACTTCGCCTTTCCTAATAAAAGAAAAGACTCATAACCCAACAATTTCGTCGGTCTGTCGGTCCTTCGTTGGCGGTGAAAATATTTACTTGTTAAAAAATTAAGGGTCATATGGGGAGGACCTGGTAACATTTTAGTAAAATGCTAGTAGGACGAAACAAATTGGCGGCCTAGTGAATTGTTAACAAAATTATTAATAAAAAACTACTTATCCAGTTTATCTGAAATTGCACAAGAATTAAGTGTTATGCAGGAATCGACTTGCAAAATTTTGATATGAATCCAAGATGGTGGAACAAAATAGCGACGAAATAAAATGTTTGTAATCGGGAAAATAAAATTATCTTTTCAGAATTTACATATCTTCACGTTTTAGCGTCCCTAGATGCCAAAAAATATTGTTCTGTCTCTTTGTCAATTTGTGGCGTAGCTTAAAAACTACTTACCAGATTAACTTTAAATTTTAGTAAAAAATTAAAGGTAATATAGGGAAGACCTAGTAATATTTTGGTAAAAATTCAATAGGCCGGAAAAATATGACGGCGCAGTTAATCGTTAAAAAAAAATATTAAAAAAACTAATTATCCTATTTAGGACATAGGAATGAACTGGTAACATTTTGGAAAGAATCCAATAGAACAAAATAAAATGCCGGCCTAATAAAAAATTTGTAAAATCAGTCTCAAAAACTATTATTAAATTAATTTCAATATTTGTGCAAGCAGTAAGTGTCATATAGAGATAAACTGGTGGTACGAATTCAAGATGGTGAAACAAATAGGCGGCTAAATTTTAAAAAATCAACGAAAAATATCTTAATTAACTGACTCTAAATTTTGCAGAAAAATTAAATGTGATATTGGGACGATTAAACATGACGAAACAACATATATTTATTGCAATATATTGCAAATTTATATAACGTTTCGACCAAAGTCTTGGTATTTTTCAAACCTTAGAACGCAAATCTTGTCATTTAATTAAAAACACAGAAATATACATATTTTGACTACCACGTTAGACAATATTACAGACATTGTAAAATTATTGAATAGTTCATACGAAGTCAATTAACATGTATATACAACGAAATGTGGGAGATTACTTAGTACAATAATCTTTTTGTTATTGAACACTCTGTACATAAATAACTTGAACTGAACAAGTAGTGTTTACTGTTAACGTCATAACAGGGCTACCACAATCCCTGTCTGAAACATATAATTCAAACGACGATTGCGATTTCGCTCTTTTTAGAGCTTATCAGGCCACCATAGGCAAGCAAGCCCGTGTAAGGCAAAGGCACAAAATTGAATCACAAAAACAACTACTCCGCTAGGCTGGCTAATACCATGACCGACATTGAATTATACATTCATAATGCAATGCCGGTGGTGGTATTAATCAGCAGAGTAGTTGTTTATGTGATTCCATTTTGTGCCATCCCCTACATGGGGCTCGTTTGTTTATGGCGGCCTGATGAGCTCTAAAAAGAGCGAAATCGTGATCGTCGTTTGACTCATATGGATCATCGCGCCTGCAGCATTGCAGGATATGTTCCAGACAGGGATTGTGGTATCCTTGTTTTGACGTTGGTGTAACGTGAAACAAAAATACATTAACATTATTTCTCCCAACGAAAGTCAGAAATCAACATTATAATTCAATGCCGGTCGTGGTATTAGCCAGCGGAGTAGTTATTTCTGTGGTTCCATTTTAAGTAGTGTTTACGTTGCTGGTACAAAACAGCGAAGTTCTGTGCGTATGGTCACCTTCCTTAATTTCATAAATCGTGCAAAAAAACGGA
The DNA here is from genome assembly GCA_030620095.1 of Kuschelorhynchus macadamiae. Lineage (NCBI taxonomy): Eukaryota > Metazoa > Arthropoda > Insecta > Coleoptera > Curculionidae > Kuschelorhynchus > Kuschelorhynchus macadamiae. The sequence goes on from JAUTXW010001744.1 coordinate 962,095, forward strand.
AAGCAGAATATAATAAAATTAGAAAGTAAAATATCCAACTACTCTTTTTCTATTTACCCTTAGTGGATTACAGCAGGGGCGTGCAATCCATGGAAGCAAGGGAAGCAGTACTTCCCCAAAAAAAACTACAAAACATCTTCTAAAATATAATTTTTGAAATAGGAAACCATATTAAAAATGCTAAAATATTATCTTAATTATCAAGCCTATAATAAATCCGGCCTTGACTCCAACCGAGCGACTATAGAAAATGGAATAGAACCTATGCGGGCCACTAGCTTCTCTGCAGCTAAGTCCTGTATGCTTGATTTCCTGTGAATCGAGCCAGAGGTTATTGAACTTTCCACCAGCTGTTTGCAATTTTTACATTTCAGTCGGGTGCTTTAAATGGTGGCGGAAGCTATCGCTGGAGTAGGTTCTTTGTTTGAACGGCTATCCGTGTGTTGTGTGATACGCACGTCGCGTCGTGCATGGTGCGATATAAAAGACAATAATACAGACGTGGATATGCAAATACCGTCAACTTCAGCTGTCTGTAATAACGTTGAAAATGTTGGAGAGAGAATTTAGTAAGAAGAGTGTGTCTAAATGTGTAGTGTGTGTCTTAATAATAAAATTATTTTCAACAATAAACTTCGCTGATAAGCTTCAAATAATTTCCAAAGGAAGGGCAAAACCGCCTATGAAAAATTTAACCACCAAAATGAAAAACTGTATTAGACATTTTTATCCGGAAAAACAATACGAACAATTTAAATGGCTAACAGGGTGTGAAAATATAAGTAAATTATTTTGTTGACCATGTTTACTTTTTGAAAATGAAAAAGATCTCTGGAATAAAACCGGTTGTTCCGATTTAAACAATTTCCATAAAGCTGTAAAAAGACACATTATGTCCAAAGCGCATTTGCAGGCCGTCGTAAAAGAAAAAGTCTTTGGCAAAACCCGAATTGAACACGCCCTTAATAAACAGTTGGAAATTAGTCACCGCCAACACAATGAACCAGTCGGTAAAAATAGGCAAATATTAAGAAGACTTATCGATGTTGTTTGTTTTCTCGGACAGCTCGAATTGGGATTTAGCGGTCATGACGAAACAAGGGTTTCTTCAAATAGAGGAAGTTTTCAAAATAGTTTAATGGCTAAATATGATGATTGCTAAAAAAATCATTTAGAGTAGTCTAGCATTTTTCGCGGAACGTCCAATCGAATCCAGAATGATTTAATTTCCGCTGTTGCAACCATTATTCTAAAAAGAATTAAGCAGGAGATTGGCGAGGTGCGGTTCATTGATATTGTTCTGGACGAAACAACTGAAATCATAAATTTTAGCCAATTATATATAGTAATACGCTACGTTAAAACAGACGGAAGTATTCAAGAGGGATTTTTAGGTTTTAAGAATGTGTCCGAAAATCGTACAGCAGATGCATTATATACCGTAGTTTATAACGTTACTAAAGAAATTAATGGAGAGAAAAAATTAGTTGCTCAAAGCTATGATGGAGCTGCAGTGATGGCAGGACAATTAGGGGTTCTGCAAGTTAAAATTCGAGAAACTTTCCCAAATGCTGTGTTTGTCCATTATTTTGCTCATAAATTAAATTTAGTTTTATCCCAGTCCATCAATCACATTAAAGAATGTAAAGTATTTCCCGTTACTTTAAGTGGCATGGCTGTTTTTTTTCCAAGTCAACAAAACGTACACAATCTTTGCACTCCATTGTCCACAAACGATTGCCCAAAGTAGCTTCTACTAGATGGAACTATAATGGAAGACTTGTGTTAACAGTATCTGAAAATCGTGAACTACTGATTGAACTATTTGAGAATATAACAGAAAATAATGAAACGTGGGACTCAGAAGCAATAAATAGTTCGAGGGGGTTCTTGGACTGTTTGAAACGAGATTTTAATTTTAATTATTTCTTGAACATATTTTCAGAAATATTTCCATTCTCGGACAATGTTTTTAATATATTACAAACTAAAACAAATGCTATTGCTTTTTGCCTAAAAAAAGTAGATGATTTTAAGTCCATGTTAAGCCAAAAAATGACTTTGATCTATTTTGGGAGAAAACGATGTCGTTAAATGTAGAGCCACAAGCCAAGCGTCTTCGAACAGACAAAGTGGGAGATGTTCAAACATCATACAGACGTCTCTTTTATGAAATAATCGATCAAATTCAGCAACAAATAAACTATAGATTTAACGGTTTAAATGATTTTAAATTCCTTGAGCTCTGCAATTTTGATGCATTTAAAGGAAAAACTTTTCCAGAAGATGCTTCTAAATCTCTTCTTCTTCATTATGGCCAGTTCTTTGACCGAGTGTTACTGCGATCTGAACTAAAAGTGATTTACGAAACGCAAAAAATAACGCTAAGGAACTAATACAATTTTTAAAAGACAAGGAGCTGGAAAATGCCTACACCGAAGTGTCGAAATTGTGTGAATTAGTATTGACAATACCTGCCACAAGTTCATCAGTGGAATTTTTCAGCACTTAAACGTATAAAAAATTTCGTGAGGAATTCAACGTGGCACAGAGGGAGAGACTTTCGCATACATCGCTGTTGTCCATTGAAAATAAACTTCTCCAAAATATGTCGGAGAATCGACGTTTTTATGATGACGTCATTGACGAATTTGCAAAAAATGACCGAAGAATCGAATTACATTACAAATAGGTAAGTTTCTAAAAATTGCTTCCCCTTCTTAAAATTGCGCCGCACGCCCCTGAATTATAGTACTGCCCTTCTAAAAATATTCGACGGGACATTCGTAATATTTGAAACTAATACGACTCTCCGTTATAAATTTAGTATTCACCAATGAAAATTATATATAATATTATACTTTAGGTCACTACAGCAACATTACTGACTAAATTATTACAAGAACAAAGTAAGTACGACAATTACAAGAATTATTCATATAAATATATATAAAGTATGAAATGGCAGAAACAAATTTAATCAAAAATCGGTAAATTTCCTTTATCCTTCCCTTCCCTCGTTATGAATCATTCGTTTTATTAGGAACAGTAAAGTGTGACCCAGTTTAATTACACACAAAGTCATTTAGTAACACATATAGAGTGTGTTTTCAAAGATATTTATTGGGCGACATTTTGTTCCACTATATTAGATTCAGACCAAACTTTCCTGCCTATGCCTCACTTGATTTTTGGGCAAAATTTAAAAACGTAGTCGTTATACGGATTTTTTAAAACCGTCATTTTGTTTCGTCATGTTGAATTCTTACCAGTTTATCCCCATATCACAATTAATCTTTGTGCAAAATTTGAGTTAAATTGAATAAGAAGATTTTGATTTTTTTTTTATTTTTGATTTTGATACACTTTGTTCCGCCATCTTGAATTCATACCAGTTTATCTCTGTATCACACTTAATGCATGCACAAAATTAGAAATCAATCTAATTACTAGTCTTTTAGGCTGGTTATTTAAATATTTTATTGGACCGCCATTTTGTTTTGCCATCTTGGATTATTAACAAAACGTTGCCATTTTATTTCTGATTTTTGTGCAAAATTTGAGGTAGATTGGATAATTCGATTTTTAACATTTCACTAAGCCGCCGTTTTGTCCAGCCATATTGGATTTTTACGAAAATATTGCCAGGTGATCCCCAGAGGGCCAAAATTTCAGGTCAATCGGGTAAGTAGTTGTTTAGCTGTTCGGAAACAAGTCAGACATATAGACCGACAAACCGACGGAGTTTAGAAATTAGAAAACATAATTTGTGGCATCTAGGGACCCTAAAACGTGAAGATATGTAAAACCTGGAATGGTGATTTTTGTTTCGCGATTGCAGACATTTTATTTTGCAGCCATTTTGTTCCACAATCTTGAATTCGTACCACAATTTTGCCAAGTTCACACCAAATTCTTCCATAAAATTTGAGACCACTCTAAAAAGTATTTTTTCAGAATAATTTTTTAAATATTTTGATAGGCCGCCATTTTGTTTCGCAACATCGGATTAGTACCAAATTTTTACTAGTTGATGTGTACGTCATACTTGATTTTTATGTATTATTTGAGGTAAATTGGAGAATTAGTTTCCACTGATGGTTTTTTTAACATTTCACTAGACCGCCATTTTGTTTTGCCATAATGGATTTTGTATTAAAATATTCCTAAGTGATCCCCATATGACCGTTAATTTTTGACCAAGATTTGAAGTCAATCAGGTAAGCAGCTTTTTAGATAATTTAAACAGATCTATCGTCAGACCGACGGAATTGAGAAAACATGTTTTTTGGCAACTAGGAACCCTGAAACGTAGATATCTATAAAAAACTGGGAAGGTGTTTTTCCACGATTGAGTACTTACATTATAAACTGAAGAATTTTTTTAAAAGTATAAGAGTCAAGTATTGCCCCAACACAATAAATGTTCCTTTACATGTAATACGTCATAATGGTTCTAGATGCAGCTGAAGACTCATAATAGCAATCATCTGTTAAAGATATCTCCTTCCTTGAATTGAATAGTCCATGAGTTGGCTTTGTATGAATAACATAACCAATAAACAGTAGTTTAATTTAGAAAAATGTACTCCAAGTGTTGTGACCCATGAAACATCTTAAAAAAATGAGAATTTTTGGTAGAAAATTGGTTCGAACAAATGCAGAGTTATTTTCTTATATTTGAACAAGCATTACAACTGTTGACTGCTTCGCTGACGATCAAGATTTAACAAAAAAAAATTAAAAAAGTGTGTTTCTAATAAATCAATAATTGCAAAAATATAAATCAGGTTTATTTTTTCATTCTAAAAAGTTGTATTTTTTAGGATTCTTTAGATCTTTGTCAGCAATAAATGTAAAGGATATTTCTTACTTATTGTAAAATTCGTCTACTTAAAGCACCTCTTCTAATTTAGTGCAGAGCGAGTTTAGCTATGTCTATGAATAATACGTGATAAGTCTTGGCTATTTTAGTCAGTTTGATTCTAAAGAGAGGTAAAATTTAATTTGAGCTATCTCGGTAAACCTTTGTTAGTCAATAAAAACAAGTGGTGAGCACGTCGCAAATGGAAATCGACAATGATTTGATACTACTATCGTCATAACTAAATGTGATTTAAAGCATTGTCACGAAGCTAATTTAGATGCACTTAATAAACAGATTAGAAGTGCCCCTTGCAAGGGAAAAACTGTTGAAGATATTGCCGAAAGGCAAAAGTTCTTGTCTTTTATTCTTAATCTTCCAAAAAACACCTATCAGCAACATAACGTAGCAAGTAAGTAAAATTTGCAAACAATTAAAGGTTAATTTTATCTTTTTATAAACAGCGCAATGTACAATATTATCGTTTTTTCGTGTGAAATCGATGTGTGCCCCCGCTGGTACGTTCGATTAGTGCACACAATATTTTTGCCAACTATTCACTATCCATGGCTATGGCTATCTGCCATTATATTTCACAATTTTTTTGCTTATTGCCAACTAAAATGAATAAGTATTATGCAAAGATATTTATGCAAGCATAAAACGAGGAAATCGTCAACTTCAAGTAAAGCAAAGTAGGCGATAGCTTGGCACTAGATTTGTTTAGTATAATGCTAAGTGGTTAAAGACTTTTGAGATATTCAGACTATTTTATAGATAATTATATTTCCGAGGAATCGATTTTTTTTTCTACAATTTGGTCCGAATTATCAACAGCACTTAAACGCACAAGAAATTTATGCAAATCTTTCCATAGACAGTTTAATTATTCGATGTATGAAACGCATACAATTATGTTTGCATTTATTGAGAAGCTCAAAGGGTTTCAAATTAATAAATATAAAATCATTTCACTTTTATTTTTTCTGCAAAATTAAGTCAACAAATTTTTTTTAGGTTGATTTTTAAAAAATTTTATTTGGCAGCCATTTTGTTTCGCCATCTTAAATTCGTACCACAACTTAACCAGTTTCTAAAACATACTTAATTCTTGCCTAAATATTGAAATTAATTTAATAAGTAATATTTTAAAGCTGATTTTCTAAATATTTTATTAGGCTGCAAGGCCGCTAATTTGTTTTGCTATCTTGGATTCATATCAAAATATTACCAGTTCATTCCTATGCAACACTTGATTTTTGTGGAAAATTGGAGGTAAATTGGATGATTGGGTTTTTTAGTAATAATTTTTTTGACATTATTCCGCCATTAGATTTTTACGAAAATATTACCAGGTCATCCACATATGACCCTCAATTTTTGACTAAAATTTGAACCCATTCTGGAATGTAGTTTTTAATGTATGCTGCGAACTGACGGACAGACCGACAGACGGACCGACGGAATTGATTAAACGTATTTTTTTGGCATTTAGGGCCGCTAAAACGTGAAGATATGTAAAACATGAGAGGGTGAGTTTTTCACGATTACAAACATTTTGTTTAGCAGCCATTTTGTTCCGCCCTCTTGAATTAGTAACACAATTTTACTAGTTGATCCATATACCACAATTAGTTATGGCCCACATTTTGTTCCGCCATCTTGGATTCTTATCAAAATTTTATCGGTTCATTCCAATATAATACTTTGATGTATGCGCAAAATTTCAGCAAAATTGGATAACTGGTTTTTTAATAACAATTTTTTTAACATTTCACTAGGCTGCTAATTTGTTCCGCCATATTAGATTTTTTCCAAGATATTACCAGGTCATCCCCATATCACCGTTAATTTTTGATTAAAATATTAAGTCAATCTGGAAGGTAGTTTTTAAGCTATGCCGACTAAATGCAGACAGACAGACCGACAGACGGAATTGATAAAACAATTTTTTTTGGCATCTAGGGCCGTGAAGATATGTAAAACAAGAGTGGGTGATTTTTTCGCGTTAACAAACGTTTTATTTGGCTGGTAATTTATTCCACCAGCAGCACAATTTTACTAATTGATCCCTAGACCACAATTAGTTATGGCACGCACTTTAAAAATAATCCATTGAGTAGTTTTTCAGGCTAAATTTTTAAATATTGTATTAAGCCGCCATTTTGTTCTGCCATCTTGGATTCGTACCAATATTTTACCAATTGATTCCAATATAATACTTTGGTGTTTGTGCTTTTTAATAATATTTTTTTTAACATTTCACTAGCCACTTGAGCCAATCGGGTTAGCAGTCTTTAAGCTATGCCGCGTACTGTTAGACAAAGAGACAGACAGACGGACCGACGAAATTGATAAAACATATTTTTTGGCTTCTAGGGATTCTAAAAAGTGAAGATATGTAGAACCTGAGAAGGTAATTTTTCACGATTACAAATATTTTATTTGGCCGGCATTTTATTTGACCATCTTGAATTAGTACCACAATAGAGAACTTGCATTTTTTTAATTACATTAATACCTTCTCTTACATATAAAAAGTAAACATCTAAAATTAAAAATCAATACTTATTTTGTAATAAAGTTCTAAAATTTCGCGCGTAAATTGATCATTTCAAACGACAGCATTTAGCGCCGTCTACGATTTGACGTCATATCGTACCAGTATGTCAACGTCATGGTTGATGGCAGTATTGTTTGCTTTAATTTTGTAATTTTTTGGTTTAATTTTTGTGTTTATTTAAAAGAAAAGGGTGTGTTACTGGTAAATAAATATTTATACGTAAACAACAAACTGAACGAAAGAAACTCGAGACTAACAAAATTGAAATCACTAAACCCTGTCAATGTCGTCCATTAACCACAAAAAAGACAAATGTCGTTTGACTGACGGCTTGACGAATGACGCCTGTTGTTGTTGAACGTTGCACCGTTGCCAGATTTCGGGTATACGTAATGACGTCACGTCCCGTGTTTAGTCGCGTGACGTAACTTGTTTTTTGGGGCTTTTTTAATTGCCTTTTGTTGGCCGGGGAGGCAATAAAATTGATTTTTTTAGATATATGTTTAATTACCACATGGCCTTATAATCTTTAGTATTTTTTCGTATTTAAAAATGTATGCAAGTTCCCTATTTTACTAGTTGATCCCTATCCCAGAGTTAATTATGGCACACAATTTGCAATCAATCCAGTATATAGTTTTCTTCGATTCGTACCAAAATGCTACCAGTCGATTCCAATATAATATTTGATGTTTATACAAAATTTGAGATAAATTGGATAATTTGGTAGATTTTTAATAATATTTTTTTTTAACATTTCACTAGGTCACCATTTTGTTTCGCCATAATGTATTTTTATCAAAATATTACCAGGTCATCCCCATATGACCCTTAATTTCAGACCAAAATTTGAAGCAAGGTTTTTAGGTATGCAGCGAACAAACAGACCGACAGAATTGAGAAAATATGTTTTTCGGCATTTAGAGACCCTGAAATGCCAAGATTTGAAAAAATCTCGGACGGTGATTTTTTCTCGATTACAGAACTATAATTATTTAAAATAAATTTAAAGTATTAATTCAAAAGCTAAGATTTACAATTAAAAAGTAAAAAATGGAGAGTTTTTTGCAAGTACCACTCAACGGTACCAAAATAAACAAATAAATAGGATGCATTTATTAAAATGTATTTCTTCTCATGCAAATCTTAGGTACAAAATTGGCGGTCAAAAAATGTGGTCAAAGGTTGTGCGGTACGTACCAATTTTATATGCCTAACAACTTCTGCACTGCCTGACAAAAAGGATAATCTGTAAAATTGTTTTTATTAATTGAAAAACTGAACAATGATTATTAATAAAACTTGTCATGCTTACCGTATCTGGTGTGACCGCTTTGAAACCATTTCTTTGGACGACGAAATAACAAATGAGCAGTTAAGTCGTCCTGGTAAAAGACCAGAATAACTTATTAAAGGTTTAGTTGTCAATTTTTCATTGATAACTTGCTTAGTGCGCTGGTTTTTGACTTTCTTTAAACCTAGAAAGAGTTGTTGTTTTTTTTTGGCGTTCAGTAAAACTCATTTAGCCACGATTTGTCATGCTATTTTATTAATAAAGTAATTGATCAATTTTGCATCAACATCAATTAAAGCAGTCGTATGAGCATTTATTTAAGATTAACCTAATCCAATCTAAAATAGAACCCATAACTCAGGATTAACTCAAGGGTAGGTAAACAGGGACACACACTTCTCGCCCTGGGGCCAGCTCAGGACGTTTTTTATTACGTAGACAAGACAATTAACAGATAGGCCCGGATAGGTATAATGTACATACAAGGACAAAACAGAGGAAACAAAGCTAACTAGTGTACTAATTCTAAATATTCTATAAGTCTTAACTCTTACGCTGCATCTTTTTAAGTACTCCAAGAATATACTTTCTAATTTATTATTTTTGACTATATTTTGCATTAACATTGGGTTTGACATTGGTAGTAATTTTAATTGATCTAATTTTGAAATTATAAAGGGTGTTGAATTTGCAACTGAAGACGGTAATTTAGATCACCGTAAGAGCATAGAGGACTATTGCTGAAACTCATTTTGAAAAGGACATTTGCATGCCCAACTGGGAATCGAAAATAAGACACATGAATGTCTTGGAATATTTATATAGTGAATCAAAGCCTTTTGGGTGAGTTCAGGATGTATATATATTTTGGATATTATTAGAATATTTCTGATAATTTCTTTCCCAATATTGATGGTTTTTTACTTCTAATATCCCCGAACACATCAGAATAAGGGATATTATTAATTCTCAATTTAGAGGAATATGCTTCCTTTGCAGCGTTATCGACTTGTTCGTTGCCAGCTATAGCAGTGGGGCTCTTGATCCACATAAAAATAATTTCCACTTCATTAGAATAAAGTTTTAAAAGGTAATTAAGGATGTTTGCGAAAATTGCATTTTTTTTTGTGATTAAAATATACTCTAGTGATTTTAATATTGCAAAAGCCTCAGCGGTATAGATTGAAATCATGTCATTACATTTAAATTGTGGAATTATGAGGTATACCGAATAGATACACCTTTTTCGCCTTTGAAGCAGTCGGTGAAAAGTTTACAAAAGCCTTTATAATTATTTAAAACCCTTTTCAGTATTATTAACTTTATCTAATGATTGAAAATCTGTAAAATGAGAAGACAATTTGTGTTTTTATTTGAGTTATTTCTAAAAGAGCTTCAAAGACAAAATGCACATTATTTTTAATTACAAAATCATGCTGTCTGTTAGTAGATGTAAATGCTTCGGCTAATGGTGGGCTATTTTTGTTTAACCAAAATGATAAGGTGAGGTTAAAAATATTTAATTTGTAAACTTTATCAGTCAGAGCATTATTCCTAATTCTCATATTTCTAATTACAAATCTTTCAGGCAGGATTTAATACATAGGAGTGGTTCATTACATTTAGCTAAAATCGCTTATGTAGGAGTCGAGCGCATGGCTCCCAGTATAAGTTTGAGGGCCCTTAATTGAACACAGTCCGCTTTATTAAGTCGTTGTTTCGTGGTAGAGCTATAGAAAACCGAGCCGTTGTCAAGGATCTAGTAAACGCTTCATAAAACTTAATTAATGTTTCCAACCAAAAATCTGCAATGCTTTCGTTTTCAAGACATAGAATTGTAAAAGAGAACTTTACTTAATCTACATGGTACAAATATACCATGGGTTCACTCATTTAAATATTTGGGGTTGATTTTAGAACAAAAGTTAAAATAGGACGAAAATATTAATTGTATTACAAAAAAGGCAGACAAAAGTGTAAACATACTACGGGCAGTGGTATCCAAGTCATGGGGTGCCGACCAAAGGACAGCTTTAATCGTATGATATTGATTTTATTATTAAACTTGCTTTAATGATTTTAAAATATTTTTTTATCAGCATATAAAGAGTATTAATTGTTGAAGCAAAAATTATACAGGCCCAAGAAAATGCAAAAACCACAGGTTAATATAATTATATAATGTGTTCCGAAAGTCGGAAATCAAGACAACTCTCTACACTGTTATAATTAGCGTTTACGCCTATATTTGTAGTAATTCCTTAGACGATTCCTTCAACGAGCTCTTCTACTGAAGTGGATTTCATAAACTCTGAATATCCTTCTTCTGAAATCATTATCTTTGAAGATTTTAACGTCCATCATAAAAATGGTTAGGGTTTACTAAAACCGATCTCCAAAGCAGAGCACCAGAAGCCTTTGCAATCAGCCAATCTCTTGCCAACCTTATCTTACCTACTTCCCACGTATCGGCACAGACCGTCACCTTCGATTTGTACCAAAATGCTGCCAGTTGATTCCAATATTGTCAAATATCAAAGGAAGTTATAGAATTCATGCTATCTCGTACTATTTGGGACTATAATTCCCTGTAATTGGAATGAGTTATGGGATTTCTATTCTTGCTTTTACAGGAATTATGTTTGCTTTTCTTCCACCAAATTTGTTCACAAGTCTCGAATACATTCCAATTAGGTATAAGAACCTTTATACAACATTGTATTAACACTTCAAAACCTCACAACAAAAAACCTTGGTTTTCAAAATCCTGCGATAATGCCAGACTAGAGAAAATACGCACTCATAACAATTTACTTAAGAACCGCAGTTTAGAAATTCTACAGTTTAAAAACGAGGCACGAAATCATTACAATCGCATAATTTCCACTGCAAAAAATGCCTTTAATACACGCATAAAAGCCAAAATTCCTCCATGCCAAAAGAGTAGTCAATCTTTCACTTGTCATAAACATTAATCAAAACTTCCGCAAAGGCTCCTTTCTACCCTTAACTTCTGGTGATGAAATCGTATCCACTTCTAAAGCCAAACCGGATAAAAATGGTTTAAAAGATTATCGGTTATTAATCCGGTTTTTTAGATAATTTTAAGCGTTTAATGGCTTTAAAAGCAATCATCATCTTGCATGAAGTTTTGTGTCTAATTGAATTGATAATGCAAGATTCGTTAAAAAAATTATTGAAATTTAATTTCTTTGTTGCTTAAACTAAATACCTATTTTTAACTTAAGTTGATCCAAAAAAATCTTTCCTTGGTAAGTAATTTTTGCTTCCTGCGTTGTTGTTTATGATTTGCACTGACTATTTCACTCATTAAAGTCAAACCAATAAGAAAATTACATTTACTATTTCAACCAAACAAATCGTGATTACAAGCGGTTTTGTCGATTTCGTACCGCTGTAATTTCGTATCTCTACTGTGTTGAAATCAATCAACCAACTAATCGAAGCTTCCTATGGCCAGTAAAACTGATGACCGTAGTTTCGATGACATTTCTTCATATCTGTGAAATAGTTTAGTCAGATACAACAGTCAATATACACACGTAATGCAAGTAATAAAACTCATTTTTGTACTTTTTTTTTAAAAAACGATTCGCCGCAAATTCTACCTTAATCCCCCCTCTTCACTTTCCCCTTCCATCAGTACTAGGTTTGTCATATAATATACACGAAATTGCCTTCAAGGTTAAAAAGGTACGACGTATTCTCAAAAGACTTAACACTAAAAAGTCCTCTAGCCTTGATGGTATTCCGGCTGTAGTCCTAAAAAAATGCGCTTCCGAACTGGCCTCTATCCTTACCAGGTTATGCCAAGTCTCCTATGAGAAGTGCAGTTTTCCAAAAAGCTGGAAATCTGCTCGATATAGCCTGTTTTCAAAACGGGATTCGAAACTACTCCCTCTAACTACAGACCAACATCCCTACTCCCAGTTATGAGTAAGAAGAAAAAAGAAGGCCTAAACTTATCCATACAGGCAATACGTCTTCCGCCACCAAAGGTCAATAGCACATCTTTTTATGTTCGTAACCTACAACCAACTGGAATAAGTCCATCGATAAGTCCGAATTATTGCCCTTGACATATCGAAAGCAGTCGATCAAGTCTGGCACGGAGCACTTTTTAACCAATTTTCTGCCTATAGTCTTCCTCCAAAACTTTATATTTGAACAACTTGGAACAAGTCCATCGAATTCCACAAATAAGTCAAAATTATTGCCCCCGACATATCGAAAGCACTCGATCAAGACTGGTACGGAGCACATCTTAACCATTTTCTTCCTATGGTTTTCCTCCAAAACTTCGTATATGATTGTCCCAGCTTTCGTGCCAATAAAAGTATTTATAAGTATATTTTATAGTAAGACTTTATCAAAATCAACACACGCGTTCCACATGATTCAGTGTTGGTACCTAACCTGTTCCTTTTCCTTTTCCAATACTATTCAGAATTTACAGCTATACTACCGATAGAACACTCTACTCATCAGTTCTCAATGGGGAGCAAAAAGCCTCTTCCAGTTTAACGCCACTAAGATACACACAATACCATTGCTATTTAAATTGATCATTAGTCAAAACATCGCAATGGCATAATCTCATTTGTCATTTAGTATAGTACTGATAAGGTCTCCAAGAAGCGAAATAACTTTAGTGGCTTTTGTTTAACAATTATCCGATTTGAAATATAAACCAAAACTCTAAAAAAAAATGTTAATTAACAATAGGCTGCTCATTTTATTAAAAATTGGTGAAAAAAATTTTTTTCAGAGGAATTTTTTGTCTAAAGAATACCATATAATTTTTTACTTTTTAAATTAATATTTAATAGTATTTTTTATTACATATTACGGTCGGTTTTAGGACATCGTGAGGGCTTAGCTCTCGCCTCGCGGAGCTCTATTTTCAACATTAAATTAAAATTATCAATAAGTAAGATAGAGTTCTGATAATTCAGACTTTTTTATTGGAAATTTCATCCTTTTTAAGAATGTTTTTATAAACATTTTTAAATCTTATCAATTTTCGAGTTATTTGAAAAAACTAAACTTCTTTTTTAAATCTTAATTTCTTAATAACTTTTGAAATTGTTTATGTGCAGGTTTGAAACTTTTGCACATTTTAAACGTCATTCCGAATCCAGTGAGCCCTTTGCTCATATTTTTACTAGCAGTAGCAAGAAATACCATAATTTTGAGTTTATAAACTCATATAAGACTAAAAGTGGATGAAGATCGAAAAATGGAATAAATTTCATGGACCCTGCACTTAGTTAAAAATATATATTTAATGCGAATTCTGTTCATCATATGAACTTAATTATAAAAAAATTATAAATAAGTTAGTAGTGTCAAACAAGACATCCGAATAGATACTTTCTTCGGTAAACGGAGAATTCAGAAATTTTATTTTTATTTTTTGCATTGTAGGGGATACCGGGTACCAATTTGGAATTACTATTCAGCGTTTCACCTTCTATTGCACGAAGCATAGAACTGAACACTGAAGTCTCCTGGAGTAAAAATTTCGTGAGGATTCCTGGTGCAATCGAAGGCGAAACGTCAAATAGTAATCCAGTTGCCACGGTCTAATCCCAAGGATCATGATTTCTTAATTGACCAAAGCCGTGAAAGCTTTCGCTCTATATTTGCTTGAACATTTATATAATAATCAGGACAACAGGTGCAATTTAGTCAGTCTGAAAAATCGAGAATCGCATTTTTTCTTAAAAGCTTTATAAAAATATCCACGATGTCTTAAACGGTAATAACAACTGGTTGCACCATCATCGAGGACGGATTAAATTGTTTGTAAGTTATTTGAAGTCACCTAAGAGGAAGTAACAATGCGCAACGCAAATGATACTAAATAAATATCTTTTGATATTCACGTTTAGTTATATGTCTGTTTATAATTGTTTCTGCTTTAGCATTTTTAAAGAAAATCAGAAAATACCATTTTTTTTCGAATTCTCGAACTGAGAAAAATTGTCTTGTGACTTCAAGAGTTTATTAGTTCAGGGCCCTAAACGGGTCCCTCTGCACTCAACTGGCTTGAAATGTAAATAAAATTTAATTTCGTGATTGAACATTAATTTAAATAAGAATTCATCAGTATCTCTCTGTTTAATACATGATTTTTGCAGAACATTTCAACAATTCCAGTTAGATAAGTAGTTTTTTGGTACTGAATTTTAAACATTTCATTAGGTCGCCATTTTGTTCATTATATTTTTCTAAATTATAGTCCATTTGATAAATAGCGTCTTAATAATATTTTTTTATATTCTGCGAAGCCACCATTTTATTCGGCTACATTGGATTTAATGTAACCATCTCATACCCTCATGACTCTTGATTTTTTACCGAAATCTGAACCTGGTTATCTGCAAAAATCTCGGAGGGTGATTTTTTCACTATTATTTTACGAAAGAAGTAAAAAAAAATTAGTAAATTTCCAAAAACGCCATATTGTTATTAAAAACCATGAGTAGTTATTTTTATCACAACTGTTCGCAGGTTAGGTTAGGTTAGGTTTATTTAAATAAAAAATAATCGATGAATTTTCTTTACCCGAAACTTCCCTCGTTATGAATCTTTCCATTTATTAGAAATAGTGAAGCGTGTAACTCAATTTAGTTCCGAACATTCAGTCATTCAGGAATACATATAAAGATACTGTTTTTTCAAACATTTCTATTGGGCGCCATTTTGTTCCGCCATATTAGATTCGTAGCAATATTTTGCCAATTTCTACCTATGATACGCTTGATTTTTGGGCATCGTTGAAAATATGTTGTTTTTACATTGATTCCGTCATTTTGAATTCATACCACTAGAAGAGGTTGGGGTAATAGCACAGATTTTGTTTTCGTCATTTCAACTGCGATGAATTGTGTTTCTGGTCTGATTGTTTACACTTTACGATATATGATATCAATATTTAGCAGTACTGTGTAGTTATGATATTGAAAAAAAAATGGCTTCCCAGGGGGGTAACAACGCAAATGATAATTTAGGGCACCAGCGTAAATACGATGGTGCCTCGTAATTAGGTGCACCATAAAATAATAATTATTATTATACCTACCTATTTCTTGATTACACATGTCACGCACATACAAAGGAAACTGAATTTGAGAGGACAGTGGAGCAATAATGATTTAAACAGTGCCGTCCAAGATGTCAGATCAAGCATATTAAACATCCGTCAAACTAGTAAAAAATAGGAGATTCCATATACAACTATAAAAGATCATGTGGAAACCGGCGCGGCATCGAAATTCTGCTAATGCTCCAATGGTACCAAAAGCCGTGGGAAAAAACACAATTTTCAGCCCAGAGCAAGAACATGCTCTAGCAGAATACTGTGTAAAATTATCGCAACGATAATTTGAACTGACTATCAAAGAATTTCGAGAATTAGCTCATTTCATTTTGCAGAAACATTTGGTGTTGAGCACCGACTGAAAAATAAAAGTAGATAAAAACTGGCTGGTTGATATTACTACTGGTCATTTATGAAGAGACGTCCTGGTTTATCACTAAGATCTCCTGTACCTACAAGTTTAAGTCGAGTTATAGGTTTCAGTACAGTAGAAGGAAAGATATTTTTAAACCTTTGTTTTATTAAAAAAAAAAAATCATTACTCACCTAAAGACATCTATATTCTATGTTGCAGACTGTTCATACACCTTCTAAAGTACTGAAAGAATCACTATGCGGCCGGAAAATATGTTCCTCTTTCCCTTGTATTCCCGAGAAAAACTATAGACAGAATTATAAAAAATGCCACTGTAGGATCAAAAGGTTTTGCAAGCTCAAGTGATTGGAGTAATAATGAAATATTTAGAAGACGGATGGAACATTTTGTAAATACGGTTAGGTCTTCCAAAGTTAATAGAGTTTGCCTAATACTCGACAACCACCAAAGCCGTATTTGATTTAGTTAGTCACTATCTCCTAATACTATATCTCCTCATACGTCAACGTATAATACAAGACTACTAGATCTAGTATTTCTCGGACCCTTAAAAACGGTGTTCAAAAATCAATGTGCCTACTGGATGAAATGTTAGAAATCCTATTTTTGTATATAAAATAACAGAATTTTTGGAATTTCATATCCGAAAGTAGCAACAGTTGCTAATATAGGTTCAGTGGATTTAAGACAGCGGGTATTTATCCATATCAACCTAGCGTTTTTTCTAAAGAAGACTTCGTCGCCGCAGAGGCTCTTTGTCCTAAATCTCATAACCAAGCTAATGTTGTTTTGCAAATGAAGAAAATAATACTACACCACTTCCATCTACAAGCAGGCAGTAAGAAAATCTTACTTAATTGACGTGTTGAAGTTGATTGTTTAAACAATTTATTTGGTCGCAATTTTATTCCGCCATCGATAGTGATCATACCTACCACAATTTTACTAGTTTATCTATATAAATATCACACTTAATGCTTGCACAACATTTGAAATTAGTCTAATAAGTAGTTTCTTCCAGCAGATTTTTTAAATATTTTATTAGGCCGCTATCTTGGATTCATACCAAACTGTTACCAATGAGTTTTCTTGAATTGCAACAAATGAATTCTCTTTGCAATCATATGGGCAGAATTTTAGATCTGCTATTTGCTGATGACTTCGTTAGTGTTTTCGTTTCATCTTCAAATTTTTCTCTTGTACAGATTGACCCCTACCATCCAGCATTTGAAGTGAAGTATAAAATTAAATATGTTTCGCCGACAAAAAATCAAAATCAAGTAAGTGTTTACCAGTTTCATAAAGCAAATTTCGTCAATTTGGATATTTTTTATAAGCAGTCCAACTGACCATTCTTATTGTCTGAGCCTGATATTAACAGAATGGTTGAACAGTTCTATGAGGTTTTATTTCAGGGTATCAATAATTGTATTCCTAAGAAGATCGTGGCCGACTGTAAACATCCCAAATGGTTTGAGCTTCCCTTAAAAAAGCTTATTGAGCAAAATAATTGCTTATACAAAAGATATAAAGGGACCGATAAACTTGCTGACTATTTGGCCTATTTTGACATAAGACGTGAGGTTAAACTTCGAATTGATATGTGTTATCTTACATATGTCACACAGACTGAGCTACTTATCCCAGAACTTTTGGTCATTTGTACGAAACTTAAGAAGGGACTCCAATCTGCCCAGTGTTATGAGTTTTGATGGGCAAAAAATCACTGGACCAAATAACATCGCAAATGCTTTTGCTACTCACTTTCAGTCTTGCTATACTTACCACCATAATTTAAACTTTAGTAAAATTGATCCAATAAGTTATTCAGGAAAAATACTATCAACATATTGTTTTACAGAGGCAGAAATCTTTAATAAATTAAAGGACCTTGATCCTTCCAGGAAGGCTAGCCCTGATGGAATTCTATTGCAACGATGCTGTGAGTCATTGTTTCGACCTCTATGTATAATTTTTCGGAGATCCATTAATCTGGGTTCCTTTCCTGAATTTTGGAAGTTTTCTACCCTTCTGCCCATTTTCAAATCTGGTGATAAAAGTGATGTGAAGAACTACAGAGGTATTTCTTTACTTTCACATATACCAAAGCTTTTTGAGGCAATTAGCACCGATTATATATTTGAGTCTTTAAAACACTATATTACAAGTATGCAACATGGTTTTTATCGTGGTCGTTCAACAACTACCAATCTTGCAATATTTCAAAACTACTTAGTGACATCGGTTGAGGCTGGCAAGCAGATCGATGTTATTTACACTGACATCTAAGGCTTTTGACAGTGTTTGCCGTCAGCTTCTGTTATGAAAATTACAGCAAATTGGTTTTTGTGGAAAATATCTTAAGTGGATCAAATCGTATTTATTTAATCGTCGCCAGCAAGTCAACATATTCGGTTCAATCTCCAAGGAGATTCTTGTGAAATCGGGTGTCCCGCAGGGTTCGCATGTGGGTCTAGTTTCCTTTCTGCTCTTTATAAATGATATAATATCCTGTTTCGAATTTTTCGAATGTCTTTTATATGCAGACTCCAATCATCTGCAGTCTGATATGTAAAGGCTCGTCAAATGGTGCAGAACTAATTATCTCTCTCTTAACATCTCGAAATGTAAAGTGCTCCCTTTTCACAAATGTATTAATACCATACCCTCCACCTACTTCATAGGTAATGTAAACCCTGAAGTTGTTAGTTCTTTCACGGACCTAGGTGTTATTTTTGATGAAAATCTAACTATTAATCTACATATTGATAACATTGTACTTAGGGGTTTTAGACTTCTCGGTTTTATAAAGCGACATACGAAACACGTAACTGATACCAAAGCAATTGGGTGTCTCTATAACTCATTGTTTCGTAGCGTTCTAGAATATTGTTGTACAATATGGAGTACATCATACCAGGTCACATCGACAGAATTGAAAAGATGCAAAATAGGTTTTCAAAATATCTCTTGCATAAATTGCATTTCCCATATCAAGGTCTGTCATCTAATACTAGAGCTCTTTTTTGCTGCCTTCAAACTCTTGAATTTAGAAGAAAGAAGGCACTTCTGGTCTTTTTGCATAAATTGGTAAATGGGGGAATTGACTGTCATGTGCTGCTTGGATCAGTCCCGTTTTTAGTGCCTATTAGAAGAACAAGACAATCACAGCTGGTCAAATTATAAGTTTGGCGCATTTGTTGACTAGTTCACAATTATAATCGTCACTTCTCGTAATATTATATTTTCAGACGAAGTACTTTGCAGCTGAAAAGGCAGTTAACCGGATTAGTTTTGTAATGTTTTTGGCCCATATTGATGTTAGTTTTTGTTTATGTAGTTGTCTAGTTTTATCATTATTCATGTATTATCTTATTTCAGTTGAAAATCTTTCTTATTGGTAATTTTTGTTTGCTGATCTGACATATTTTTTCTTAGAGTTACTGACTTCATTATTTATTTATTTATTTGACATTATTTACATTTATTTGACGTTATTTGCGAATGCGTACCATTTGGAATGTTTAACATTCTGTAGTGTACGTTTCTGAAGGGCCACTTGTCCGATGCGTGCATCGGCTACGTCCTTACATTATAAAATCAGTTCATTTCTATATAACACTTCATATTTGTGCAAAATTTGAGGTAAATTGGATAACCAGTTTTTTAGTAATTTTTCTTAACATTTCACCAGACCGTTATTTTTTTCGGCAATATTGGATTTTTACCAAATTGTTACTAGGATATCCTCATATGACCATTAATTTTTAACCAAAATTTGAACTCAACCAGGTAAGTAGTTTTTTAACTATGCTGCTCATTGGCAGACAGACAGAGCGACAGAATTGAGAAAAAATATTTTTGGTATGTAGGGACGCTAAAACGTGAAGATATGAAATTAGGAGGGTGTTTTTTTGCGACTACAAACATTTTATTTGGCTGCCATTTTGTTCCATCATCTTGGATTTAAGCAGACCAAAATTGTAAGTCGATCGGGTAATTAAAACTATGGCAGACAGACAGACAGACCGACAGAACTGAGAAAGCAAGTTTTTTTTGGCATCTAGAGACCCTAGAGGGTGATTTTGTCACGTAAGCATCTTTATTCTCTTTCAGCAATTTTATTTTCGATACGGTGTCATCAGCTTATGACATTTCATTCCTGATGTACAAATTAATATCTTACGCACATACAAGATCATAAAACAGTAAATCTTTTGTATTGCCGGATAAAACTCGACCCATTACAAAATGCACCTTTAAGAGAGTAAACGGTAATATTTGTTTTTTGCTCTATTCGCCAAGACAGACACAGGAATTCCGTATCATATAGTGCAATAGTGCAATTACCAATTTCGAAGAACACATGCAGAGATAATAACAATAAAAATGTAACTGTGTGTCACTTTTTGCCTTTCTTACGCTGTAGAATTTCTAAGGATTATCTGATGTAATTGTTACACGAAAAGAAGATACAATATTAACGTTTATGAAAAGTTGATAACATTAAGAGTCCGCTAAATGAATTAGCATCGCCATTTTTAGAATCGTCTTACAATTAAAGCACCATTACGACATTCCTGTTCTGAGGTTAATAGGAAAATTACTTTTTTCTGTAGAACTGTTGCATGAGAATTACTTTAAGATAATGGGACAACTGATGGTCCTGTAAAAAAGATTTGCAAAAACGCTGCAACGACTGCCTTTTAAAAGTCATAAAAATAATATCAATGTAGAATCTAAACGAAAAAACGAAATACAAATCAGTTTTCACCTTTCCAATGAGTTACAGGATAACCAAGATACGAGAAGTGCTTGAAAATGCAAGAGTTTAAATTCACTCTGTAAATTAAAAACGAAGATGGCTATGAAAGTTTTTTCACAGCATGGCAAGTTTCACATCGCAGTGTCAAGACCGCATCTCTCTATCTTTATACCTCTCACAAATACAACAATAATGGGTCACCCTGTATAGTTATTAGACATAATTCGGGAAAAAAACATAATTTTATCTAGGAAATGTACAAAAAAGTCTTCTGATAGAAATTCTATAAATATGACACATAAAAAGAAGTTGTTTAGGAAATCATGGTTCTTGAAATTAGACCGTGTCAGATAGAAATAACTATCCGACGTTTCGCATTCGATTGCACTAGGCATCTTCAGGGATTTTTACTCCATGAGATGTGAACACTGAATAAGCTCGAAGAGATTCAGGCGAGCTTTTGTACTTGACTTGTGCTCGCCGAGCCGTGACTATGTGTTATGATGGGTTTCCAGGTGTGAGGTAAACGGTAACCAATATCTTTATTGAATTTTTTTGTATGTTTAAATATTTTAATGGATTCTCTAACTCTCTACTTTCATTTATAAAATCCTGGAACCGATGCTAGAACCTTGGTTTCCTTTACATTTGTAATATGGCAAGTGGTATGCTGGTGTTCAGCTACAGAAGATTGAACAATTTGTTTCTTTTTAATACACGGTTCATGTTCCTTAAGTCTAGTTGATATTGAACGTCCTGTTTCTCCCGCATACACTTCTCCATAGGAGCAAGGAATTTTATATACTCCTGCTTGGAAATGTACAATATCTTTCGGGGATGGCAAGCATTATCCAGTCTTCTTAGATGTATTAAAGATTGTACGTATTTGGCGGACTTGGATTACTTTAATTGAACGCGTAATATCTTTAGTGTAATAGCTATTCCCTCTTGGAGCTTCGGTCAGTTTCGATGTTTCCGATGTTAGAGAATCTTGATCAGAAACCTAAAAGCTCTGAATACTAGTGAGCTAATAACTTACGTGCTCTTGTGCTAGATGATGATGAGAATGTGCATTTAAGTATATATTTGTATGCGTCGACTTTCTGTACACAGAATGTCGTATGTACCATTTTCCTTCCTTTGAACACGTACATCAAGAAAGGGAATTGGTCCATTAGATTCAATTTTCACTGTGAATATGATATTATGGTGTTGTTGATTAAGGTGGTCCAGAAATATGAGATTATCCTATCCATGAGGCCAAACAACAACATATCATCTACATATCTGAACCAGTGTTTTAGATTCAATGGAACGGATGTTAGAGCAATATCCTCAAATGCTTCCATAAAGATATTTACTCACAGATGATAGAGGAGATCCTATAGTTGCCCATGAAGTTTGTTCGTAAAAAGTTCCTTGAAAAATTAAATAAGTATATGTAAAACAAGCTTCCACTAGGTCTATTAAGCTCGTATCAAGATTTTTATGATCCAGTATGTGTGATAAAATGGAAATAAGGTCGTTGACAGAAACATTTGTGTATAGTGATTCTACATCGAAAATGGCCAAAATATCTTCGGGATCCAGCTGGATTGCCTTAAGTTTTTCCACGAAATCTGCAGAGTTTTTGATAAAAGAATCTGTTTTCCAGTAAATGGATTAAGAAAATTTGAAAGATATTTACCTAGTTTGTATGTGGGCGAGTTTTCTGCACCGACGAGCGGTCGAAGTGGTACTTTGTTCTTGTGTATCTTAGGAAGGGCGTGGAATCTAGGAATCTTGGAGCTACTTGGTTTTAATAATTTCTTCTCCCCTGGTAGTAGGCTGGATGCGTTAATCAGATTGGTGATGCGTCTTTCTACTCTACTTGTGGGGTCTGCCTGCATAACCTAGTAGGTGTTGTGTCGACCCGCATTTTTTTAATCCTGCTTTTAGTTGCAGGGTTCATTTTTTTCAGGAAAAGTTTTTAAATTTAGAAGAACTTTTATATAACTTTGGGTTCGTCATATCTTAAGATTCAAAATTTCCTTCGTTGTTAATAACTGTTTTGATTTACTAACCCTAGAGCGGAAAAAATACAATAAAACAATAAAATACATTTTAAAAATGTTGTACCGTATGAGGAGGAACAAGACTACAGTGAAGTGAAAGTACTTCGGAATAAATGCAGTAGTGCTCTTAAATACGTGCATCAACCAGATTTGATACCAAGTGATCACAACCATTTCTTCAAGGCTCATTAACTGATCAATCTAGATGTGAGAATTTCATACGCAAAATAACAACCCGCATGTCATCGGCATAGGTAAAAACTATGGTTTTATGATAATATTTTAAAACGCTTCATTTTATACAGTGATTACATTCTAACTAAAAATTAGGAAAACGTCACAAGTCAACACTTTATATCCCATTTCTCAGAGTCATAAAATGATCTTGTTTTCATTAGAGGTAAGTCAATAATGAGAAAAATTAAGTAAACAAATAACAGTTTCGGAAAACAAATGAAATTATTTTTCAATCGCTAAATCAAAAATTCTAAGTTTTGAGTTAAGCAGCTAAACCAAACGTATGGTTTACAGTTCATATATGGGCGGCCTCCGGACTGGATCCGGCAATCCATCAACTCCAATCCGGTCTGCGAGAGATTCAGAAATTTCAAATAAATAAAAAAATTAAAGATTTAGCACACACAGATTGTTTGTAATTTCTGTCAACCAACCTAAAATTGTATTCTTCAAATCATAAGGACTAAAATCGATAAATAATTTTTTAAGCGTACGCAGTGGAACGCCACAGATCGAGTCAGAAATAGTCGTTAGAAAGAAACAGATAAACATTCGGGAAGCCGCCCTATGACCTTGAAGCGCTCCGAGCGATACGTTATGGAAACAAGAAAAGACGCGAGAAATATTCAAGCAAATTTAGTTCAGAATAAAAAAAATCTATCAAGTTGTCTGGTTTACAAAAGCGAAAAGTGGACACAGAATGTCATCAATTCCAAAACAAATGGACTAATGAATACTCTCTTATCACGCACAGTGGTAAACCTATGTGTTTTTTGTGCAATGAAACAATTTCTGTTTTAAAAGAATACAACATGAAGCGGCATTACTCCAGCAAGCATCTCTCTGAATATAATTTACTTACGGGCCAGTTAAGAAAGGATAAAAATGAAGAAACAGCGACAAATGTTCCATTCACAAAGATCAAATCTAGACAGTGTTGTTAAAGCTAGTTTTATAGTTCCAAAATAGCGAAAACATCGAAGTCATTTTCTGAGTGAGAGTTTTTTAAAGAGTGCCTAGTAGATGTTGCAGAACTTTTGTGCCTGGAAAAGAAGAATGAATTTGAGAAAGTGAGCTTATCGCGACGTACTGTTGTTCGACGTATAGATATGATGGCTAGTGATATCAAATTCTGAAGGCAAGAACAACTACTATGAAAAAGCAAGAATGTGATTTAATAATTCTGCATTGCATTATTCGCCAACAAAACTTGTGCTCTAAGTCCATTCGACTGATGAATGTTATGGAGTCCTGCGGTCTTAGCCATCCCCAGTTTAAATCATTTTTGGATGAACTCTCTTCAGAATACAATGATGTGACATACTATTGCAAAGTAAGGTGGCTAAACAAAGGTAAAATTCTAAAAAGGTTTTATGATCTTAGAAAAGAAATAGCTGATTTTATAGAAATGAAAGAGAAAACATTGCCGCAAATTTGTGATCCAACATGACTGTGTGACTTGGCATTCCTGGTTGACATTACAGGACACTTAAACGACCTGAACTTGAAGCTTCAAAAACAAAGACAATTAGTAAATTAGCTGTATAGTCATCTTAAAGTTTTTTAAAACAAAATTCGCTTGTGGGAAACACAAATGAGAAGCAAAAACTGTTTTTATTTTTTAACATTATCCAGTCACGAAAACATTAAATACGGTCCCTATGTTAAAGGACTGAAACTATTGTCAGAGCAATTCACTGATCGGTTTTCCGATTTTAAGAATATGGATAGCACTTTCAATATTTTTGCAAATTCTTCTAATTGTAATGTGGAAAACGCTTCGCTTCACCTACAAATGGAGTTGATCTAGCTTCAAGAAGACTCATATCAAGTCTAAATTTGATGATGTGGAACTAAGTGAATTTTACAGAACATATCTTTCCGAAGAAAAGTATCCGCAGCTGAGAGTTTTCGCACGAAAAATAAATTGTACATTCGGTAGCACGTATAAATATGAGCAGCTTTTTTCAATCATGACAACAAAATAAGCATCGTACTCGACTTACAAATATTAATTTAGAAAATACTTTGCGCATATGTACTAGTGATATTAACCCCAATATTGATCATCTTGTTTCTCAGCTTCAAACTAAAGTCTCTCATTAATTTTCAATTGGTTTTTCTATCTGTTTTTGTTAATTTGTTTTTTGTATGTTTGATCATGCTATTATAATTAATAAATAAAAAAATGTGTGAGTTTTTATTGCTTTTTTATACACAACCTGATTAAGCCCCGAAATTAGGCCACTCACAAACAAAAATAAAGTGATCTAAATCACATTAGAACTAAAATAAGTGTGCTAGTAAAATGTGGGCAAATCGTCTATTTATGTGGGTAGAATCAGATATTTTTTTTTCCTAGAAGAGGAATTTGTTCATTTTGTATTGGGAATCTGGGTGCCTATTGCCTAATTATAGATACTAGATGGTACCAAGAGGGATGCGGCGAGACATTTTTGTTTTCACAAGCAGCCGCTAATGAAGATACTATCTGTGCCTGACTGCTGAATAGAGTTTGTAACTTGATTTATCAGTGGACAAACAAAAAATGTTTGATTAATTACCTTAAGCAATTTAAGACAATCGCTGCTTAACAAACATCAAATAGTTGCTACTATATAAAGTATACAATAGTCTCACTCAAAATTATTGTTGAGTTTGAGCTTACTTCGGCTTTCGATTCACACAATTATCTACAAATAAATTCAGTCTGAAAATCGAACGCACATCCATTCAAATCAGCCATACGGTAGTTTCTACAGCTCTCCACATAAAATAATTTTTACTATCAAATAAATTAACACTCTACCGAGCCTACGCTCATAATTTATCGACTCCGTCTCGAGCTTATAGGCTGAAATACGGCACATTGGCACACAGGCAGTCGAAGAGCTAACATACCGGAAATCTTTGACTTATTCCAATCGATTTTTTATCAAAAAAATTTACACATTTTCGTCATTTAAGCGCCATCAATCGATGACATTTTTATTTTCTCATTTGTGACGTTAAATGAAACTGATATATGTGTTAACCTAAACTAGTTTTTATTATAATCGGGTATTGCTTATATAGTGTGTTTATTAAGACTTGATGTAATCGATATCAAATTTTATAAGAAAATAATTATAATGAACAAACTGGTAAATGCTAAGCAGGGCAGGTCTCCAACGTTCATTGTAAAGCTTTATTCATTGGTTTTCTTTAGACTGAGGCTGATACTATGCCAAACTGGTCATATCTTCAACCACAAACTCTCATAGGACCCACCCCGTATAGGTACATGTAAACTATCTTTACTTCTATTATACTCTATACTAATATATAGACTTAGTTGACCGACACACTCATTACGCTCCAGCTCAAACCGCTTGAGGTAAAAGGATGAATTTTGGCATACAGGTTTATTTTAAAGGTGTAGAGGTTCGATAAGAAGGAAATTTTTCAAAACTCAAATTCCAAGAGGATGAAACCACCCCTTAAATATTACAATATTTTTTATTTAAAAAACGGTCG
This sequence comes from Kuschelorhynchus macadamiae, assembly GCA_030620095.1. NCBI lineage: Eukaryota > Metazoa > Arthropoda > Insecta > Coleoptera > Curculionidae > Kuschelorhynchus > Kuschelorhynchus macadamiae. Next base: position 988,890 of record JAUTXW010001744.1, read on the forward strand.
GTTTTTCTGAAAAACGCTTGAACACGTGTTTTTTAATATATTTTCTTACATATTTTAGGATTTTAAAAAAAATCATACAGAGTGTTCAAAAGGGTGAAACCACCACTTAAATAATATAATATTTTTTATTTAAAAACCGGTTAGTTTTTAGAAAAAACGCTTGAACATGTGTTTTTTAATAGATTTTTTATATATTTTAGGATTTTTAAAAAATTCATACAATTTGTCCAAAGAGGTAAAACCATCCCTTAAATATTATAATATATTTTATTTGAAAAACCGTTAGTTATTCGGAAAACGCTTTAACATAATATGCTTTATATTGTATTTTTTAGATATTTTAAAACATTTTAAAAACCCAGACATAGTGTCCAAGGGGCTGAAACCACCTCCTTAATATTACATTTTTTATTTAAAAAACTGTTAGTTATTCGGAAAAATACTTGAACACCTGCTTTTTATTTTATTTTATTACATATTTTAAGATTTTTTATAAATTCATACATGGTTTTTGAAAAAATCGGGACATTGAATAATTTTTGCGATCTTTCTCAAACCGTTTGCGCAGAAAGCTGAGCTTGCCCAAACAGCTTGAATTTAAAGTGCAGAGTTTCGATAAGAACGGGTTCTTCTAAACTTAGTGTCCAAGGGGGTGAAGCTACCCCTCAAATGTTTATAGTGGACTCGGAAGTTGTCAAAATAAAACCGCTTCTTAGTTTAAAGATCGAGGTATAATAACTCCAAAAATAGCACAGCAAATGAAATAAAGCTAGCTTTATTGGGAAAATTACTGCTCCACAATTAACATACTACTCAATAGAATGTAGAAAATGCGGTTAAGTTTTCTGTCGAGTTCCTACGCTCTCTAAACCCTTCAGGAATTCCTTCTCATAAGTTAACTTTAAAAGTGGGGACACCAGTGATGTTTATTCGAAATTTAAAACCACCAAAATTGTGTAATGGAACTCGACTACAGGTTACAACATTACAAAACAATGTAATAGAGTCTTTATACCACGTATCCCTTTAATTCCGTCAGACTATCCTTTTTAATTTAAACGTGTACCGTTTCTGTTCCGTTAAAGCTTAGTTTCGACAAGACAATTAACAAAGCTCAAGGGCATTCCTTACGACAAGCTGGAGTAGACTTGCGCTACGATTGTTTTTCCCATGGCCAACTCTATGTTGCATGCTCTAGAGTAAGTTCGAGTAGTAGTTTGGCTATTTTACAGCCACAGAATGCAACTACAAAACGTGGATTGTAAAGAGGTACTCAAATGAGGCGATTTAAGTACCTCTTTACATCACTTTCATTATAGACATATACGCGAACGAAGTCGCGGGTACCTACTAGTATTCTTATAAAAACTCTTTTTTAGGAATAGGGTTCAAAATATAACAATTAATGTTGGATATATATATTTTTTTTAACTCTTATACGAATAACGTGGGATATCATAAAATTAAAAATCCAACATCAAAATAGTCATAATATGTAAAATTCATAAATAGGAATAACAGGATACATACATTATTATACTCACATTAAAACGATATCATCCATTAATTTATCAAAGATACATACCTATATAGTTGTTTAAGTTTATTATTATTATTATTTTTTTTTGCTTCCTTTTTTGGTGAATAAAAGATAGAAAGTAAGAAATACTTATTGGCATTGGATTTACAAAAATGTATATTAATTAAGTTATTCAGTAAGTAAAAGTATAAATTGGTGCAATAGAACTCTCTCACGAACTTGCTGAAAAATCTGGTTAGCGTTTTAAATATATAGATGATGAAAATGACTACAACTAACATCTTGGCAATAATAAATTCTACTCTCAAACTGCCTTCTAACCTTTTGGAGCATTTTGGGTGTCATACTAAGGCAAACATCAGTAATTGTTTGTTGTAGTTCTTATAAATTATTAGTGCGAGGGCGCTCCATTCTGGTTAAAAACTGGGACATAATATCGCCGTCTTCAATAGTTGCTAGAAATGCGGGTATAACAGTTTCCTGCATTTACAAGTATAAGGGTCAGGTAAAAGTTTTGTCATTTAATTTGTAACAATTTTTATGAACAAGCTAATCAACAACAACAGCTTCTCACGAACTAGTATGTTACGTTACTTATAAGTGAACCCATTTAAATTACCATAAACATCAATAATGAATTAACAGTACACATAAAAGCATATTAATGTTTGGCGGTTGATGACCACAAAATGACAAAAATTTGCAAATTTTTAAATAAAACAACCTATTTAAATTAGTAAGATATTTCTGGTATGCTAGATTTTCAAGGTAGGTAAAATAGTTATCTGCCAATATGTGTTATTTAAAGCTCTGCTTGGCGTCAATAAATTATGAGCGTGGGCTTGGTAGAGTGTTAATTTATTTGATAATAAAAACTTATATAAAGAGCTGAAGAAACTACCGTACCTATAATTTAAACATAATCTTTGAGTTAAATTAGTTGTACTTACCCGTTTTACCTAGCCAGTAGCGTAGCTACGAAGGATAAAGCAGACTTATCGGCTCATTTAACATATAAATTGTAGAAAGGCAATTTTTTAAAAATAAGTATAGAGCCGCATATATTTAAAGCTAAAGTTTCCTGTCTTACATTTTTAAGTTCTTACAGTTTCCATTATAGTTCGTTTCAAACTTGTGAAAACAAATCGACAAACTTCGTCGTATATTCTAGATATTATGAAAAGCTGATTAGTAGTTATATATTACTGATTTTAGTTTTCTGTATAAATTTTCTTTTAATTGTTCACTGCACTATTTTAAAGAGAGTCCCTCTAGAAGACATCATACCCTATTTCTGAAATGCCCCATATATTTTTACTGAAATGAATGACTTTTGAGTTATTAAGGTTATTTTTTTATTGAGTGACATTGACGGCTTTTCCTCACAGCTTATCCAGACTTGGAACTGATCTAAGTCCTACCAGATCTGGCAGATACTTAAAGAGTGAATAAAAGCCAAAGGGCGAAACAACAATGACAAAACACCAATAACGCTAAGAAAAGAAAGAGATTGAAAGTCAAGGGGCTAAAATAACAATACGTAACAGAATACTAGTTTTAAAGACCATAAGTTTTAATTAAATATTAAAATTGGCTCCCATTATTTGCCAGACAGTACCCAAGTCGATCATAAAACTCTCGCAGTATGTTGCTCAACATATTCGGTGTTATAAGTGCAATTTTGGTGCGGATTCTTTAGCGAAGTTCGTCTAATTTTTCTGGACCACTTTTGTACACAGGAATCTTCAAATAACTACACGGGAAGAAGTCCAATGCAGATATATCAGGGGATCGAGGTGGCCATTCCAATGTACCACGTCTTCGAATCAATCTCGCCGGGAATTGGTTGTAACTGCAATGCATTCCCTTAAATAACTCGGTGGAGCACCATCATGTTGGTGCTAGATTTCACCTACATTTCTAGTTTCTTGAATGGCAGGAGCTATAAGTTCTTCAAATAATTTTGTTAAATGAATGTACTTTTTATGAAATAAGGTCCGATAATATTGTTACTTAGTATCCCCGCCCAGATATTAACTTTCTGAGTATGTTGAATATGAAGTCCTTTCATCCAATGGGGGTCATCTCTAGACCAAATTCGACAAATGTGCCTATTACCTTGGCCGTCTAAGCAAAAAGTAGCTTCGTCGCTGAATACAATTTTGAGCGCAAAATAAGGATCCTTATTAATATTTTCCATCATATTTTAGAGGATCATCCTCTAAAAACTTTTGGGTGCAATGGATCTTGTACAACTTCAATTTGTTTTCTTTCAAGATAGTCCTTACAGATTTTTGACAGATTTCGACTGGTTGTTGCTTAATTTTGGATTTTCCTCTATTAATAATAAAACGTGTCATTTATTTTCATCACTTGTAGCAGTTTTTGGGATTCCGGCTTTTTAATTGGTTTGTTAGGTCATTAAACAAGACTTCTTGATATGTCCATATTTTATTCCCATATCCGCGAAAAACCAAAATATCAATATGTTGAGTCTTTTACAGAACAAAGCCATAATAAACTTTTAATTTTTGTACAATATAATACAATATTAAACTGCTAACTGACTGTTAATATGTTTAAGTTGTCATTATTGTAGCATGGCAACGGCGAGTGTTTCAAAAACAACTGATCCAAAGCCAACTTGTTACAATAGCTGTTGATCTAGATATTTTGAATGCTTTGAGGTACGGTGAAAATGGAAATACATTTTAAAAAGTATAGAAATATCAGGAATCCCGTCTAAATAAAGTTTTAGAAAGTATTTTATATGCAAAATGGAAGTCGTTAGATTACAAAATAATAAATACCTACATTGACGGTGTGGAGATTTAAATGTATGTAATTTTTATTTAATAAGGCATTTCCCCCTTTTAGGTAATAATAAGTGATATTTACTTCTTCCAGAATGTTTTGGTAATGGATGTCAAATTTTTATTTTGCTTTATCCCTATGCCCTAGACCAAGTATGAAGGAAAGCCGCCAATATGACTTAAAGAAAAGGTAACCTTCCTAACTCAAAATAAATGGGGCTTCAATTTAAGATTTAAAAAAATGACTATGCCTAGCGCAAAACGGGGAAATTTGGCAACAGTGCCAGTAAATGCGGTGCTATCATATCTCAGCAACTAGTGTAGATAGAATTGTGAAAATTTGGGATTTTACTAAATTGATTGTTCAGCAAGTTCGTGAGAGAGTTATACTGCACCAATTTACGTGATTCAACACTATTTTTTGTATTGTTTTATTGCGTATATTTCAATAAAACCAACATGTTTCTCTTTAATATCATTTCTGGACGATGTGGTGAATGTACCTCATATGCTTATAATTCCACTGGAGACTTATCGCGCCATCTAACGGAAAAGGCAAAACAAGGTCTGAAGGGCCAGCTAGTTTAACTTTAACTTCGTATACATAACATGTAATTTACTTGTAGACTCTTCAGATACTATTAGTACCAAAAAAAAAGTGCTGGCAAAAAAATGATTTTATATATATATATATATATATATATATATATATATCATATACGTATTTTTTTGTTGATTATGAATATACTTTGTCATGTGTATCTTTAAAAACACCCGAAAACTTTAATAACCAATCCTGCATGACTAGTTTTTCTTTACTCCAATACTTTTTAAAAAAACTAAAAAAAAATAATAATAAAAATCTCGCAGTGTGCTGTTGCTCAACATATTGGGTGTTATAAGTGTAACTTCTGAGTTCGTCTAAATTTTCTGAACGATTTTTGTATATGATTCTTCAAATGACCCCACAAGAAGAAATCCAGTGGAGTCATATCAGGGGATCGAGGTGGCCATTCTAATGCAACACGTGAATAAAAACTTTCGAATTAAGAGAATTCGATAAACAAAATGTGATTTAGCTGCATCAATAGATAACAAATCTAAAACATAAATATGACCTGAAAAATTAGATATTAAAAAACTAATATCATATATCAATTTTGATTTTCATAATATTAATTGAAAAAACTAATAAAATATAAAAAAACAGCACAAAAAACGATACAAATTTAAGATCTATTGATAAAAAGATTTATTTAAATAATAACATATTACCTGTGTTCTAGATATATAAGATTACGTCTTAGATACCCATAACATGTTATTTAAATCCATAAGCACACAACGGTATCGACAAATTGCGAGCTTCGACCTGGTGTAGTGTTAACTTCTTTGAAAGTAAATTTAATGTAAGTTCGTGTAAACCCTTAGGAAAATACTATGTTAAAACATTTGATTTTTAACTTTCAAAAGAATGTGAAGGTTTGTTTTAGAGATTTGCGAGACTAAATAAAATTAAATTACATGTAGCAATGGTAACGGTTTTGGAAACATATTTTTCTTTTCATTGTGATACTGTTGTAGTAAATCGATTTTTTTTTTCAAATTTATTATCTATTATCATCAGAAACATCGTTACTGCTGAAAATTTGTTAATAATACACAAATACAAAATAACGAACAATTCTAAACTTAGTCGGTATTTACAATCACACAGAAGATCCTAAATCAGCTACGGAACCCTCCAATCACAATACAGATTGTTCAATGTGCCCTCTATTGGTCCGCCGTCTATTTCCACCGAGTATAAACAAGTTTTGCTGAGTTTTTAGTGTAAGCTTCCTGGCTCAGTGGTAGGGTTCTAGACTTTGGATGCAACGCATTTGTGATCCAGTTCCAGCGATGACTTTTTTAAAACTTTTTTCAAGAAAATTTACAAGTAACAAAAATGCAGATTATTTATAGGTCTAATTACGATTGGTTAGATTTGTTGTAAATAAAGCGCACGGTAGCACCCCAATTTTATGAGGATTGAACAACATTCCGAGTCTATAAAGCAATAGCGCCATCATTAAAGATAAAAAATTACATGGTAAGCTAACCTGAAATCATCGAAAACCAGATTTGAAATACCGTAACCGATTTAGAAGTCTTATGGTTTAGACTGGTTGTATTTTGTCAAATTTTTTGAATAACCTAGTTTAAGTTAAGAACTAAATTAATTTGTATGTTTAAACAATTTAAATTAATTTGACGAAGTTAAAGTATCGACAATTTGTAAGCATCAAATAGCAAAAATTTGCAAATTAATTAAAATGTATTTAAATAATTAATGTTTTTTCCGGTATGCTAGATGTTCGTAGTTAAGTGCCTAGCTGTCGATATCTGTTAGTCGAAACCTTGTCAATAATTTATGCACACAAACTTGTAAAGTGTAAATTTATTTGGTACTAAAAATGAGTTAACTGCGGATGAAATTAGATCTTTATGCAGATGTTATTTTAATTTTGGCGGTAAATTTTACTGTGTGAAGTTATTGCCTTGAGATTATATTGGTTTGTCAGATTTTGAAAAACTGGCTGCTAATTTTACAAACTCTCATGTGGTCTTTAGTTTTGATGTCTGTTTACATTTAAACATTACTGTATCTAGACAAATGTAGGTATATTGGACACTTTAATAAAAAAGATATTATACAGTAATGTATTTTAAATATTAGTTCCCGGGTCAAGAAAAAAAACCTGGCATACCCAAGAGTGAGGACATATCCCAAAATTAATGTTATTTATTTCTTTTTCGACCAAATACCGTTGTTGAATTTCTGATTATTTCTAAGACTTGCAATATAATTTTTACTTGAATTAATAGAAAAATGACTGAACTAAAGGCTTACGGTATATGAAACGTTATATCTGGATAGTATTATAATTAACAATTAACTGTTGCTCTTTTAAAAATATATTTTTTTATTGTGATATTGTTGTAGTATATCGATATTTTTTCAAATTTATTATCAACCATCATCAGACATATCGTAACTGTCGTATAGTCAAGATTATTTGTAAATAATACAAACCCAAAATAACAATTCTAAACTTAGTCGGTATTTACAATTCACAAAGATTTATTACATCTACGAATTAAACAATGTTGTGGCAACTACAGATTCTCGAGAATCTTCTAAAGTTAAATGATTCCCATTTCATCTACATGTCTGAAAGTCTATCATTTAGTTATATAAAAAATATAAGCCGCTTTGAATAAATTAGCACACATCTGATTTCATTTCAATCTAAAACGTTGCTGAAGTTTACCTTCGCCGTTCACATAATTTTGGCCAGATTTGTACAGATATTTTTTTAAAGTTAATTGTAGACACAAGACTTTAAATCAGCTACGGAACCCGCCAATAACAACACAGATTGTTCAATATGCTTCCTATTGGTGCGTCTTTTATTTCCGCGAAGCATAAACAAGTTTTGCTAACTTTTTAGTGTGAGCTTTCTGACTTCGTGGTAAGTTTCTTGACTTTGATGCAAAGAATGTGTGTTCGACTCCACATTCAGGAGAAACCTTTTTTTAACAAAACTTATAATTACTAAAAGAGAGGATTATTTATAGGTTAAGTTACGAACAGTTGCTTTGCCGTAAGAAAATTCCGGGCGTATATTAAAGCGAGAATTAATAAATGATTTGAAATTGTTTGGCGGGTTCTGTAGACGTTTTAGGGTGTTGTGTTTTAAGCTGGTTTTATTTTTTCAAATTTTATGTATAACTTAGTTTAAGTTAAGAACTAATATAAAATTGTAATTTTTAAATAATCTAAATTAATTTGACTAAGTTTAAATATCGACCATTGATGAGAATCAAATGACAAAAATTAATTATAATGTATTTAAATAATTAATGTTTTCCGGTATGCTAAATGTTCGAAGTTAAGTGCCTAGCTGTCAATATCTGTTAGTCGAATCCTTGTCAATAAATTATGCACACAAACTTGTACAGTGTTAATTTATTTGGTACTAAAAATGACTTAACTACATTTGAAATTATATCCTTATGAAGATGTTATTTTAAATTTGGCGGTAAATTTTACTCTGTATAGTTATTGCCTTGAAATTATAACAGTTTGTCAGATTTTGAAAAACTGGCTGCTAACTTTCCAACAACAACCCACATGTAGCATTTTAGGACTTAGGATAGTTTTAATGTCTGTGTTTACATAGGTATTTAAGCATCATCTGTATGTCACAGTCGTTACATATATAAACATAGCATACAATAATACTTTTTAAATATTAGTTCCAGGGAGCAAAAATGAAATTTCATAGCTTGTGAAGAACACAGCGGCATACCCAAGAGAGGAAACATGCCCCAAAAGTAATTATGATTAACCTTTTTTTCAAATGTATGACATTTTCGAATTTTGAATCCGTCTAAGACTTGCAATGTAATTTTTAATTGAATTAATAAAAAAATAACTAGACTAAAGGATTCAGATATGTGAAATGTTATCAGTATATTACAATTAACTTACAATAAAGTGTTTTTAAGCTTATAGGTATGTCAAAAAATTCCTATCTGGTATTCTCCTATTAAGATGCTCAAACCTAAAAATAATGTTTAAGTTATATTTTTAATACTTTTAATAACCATGAACCTAGAACTTTTGAAATTATTGCAAACCATGACTCGGAATCCTTAATAAATCGTTAACCTATTTCTTTTTTGAAAATATATTTTTTTCATTGTGATACTGTTGTAGCAAACTCAAATTTTTTAGTTGTATTATCTATCACCATCAGACTTCGTTACTGCCGTATACTAAAGAAAATTTGTAAATAATACAAATACAAAAAAAAAACAACAATTCTAAACTTAGTCGGTATTCACCATTCACAAATATTTACCAAACGTATGCATTGCACGTGTTCGTGCATGCATCTACTAAATCTCGAAAATCTACTGAAGCTAAATGATCCCCAATTTACCCAAATGTCTGTTAGTCTATCAATCAGTTATCTAAAAATTTATAACTCGTTTTTCAATAAAATTCTACACATCTCATTTTATTTTAGCCTAAAATGCTGAAACTTACCTTTGACAAGACTATGGGATAAAATGTCCATTGATTTTGGCACACAATGTGCAAATAGTATTTTTTAAATTTAGTTTTAGACAGAAAACCCTAAACCAGCTACGAGACCCGCCAATCATAACACAGATTGTCCAATGTGCTTCTTATTGTCCGTCGTCTATTTCCTCGGAGTATAAACAAGTTTTGATGAATTTTTGAGAGTGAGATTCCTTCCTCACTGGTAGGGTTCTTGAATTTGATTGCAATATATGTGAGATCGAATTCCCGTTCAGTCGACGACTGTTTTTAGTATTTTTTTAACAAACCTTATAACTAATAAAAATGCGGATTATTTATAAGTTAGGGTACGACTGGTTTGGTTTGTTATAAGGAAAGCACGCGGTAGCGCGCCCATTTTATAAGGATTGAACAAAATTCAGGGTCTATATTAAAAGTTAAAGTTTTTTTTTTTACAAAACGAATACTGTTAGGTTGATCCGTGCCGTTTGCGCTAGGTTAGCGCAGGTTCGTCGACAAAAACCATCAATAAAGCAATAAGCTGTCATTAAATCACATACTAAGCTAATGTTAAATCATAGAAAATCTGGGTCTTGTGTTTTAGATTGGTTGTATTTGTTTTATTTAATATTAATTAATTTTCGTTTAATTAAATTTTAATTAATTTTTATTTTTAAATAATATTATTTTATTTTATTTATTTATTTCTCTTTGGGACACAAACAGGAAAAAAGGTTCCCAATGAAGTATCCACTCCTTACATGTTATACTTACATTGCTTTTTTTATAAAAAACACTAAAACTAAATACAAGGATGAAGAAAAGTTTCCTACTTTAACATCACTGCTGATTCTTAAAGTAATCCTTTAAATGTCTCTTTAGCTGATATATTAAAAAAGTCGATGTTTCTACAATAGTCGTTAGTGAATTTACACATTCTTGACATAGGAGAATTTAGTAAGCTATTTGTGTTGGGAAGGAGTACAATAAACTGGTCGAAATTTCTCAAACTGCTCTGGGAAAAGCAAAAGGAACCAAAGCCAACAACTCCGGCGAGTCAATATTTGCATTAACAATCTTAAATAAGTTCAACAGATCTGTTATCACTCTTCGATTTTCAAGAGACAAAACATTGAAGTGAGAGCGTAAAAAATTGTAATTATCAGATGTATGCTATCATGAAAAGCCATACTTTGCAAAACTTTATTCTGTACTAATTCAAGGCGAGTTTTATAAATATCATATTGTGGATTCCATACTGATGAGGCAAAATTCAATCTTCTGAAAATATAGTCATAATAAAGTGAGAGAAATGTATGATTATTTTTAAAGTTCTTGTATTGTTTGTTTACAAATCCCAACATTTGATATGCGCTACTGACGACTTTTCAATGTACGGTTCGAATAATAATTTATGGTCAAAAAATAACCACAAGGTCTTTGGCACTGTCCTCCGGATTAAGAAGCTCGTTATTCATATGATAGTCATATAGAAATTTTGAGCGATTTATGGTAAAAGTTATTACAATACATTTTTCAGTGTTAATAAAAGACTGTTAGTTTTACAAAAACTTCGAATCTGATGAGATCCGATTGAAGAAGAAGACAATCACTTCATTTGTGCATATTTACCTAATAATCTTTAGGTCGTCTGCGTAGAATAAGTACTGAGAGTATTTAAACTTATTAATTCTACTAATATAAATAATAAATTGGAGCGGTCCCAATTGACTTCATTAAGGGAGTCCTGATGTAGCGATAAAAGCATCAGAGTTGAAACCGGCAATTACAACGCGGTGTTCTCGTTTGGACAGGTAAGACATGAACCAATCCAGCATCGCTTCGCCTACCCCGACCTCAGACAGTCTTAACAAAAGCATAGTGTAATCGATTTTATCGAAAGCTTTAGTGAAGTCAGCGGAAATGGTGTCAACCTGGACTCGACAGTTTAAGTTTTTTAATTTATATTCTGCATAAAAAAATTAAATTCGAATCTATGGACCTATTCGGTTGGACGCTATCTTGTTTAATGTCAATTATGTATTTGACTGTAAGTAACAAATGTTTATAAATTGCTTTTTCACAATATTTGGATATATTGAGTTTACAAATTGGCCGATAATTTTTAATATTACTTTTATCGCCGGATTTATGTATCGGAATTATTGAGGCTTTTTTCAAACATTAGGAAAATTGACCTGGCGGATAAATTGATTCAACACCAGACAAAGCTCCAAAGCACACTTTTTAACGAAAAGGGCAGATATACCATCGGATCCTGCGACTTTTTTAGGATCTAATGAAGTTAAAATATCAAAGAGCTCATCTTCAGTTAATTGTAAGTTACTGAGGATACCTGTAGGACCACTAAAGAATGCGTTGTTATTAGGCTGGTAAACACTCTTAAAATATTCAGCAAAAAGATTGCATATGCTGGTATTATTGCTGGGCTCACATTCTGAAAAGTGAGAGGTGATTGTGCGGATGAATTTTTAAAATGATGAGAAACATTACTGAAACACGTGTAGCGAGGTTACCAAACTTCACACTTTTTTGAGGAGATGTCCACAATTCATTTTCCTATTCTGAAAAGTCATAATAGAGGGAACCTGAAAAATCATAATAGAGGGAACAGAGATGTTTTTTTTTGGCAGAGACAAAATGCCAAAATTTTTGGCTGTTTGTGGGAATCTCTGTCTCAATGTGTCTCAGATAGTTTTCATAATCTTGTTTGATTAGTCTTTTAGATCGATTTCTCAGCAATTTGAAGTTGTTCAAATCCTATAAATTACGATAGGTTTTCCATTTTTTGTGAAATTTATTTCTTTCTTTAGTAACTTTTATGGTGGCACTGGTGAAATAAATTGAATAATTATAAGTACGAAATACCTTTGGGACATTTTTGGAAATTTCATTATTTATAATTGTGTAGATGTAATCTGAGTTAGAAAGTTTTTACTTTGGAATATATTATGGCATGGTGTACTTTATGGATTATTGTTAATCAGATTATAATCAGCTTGGTGAAAATTAAAAGATGTGAGATTAGGAACGTTTATACATTCAGTAGCATTAATCGAGATTAAGAATTCAATGGAGGGATGATAATTATCCTCCACTACAGCCAAAGCACAATGAGACCAGGGCAGAACTTCCTGTCAATCATTACAAAGTACACGATAATGCTGGAGAGTTAAAAATCGCCACGTATGAATGCCACTTACCTGCTGACTTATCCAGTTTAGCTTCGAGACAAACCTCATGCAACATCGTCGCCCGGAGGCAAATATACACATCGATTTTTTTTGCATTAATCGCACGAAATAATCTAAATTAATTCAACAAAGTTTAAACATCGACAATTTATGAGAATTAAATAACAAAAATTTGCAAATTAATTAAAATGTATAAAAATAATTAATGTTTTCCGGTATGCTAGATGTTCGAAGTTAAGTACTTAGCTGTCAATCTGTTAGTCTAAACTTTGTCAATAAATTAAGCACACAAACTCGTAGAGTGTTAATTTATTTGGTACTAAAATGAGTTAACTGCAGATGAAATTATATCTTAATGCAGATGTTATTTTCATTTTCAGGGTATATTTTACTGTGTGTAGTTATTGCCTTGAGGTTATATTAGTTGTCAGCTTTTGAAAAACTGGCTGCTAATTTTACAAACTCTCTTGTAGCATTTAGAACTTAGGATAATCTCAATGTTTGTCTTTGGATATTTAAACATCATCTGTATATCACAGTCATCACATAGAAAAATATTCGTGTTTAGAATAGTCAAGTCAAGGTCAAGTCAAAAAAATGCTTTATACAATAAGAGTAAACTCTTGTAAATAGCTTCCATAATCTTAAAAAGTCGGACAAACTAAGATAATAACTTAAACTAAGCAAATAGGCTTAAAAAAAAAACATTACAATAATTACATAATAGTAAAAAAAATATTACTAAATGGTTCAAATTACAATAATGTAACAAAATAAAACAGCTAAAATTACTAATATAACAATAAATCGGATACTCACAAGTGATTGTTATAAAATTCCTGCAAACTGTAAAATGATTTTTCTATTAAAATGCGTTTTAAAGAATTTCTAAATAATTTAATTCTTGTTATTTGTTTTATACGTAGTGGAAGGTGATTATATATCTTAAGCCACTCAAAGAAAAATGAACTTTTGATGAGCGCTGACTTAGGAATAGATAAGGGTATATTATCAGAGTTCCTTGTTTCATACTGATGACCCATTTGTATTCTCCTAAATCGCTTGTAAATAAAGGATGCAGCTTCCCGTATCAATAAGTAAGGCAAGCTAAGATTTTTTTATTGATAAAACAGAGGCCTGCAATGATCAACCTTTTTGTTAGTCGATAAGTTTTTGGGTTGAATTCAATATTATAATGTACGTATATAAAATGTATTATCAAAATGTATCAATATCTATAACTGTATATTATACCTTTATTACATTGTACTGTTCAATTGACCGACAAGTAAAACATTTTGAATTTCAATTTAATTTGAATGATCTCTAAATTTGGCCTGACATATAACGAACTGCTCTCTTTTGCAATATAAAAACTAGCTTAAACTGATACTGAGAACAAAATCCCCAGAACGGAATACCATATATGAAATGGGTTTCCACCAAACTGAAGTAAACATTTCTAGACAGTGACATGACACTTCCCAGTTCAGTGGAAACCATGCGAACTGCCTAGCAACCAGATGCCAACTGTGCATTAAGTGTCAGAATGTGGTCACTAAATTTAAGCATGTCATCAATCCAGACACCCAAGAAGTTGGTACGGTTTTTGTTAAGACCGTTTTACATGCTGCAATTCTTTCTTGCAAGTTGCAGTTGTCTTGAACAAAAGCATGCGCAGTGGCAAGATATTTGTACCTTTTGTCAAATTGCGCATGCCTTTGTTCAAGACTATTGCATATTGCAAAGAAGAATTGCAGCATGTAAAACGGCCTTTAGTAATATGTATGTGTGTTTCATCTATGTCAAATTTGAAAGTGGTTATATTAGTCTAGTTAATACCAAAACTAAGAGAATTAGCCTCATACCAAGACTGAATCCTGCGAACGTCAGTAGACACTCTGGCTATTAAACCATCTACCTCTTTACCTACCCAAAATAGTTTGGTGTCATCTGCAAAACAAGTAAATTGGCCTGATATGTCAATAGTAGCTAGATCGTTAACATATAGAAGAAATAATAGCGGGCCCAATACTGAACCTTGTGGGACGCCTTGCCTGATATTCATCACTTCAGACATCCCATCCCGACTCCGCACTAGTTGTTTCCTGCGTTTTAAATAGGATGAAAACCACTCGAGCACCATTCCCCTAAAACCATAAAAAGACAGTTTGCCCAGCAAAGTCACATGACTTACACAATCAAACGCCTTTGAAAAGTCGCAGAAACACAGCATCAGTTGCATTTTTATTATTTTGAACCCCAAATTGTGACTGTTGTAAGACATTGTGACTATTGAGGAAGTTACAAGTTTTTCAACTATCTTGGATAGCGTTGGCAGAAGGGAGATGGAACGAAAGTTTCCTGAGTCACTTAGATCACCTCCTTTAAATATCGGTTGACCGATTTCAGAAACTCTGGGCAGAAAGCGCTGTCAAAAAAAGTATTAATGGAATAAACAAGAGCCCTCAGACAATTGCCCGGTAAAGATTCAAAAATTGTAGCTGATATTCCATCAATTCCTGAAGAACTTTTGTATTTTATGTTTTTTGTTATGGCTTTGATCTGTGTGACGTCAGTGTGAAAAAACAGAAATGAATCAGCTATAGAAGTTTTAACAAATGACAGAGGATCAAGCTGTGAATTTAAATTAGATCTTAGCCTTTCAGCTATGGAACAATAGAAAGAGTTTAGAGTATTGGCGTCTAAACCAGACCCCTCTGTTAAAATATGTGACTTGCCCCTTAGTTCATTGACTATTGCCCAGTGTTCCTTACTCCTATTGCGAGCGTTGTGGACTCTATTGTTGTAATATTTTTGCTTAGCAGATTTTAAAACTTGTCGATAAATGACCCTATATCTACTGAAATATAGTAAAAACCTAGGATCTGCAGTATATTTACGAATTGTGTGTAATGAGCGAAGATTGGTTGCTGATTTCCTAATTGCAGAAGGTATCCAAGGCTTTTTACTTTTAGGTTTCATTTTACGAATGGGAAAATTATCATTAAACCTTTTTACAATTTTGAACCTTGATAGTTATACTATATCTCCAATTTGTGGACACTAATCAAATATTCAAATAACCTTCAGGCACTACAGAAATAATTTCTCTATAAAGAAAACTGGCAACTTCTGCGCACAGTTTAGAAGAAGCAATTTGTTACCATATAACCCTTGAAAATCAATGTGCAGCTAAGCATGTTGGAGGAGTTTTTAGTCTTTAACGATATATTTTCTTATGTACTTATAGAAATTTCTTCGATGTAGTTATTATTGATGAAAATCTATTTGCAGCAATTTTTTTGTGTTAAATAAATCACAAAATCATTTCGTAAATATCAGTTAGGTTTTTTTGACTCTTTTGATTAGCTAAAATATAGTATAGTAGTGTGGGTGTATATGTATGTGGGTAAATAAAATTTGCGCGCAAAATAGTTAGAAGACGGTCAAACTGATTCGTTTCAAAATTGCACCATAAATGATCTAAATCAATGTCTGGCGAAGAGTAGAATTTGGTTGTCAAGTTAGTATATCTCATCGGTATTTTTAAAAATTATAAAAACGTAAAAAATTTCGTATTTCGAACTGATATCAGGCACTTTAAAAAAATAGTTGGGCAAATATTTTGACATTGAAAAAATACGGAAAATATTGACGTAGCGTAGGCACTTGTTTTTTTTATTTTATACCATTACTAGTTCTACATTAGTGTAATCTCATGTGTTACAACGCTACCTGAAAATCCTTGTTTAAATGAAGGCTTTTTTCTCGTTCTTATAGGCAACTTTTCTCGGAATTTAAATGAAGTGCGAATAGTTTGAATTCTTTTAAGCGGAATAAAACTTTACTAATATTACTGTTTCTCAACACTGGTGTTTTATATAAGTAAAAAGCAAGTTGAAAATTACTTTCTTTTTCTGAGCATATAGCAGTACAAGTTCTAATTCTACAAAGGTAATTTTAAAATGCCATTATTAAAATATTAAAATATTTTATTTATTTTTATTTATTTAACGCACCTGTACTGCTTATGGCCATTTTCACAGTTACAATTACATTACAGAGTATTAAGGAAAATACTTTTTGCGGTTTTTCTTGTAACAAAAAATATTCATAATTATGAAGAAATAACCATTGTCCATTAAACTTATTCTGTGCGCCAAATTAAATTGGACACTAGTTTGAACACTAATAACTTTTTTATTATTCGTATTAAGCTGATTTTTGGATATGACAAAGACAGATATGTTTTCAGTATCCTCTTAAAAACGAATTTGAATATTAAGTGCAGAGCCGTACTTACAAAAATGTTTCAATTACATTGTGTAACAATGTAATAAAAACTTTGAAAGTTTCGGTACAGCAATTTCTTTCCTGATACGCTGCACAAAAATATTTCTTGATTGGGATGTAGTTTGATTAGTTTCGTCCAGTCATTTAAAAAAATATGTATTTTTTTAAATAAATGCATTATGAATATATCCGCCTTCATTATTAATAACATTCTGCATTCGTCTTCTCCACAGTTGTTTAAAAAATCATTCCAGCGTTTAATGCCGTTGAATTAAAATTAGTTTTTACTAAGTAAGTTTAGTTAACTAAGTTAACCAGTTAGCTAAGAAATCAAAACAAGTGCTACTTCTTGACACTTCGGCCATGTTTTATGTCAAATATTTACTAATAAAAAAGGTCATGTTGTCGTTAAAAGACAAAATATGAATTAAATGGTTACGAGAAAAGAGTTATGGGACTGTTAGAATGATTAAGATATTTCCTGAGAAAAACTGGAAGCAGATTACTGTTGAATATTTACTTAAACATGTTCGAGAAACAAATAAAAAGTTAAAAATGTGAGCCGGGCATGGAGCTAACATCGCTAGGATTCTTTTATATTAAAAACAATCAAAAATGTCATTATCTACTAGTTACCTATCTTATGTTACTAAATACTTGGTTTCAACCGTCTTTCTTTTTCAGATTTTATAACCGTTTTAATTAGATGATATATACAATTATCGAAATTGCAATATATTTTACACTATATTAGAAGTCAATTAATTAATTATTAAAAATTATGTTCTATTTTAATGCAAGCCACAACCGATATCTTCTATATAAAGTATTTATAATTATGAAAATTTCAACACCATATAACCGGTTTAGTTTAAAAAATTTAATAAAATTAAAAAGTCAAATAGATATTAAAACATTTAAGATTTTAATTAAACGCGATAATCAGGATGCTCATGATGATAGTTATTGTAAACTTTGCATTAAAACACTAACAAAATAGATTCCGACACATACATCTTTTTACCACACCTTTCACGGATCCGTTTTTTTCGTAATAGAAACAATTTTACGTGTGATAAAATGAAAATCCTCATCTGACATTTTAGTGTGAAGATTTGATATGATAATATTTTCTATAACAGCGATTCGTAACCTGTAAAACGCCCGCCCTTAGGGAGGCGCACAATATCAACAAAAGGGGGCAAAATTGTAAAAAAAAGATATAAAAAAATTGAAAACTGTGTTATGTTTATTCATATCAAACACAATATATTGGTCAGTTAACTAATTTAAAAAAAAAAACAAATTGATGGCTGCAGGCTGCACTGAGTATGTCTTGGTGAGAAGAGTTTTTCATAAACTACTGAGAGTTCTTTTTCTATATTTAGTTAAGACTTTATTGTACAACTACAAATTCAATTTTGCAAAAATAAAATGTGGAAATGGTAAAGCTACACGAAGAGCCCATCTTTCAGTGCAGACAATTCATCATCCAGTCCAAATCATTTAAAAAATCGGCAAAGAACTACTTATTAGATTAATTTCAAATTTTGTACAAGAATTAAATTTGATATAGAGATAAGCTGGTAAAGTTGTGATACGAATTAAAGATGGCGAAACAAAATGACCACAGATATTTTTTTTAAATCAACGTAAAAAAATGTATTGAACTGAATTTAATTTTTGCAGAAAAATTAAATGTTACATAGGAATAAACTAGTACTAATTCTACATGACGTAACAAAATGACAGAGTATGTCAATGTAAAAACTAGTTATTGAATTAATTTTAAATTATGCTCAAAAATCAAGTGTGGCATAGGTAGAATCTATTTTACCATTGGTAGGAATCCAATGTGATGGAACAAAATGACGCCCAATAAAAATGTTTAAAAAGACCGTATATATTATGTTACTAAATGACTAAATTCGTAATAAAAGAAAAGATTCATAACGAAGGAAGTTCCGGGTAAAGGAAATTTACCGATTTTTTACTTTACGTTTGTGTTCCATAATTCTAGTTTCCTTCAAAAAGTATTTGTTTTGCCACTAATATCCAAGATATGTGGGTTAGTTATTTAAGTTGATAATTTATTAAATTTAATTTTTGAATATGTCGACCAAGTAACTTACTTTCTTTGTATATGAGTCTTCCTCTTAAAATTTTTCGTTTCCGATTTCATCTATTATTTCGCAAATATGTTGCAAAAAAATTGCCACATGATTCATAGTAAAAAGTAAAGCTGAATAATCTTTGCAAACTACAACTATCCTCAGCACAATAGACTCAGTTTCTTGGAAGCAAAAGCTTCTCTGTAAATCATGCAATGTGTTCAGATACAATGAAGATAGTTTGCCCTCATAAACCCTTGTAACCTCTTTGGAAACTTCTCGACATGACACGTGCACCATGTGCATATTACAATAACGTCCCCACTGAACGTCTGTCTCATTTAAATAAACATAAATAATATCTTACTACACAATGATAATATGGAATAATGCCAGGATTGTAGCTCTGTTTTGTAATGGTTAACAGAACCTCAACAGCTGACAATCCATCGCAAAACTAAATACACTCTTAAATGACAATTCTGACAATCTGTCGTCTCATCAAGCTGAATTGAAAAAGTCTGCTACTCAGTTTCGGCAAAAGCTATTGCTCTATATATTCCAATATATCGCCAATTCAACATGCTAAAAATGCTATAAACTCTGCTTACCGTTTAAGCTGGTTATAAAGGTTTTATGCTATTTGTCCAAAATTGTAAAACAAATCACACCCAAAGGCAACAATAGCTTCGGCATTATTCTTGTGCTCGACTGTTGATGTTTCACCATCATTCCTAACTCGCCTGCGCCTAATTGAAATGTTTTCTAAAAATAGTTAAAATGGGGCCGCAATTAAAATTAATATGGCAAATTGGATCGTAAAAAGGTTGGGAAACGCTATTCTAAAAGATGTTTGATTTGATACATCTAGAACATGTCATTACGTTTTTCAATTTTGTTAGGCAGTTCGTTTTCTACTGAACATCATCGATATCATCCAAGGTGACTCAGTACTACTTAAGCTCCTACAAGGTTGTTATTTTTCCTAGCAGTACCTAGTTTCCTAGAATACGAGGACTACTCCTAAAGATCAAACGTCTCTCGCTTTGGACTTTGAAGATAATCTAATACACATGAAATGCATTTTTTCAATAATTTTCTTACGATTTGATAAGATACTACCGTTATTAGACACGAGCTTCAACGCACATGGATTCCTTCACCGTCTAACTGCAAAGACCAAGGACCTCCCACTTTGTTCGCTCTTTTATTCCCAGAATGTCCAGATTATGGAATCTGTTACCAGCAAATGCTTTTCCTTCTTCTCTTAATCGGCAAGTCTTTAAGTCCCGCAAAAAATGGGATTTTGAGAGATTTTTCATATTAAGTTGGAAATATTTTAGATTATTACATGATCAGCGAATCTATCTCCGGAATACAAATAGCTAGAAACCTTGGTACTCCATCTAAATGAGAAATATTCTGTTATAATTAGTAATATCAACTGTATACGCAGCATTCAACTAAAAAAATAGTGGTGGGTTCAAAAATAACCTGAGAAGGTTAAAATAAAAAATATGCTGTAGGTAAAGTGCGGGACACGAAAGAAATGCGTGCGGTCCTTAAAATAAAGGTTCATAGTCTTAAGCAAGCGGAAAAGTAAAATTTGTGTACGCAAATAAATTTTATGTTATTTTATTTGTTGTAATAGTTTGCCGCTAGAAGGTTCTAGCTATTTCCAGTGGCGCCTATACATTTCGAGTATTTGTTTTCATTTCTATATAAATGCGTTGCGTTGAATTTGAATTATTATTTCGATTATTTGACGGCCCCTGTATAAAGTAATATGACAAACGGAGACAGACGGCCACTTTTGGCATACCCGAGTAGCCCAAAGTCGAACTACATAAATTCAAACTTTGATAAATCTCGTTTACTGGAGCTGATGCTGGCTGCCCTTGTAGAATCTGGACTTGTAAATCGTGTATCCCCATACTGGGTGGTCCAATAATAGTGGACGTAGGCAGTAGCCCGGGAACCGTTAATGACAGAACTCAAGAAAAAATATATTTATAGGTAAATCGATCAAAAAAAATCAAAATTCAAAAAGGAGTGCCATATTATTTAAAGAACGATGGGACACCACTGATTTCAAGAAATGTCTTGACCGACCTTCCTAAACCGATTGACTCGGCCCGGTTTTCGGGTATTTTTTTAGGTAAATTTGCCCAAATCAACTCGGTCAAAAAATTGTATACTCAAATTAACGACGTGCATATACTCTCTTAATAGCAAATCACTGTGCGACTCTAGTTGTTCAAGTACATAAAAAAAACTTTACAAAACTCGTTAAAGGTTGTATAAGGCTCATACTTTTGATATTTTGAATTTAGGGTTTGTTATATTTTAGCCTGCGTAATGTATCGGATTCCAAACATATCAAGTTGACGGTTTCCTAGAAGTTAAGGCCAAAGATTGTTTTTAAGTGCATTCTGAACAGTTATTTTGTTAATGGATTTATAGGCTCTTTAGACCATGTCAAAACACTTATTTACAATTTCCACTTAATTTATTTTATCAAAGAGTAAGGTAAATGTACCTATCACCGACCTAGTACTTATTACCGACTATCACATATTTTTCACTTTAAAACAGTCAGGTGTTGCCAGTGTAACCATTCAAATTAAAAATTCTTATATTGAACTTCACGCCGCGAAAATTTTACGAGTTTGCGGCAACCCGCCCAAAAATACATTAATTACACCAATCTTTAGCCACATCACGGAAGTACCCACGATTTCTTAACAAGTGCTCCTAATTTGTGTACAAGTTTATTTAATTTGAATCTATAAATTAATGTAGGTATTAAACGATATTTATTAACTGGTAGGTTAAATACAATGTTTTAATTTATTTTTTATACTAAAATATTATTTTTTATGACAAATAAGATCAGGAGGGGCACTATTTTGTTTTTCTTTAATTTTGTATTTATTGAAAGAATATTAAAGGACAAGGACTATTTATTTCATGTTAATAATAACTTTTAGAATTTATAGAGCTGTTACCGACCACTTAAATATTTTTATATGTCTGCACTATGAATGTTTAGAAACAGTAAAATGTTTAGTTTAAACGTCGAATGTTAAATTTGTGCCCGATATAAATTTACAAATATTAAGATTATTTTCTTGCCAATACTTATGATAAAAGCGTTTTCTAACACAAATTATGCGATATTACCACAATGCGATAAAAATATTTGCCCAGTCTAACTCAAAATTTTATTTAAATCGATAAAAAAAAGGTCGTTAAATAGGACCTAAATTCTTATCGGTTTCCTATGACCGACCAACGATTTTGTCTGTCTTTATTATCGACCGGTCGGTCGAAATTTGACGCCAAACTTTTGGCAATGTATCTCGTATCTCTTAAAAATTATTGGGGGTTTCGGACTTGCGGTTCCCGTGTGAACCAAATAAAAGTGATAATTCTAAATTACTTCTTCCAGTAGCAACAAACAATATGCCGAAACAGAATTCAACTGATTGTGCATCAGATTCTTCCATTACAAATCGAACGACAGTTGGATCAAAGGAAACCTAAAGAATTTCAACACAGTGGATCGATTTGGAGTGGTCCAATAGAGGATAAAAGTTTACTTTATTTTTGGAAAATGGTAAAGGAAAAAGGCACATCAGCTACTGTTCCAAATGATGATGTTATTACTGCGCACGACACTACGCTAACCAACAATTTACCAATTCTGGATTTCGATTCCCTAGATCTAGGCTTGAGTTATTCCGAAAATTTGTGGATGGACATGGAAAACGAAGAGTTAATCGACGATCCTGATCTAACGACATCTACGCCACAAAATCATGGCAGATTTGAAATTCTGTGTATCGAACCCGCAGGACAACCGGATGCTAAAGTATAGGTTCATAATCCCGCTGAATCAAGTAATATTTTAGAGAAACATAATATTTTTAGATTACTTATATTACATTTACTTTTTAGCTCCAAAACCTAGTAAAAAAAATGATAATTATGTCCATACGGCCCCTAATTCCCCAGATACCTTTCCCCAAACCTTGCTAACAAAGATTTGTCTCTGGATCCAAAAGAATTATCTATTAAAGGCAATACTGGTAGTGATTACCAATGATCTCTTAATGGTAAGTACATAATTAGTAAGTGATACGTGTCACTCAGGTCCCAAAATATATTAAATCAATTGTTTTCATTTATTTATCATACTTTATTTTTAGATGCAAAGTTCAATGAAAATTAAATTCTTGATGCCTGCAAGTCAACCATGAAGGGCGAAGGCATTAGAGAGACAACTAAAGCGCTTCAGGAAATATCTGTATCAAACACTAAAGAAGGAACCAATTGAAAAACTCCAGAAGCCCTTGTACATTCCAACACCAGTCAGGACCTCTAAGACCATTTGAAAACTTTATTGATTTAAAAAAAAATGACACCTACAGTTGCTACATCGGAAGAATATATAGAACACCAGAAAAAGATAGATGCGGAGAAAAAAAAAGAAAGAATAAGAAAAATCAGAGAGGGCGAAAAAAAGAAAAAATAGAGAAAAAGAACAGACAAAGAAACAAACGAAAAAAAATCAGAAAAGCTGACAATTCTAAACCAAATATGACGATAAATAATGACATAAATAATAAGACAAATGAGACTGATAGCGAGGTAAAGCATGTCATTGTAATATATGAAGAAGAATATTTTCCTGATATCCATGATTCAAGTTTGAATGGTATAATTGTGTGACCGGGAAAGATAATATACTTACATACAGTTCAAATGAAATTGTACGCAAAATTGTGTACGTAAAATTGAAGAAGGAGGGGTTAAGAAAGCAGATTGTTCCCAAAGAAACATAGTTATAAGAGTTTATATTTTTTTTACTTAGATCCAACTTAGAAATGTTAAATCCTTGTTTTTTCTTCTTTAAAAATTGATTTATTATAATTTCTTGTATTATACTAACACAAACTATAAAAACTAAATAATTAAACTAAAAAATCAAGGTAAGTATCAGTGATATTCTGCATAAAAAAATGGAAGTCGGTAATAGGAGCCAAAATGGTCGGTAATAAGAACATTACACAGGAACGGTCGGTAAAGTGTACATATCAGAACTTTCGGATAAAAAAATAATTTTTTTTTTTTAATAAAAAGATTAATTTTTGCGTTATTTCTTACTCTCTGTCTCTTAAAAACATTTTAAACTTCAAACTAAAAATATTAAAAATAGAAAATTGAGTTTTTCTTACAAACCTTAATATTAACCTTTTTTTGAGGAAAAAGCTTAGATGGTCGGTGAAAGGTACATTTACCTTACAATACATGACAATATAGATCAAAATACAAGAGTTCTAACCGCACTACAACCACAACTAGTTACGTTCTGGACGCGCGTTTCGCTAACCAAGTTAGCATCATCAGCAGATGATATAAACTAAAGTAACTTATCCTAACCAAGACTATTTATAGGTAAATGTGGTCACATTGGGTGCGCCCGACTTCACCGTTGTCAAGTAAACAATAGAGGGGACTATAAGGAATAGGCCCTCTGTCTTTATTTAGTGCTTTCTTACTCATTTCATTGCCGTCAACACAAAATGGCAGCATTTCATTTCTTAACTTACAGATTAGTCAATTTTCCATTAAGTTAAGAACGTTTTAACAATGAAATGAATCGGATTAAAAATATAGCTAAAAATAATGGATATAATGGTAATTTTGTACATAAATTAGTAAATAGACATAAGCATGAGAAAATGTTAAAAGATGCCACTACTCTTCAAGCACCTGAGGCTCCCAATAAGTTCATAGTAATCCCATATGATCCCAGATATACGAGAAGTCTAAAAAAAGTATTTAAAAACGTAGGTTTTAGAGTAGCCTACAAAACGGAGAACAGTTTGAAAAATCTCCTTGGAAGGTTGGTTTTAAAGAACACATGGCACATTTAAGATACGGAAGAACAGAAAAGTCAAGCGTTGCCCAACATGCTTTAGAAAACAATCACCGAATAGGAATAAATAATCTTAAGTTGATTAAAAATGTATCTAATAATAGATTATTGGATGCATTTGAGAGTATAGAAATTGTTAAATGTGGTAAGAAAGCACTAAATAAAGACAGAAGTCCTATTCCTTATAGTCCCCTCTATTGTTTACTTGACAACGGTGCAGTCGGGCGCAACCAAGTGTGACCACATTTACCTATAAATAGTGTCGGTTAGGATAAGTTACTTTAGTTTATATCATAATGCTAACTTGGTTACCGAAACGCGCGTCCAGAACGTAACAAGTGCTGTAGTGTGGTTAGAACTCTTGTATTTTGATAAAAATCACAACACATTATTAAATGATCAATTATTGGACTTAAATAGTTCCCGGCTATAACACAAAATCCAGAATATTTTACCTTCATAATATTCACAAAACGGGTTCAGGTAATTAATACCTACAGTTTGTGTTAGGACTTTTATTTAAGATTTAACATCTTATGAAGCCACAGTGTTGGCAAAACAATTGTCGTGTATTGTATTCTTTGGTGAAATAAATTAAGGGGAAATTGTAAACAAGTGTTTCTATTTACTTAGTTAAAATGGATTTCCATCAAGTAATCGCAAGTTCTGTTTATAAAAAAATAAAATATAAATTTAAGGTAAGTAGTAGAGTTAGTAAAACTGCATCTTTAGATTGGTCACTGCGTTGCTCCGTACCTTTTTTTATTCTTTACACTTGTAATTCCTTTTATTTTAATATAATCACTTTGTTTTCACGTTAGAAGTTGGATTATTTATTCAGCCCTTCAATAAGAATATAAGAGGTTTAATATTCTGGCTCTAATCTTTTTTGCTGTACACTGGAAACTCTAATAACAAGCGGGAAATCAAATTTATGATGCCATGTGCTTGATCACATATTTTACTTCTAGGGATTTTATAAAATTTCAGTTAGAAGGCTCAAATGAATAATTGTCATACACAGGTTCCCTTGTGTATGTAAAATTTTTTTAAACACACCTTAATTTTACCATATGTATGATTGAACTAATAGTTGTAAAATCCAGTTCAGCTTCCCTTTTTCTAATTCCAAAGTTGAATTAATTTTAATTCTTTTTTGTTCCTCGAGATTCTTTTTGCATTCAAAAACACCTTGTAAAGCTTAATGCAAACTGATTTTATTTTTTTTCACTCAAGCTAGTTTAAACTCGTTTTAATAAAAGTGGCTGATTAATTGGATGCTCATATTACTGACAGTCAAGTGTATAGCGCATATATTGTCCATGTTTCTCTGTCCAATTTTATCTGAATACATCATTGAGAAACTTGAGAAATCATAGTTCTTGGGAATACTGTCCGAAGTTTCGCCTTCGATTGCACGAGGCATCTTCAGGGAACTTTACTTTACGAGATCTGAACACTAATTGGGTTCGGAGTGTTTCAGGCGGGCTTTTATACCCAACTCGTGCTCGCCGAACCGTGACCCTGCGTTAAGATCGGTGTCCACATGTGATGTATACCGTAACCCCCTATTTCTATTGAAATTTTTTGTATGCTTAAAAATATCAATAGATTCTTTAATTTTTCGTTTATACATTTATAACATGGCCAGTGATATGCTGGTATTCAGCTACAGCAGATTAAATACTTTGTTTCCTTTTTAATACATCGTTCATTAAGTCCAGTTGATATTGAAAGTCCTGTTCTCCATACCACTTGTCATATTATAAATGAAAGGGAAACCAAGGTTCTAGCATCAATTCCAAGATTTTATAAACGAAAAATTAGAGAATTTAGAGATACGGCTTACAGTCTACATCACACGTGGAAACCGATCTATGAAGGCCCGCCTGAATCTCTCCGAGCTCACTCAGTTTTTGTCCATATTTCCTAGAGTAAAGATCCCTGAAGATGTCTCGTGCAAACGAGGGCAAAACATCGGATAGTAATTCCAATTTGACACCGTGTAATCCCAACAAACATGATTTCTTAATTGACCAAAGCCGTGAAAGCTTTCGATTTACATCATAGAGAATTTATGTATTTCCATTTTTTTTATCGAATTTGCTCCTCATTTTTATACTTCTTGTATTAATTTTTTTTGTGTCTTGCATCGAAATAAAAGCGGACGCAACATTAGGTTAGACGAACGATATTTTATAGCTTATTTGTAAAGATAAACTGATTTCAGTAAAAAAATACAATTACGTGTTCTCTACGAAATAATAAACGATATAATTCTTATATAATTTAGTCCCATTCGAAAAATAATAAATTTTATTAGTCTAACTTGGATTACCGAATTTTTAATTTTCATACACAACGATATAACCGCCAATAAAACGAACAAACCTAGATAGAAATCACATAATTTAGAACCCGAAAAGTGTCAAAAAACTCCTTCTAACAACTACATTTCGGGTTGCGTCCCGCGAGGTTGGTCAATTAAGGAAAAAAGAAAGAGCTGCACTGTGCAGCGGGACATTCAAACGATACCACTCATATTTTACGATATGTAGGCATAACAGCAGAACCAAAAATAAGCCAGACTCATCTTCACATGAGTTCTGACATGGGCGTCGAAATCTCCGTTATTAAAAATTGGTTGAATGGTCAGTAATATGTTTCTAGTTAACGCGTGATAGAAACCCTAGAACATGTAGAACTTGTTTTTAAAAAATGGAAAATTACCTTCAAAAAACAACGTAAGCCATAAGAAATGTTTACGTGCTTGTTTTATTTAAATTCAGCTGAAATCCAATGTTAACCATAGTTACCTTTGACGTTTTTTGTTTAAGGTGAACCGAACACGGATAGTCTAATAAGTAGTTCGTTTAATCCACGATGTTTTAAACGTCAGTTCAATTTCAATTATCTTGCCTGATATACTAGGTGTGTATTATTTAAAGCGATTTAAAAGTTGCGGAAACTTTTTCGTAACACTTGTATTTCATTATCTATATACCAATCAATGATCTAGAACCCTACAACAAAAATTGCAAAAGTTATGCCCAAAAATCGGCGCAAAGGCTCCTACGTATTATAACTTCTATTAATATAGTCGTTAAAATTCTACAGATAAACTGGATTAATTCGTCATAATTTTAGTTAGTTATTCAATACGTAAAGATTTAATCCATTTTTTAGAATATAAGGCTCACCCAGCCACAGAGATATTTTCAAATAAACCCACCCCCATCAGCTGAAGTCGACGCAATTTAGAAACGAATTCTAGCATTCTGCATTACCGACTGCGGCATGTACCTTTACACTATCGAAATCGAAATTAATAGAAATACTTCCTTTAATAATTTTACTTGAATGAAAACATATTATCAGTTACGAAAAACAAATCAAACCAACAAAAAAATGATCAGTAATTTATTCAATTAAAAAATTAAAATTATTATGTTAAAAAAAAATAACTGCGCCACACACCAGCACCATAAACTGTTCTTCAAATTATTCGATCGAACTTGAAATTCTAGTCACGTGTTAGATAAATGAGAACTAAAAATTATTCGCTTGCAAAATAAAAAGAAATTAGGAAAAGAAAGGAAAGAAATTGATGCGCCATTTATGAGTCAGTAGAAGTATCCGATCTACCTTGGAATTATGTGACGTGAAGAAATGCCTTAAAAAGTATCAAAATAAATATGTTAAATGTTTAAAAGTAGAGAAACGCCTAACGGACCGTTCCTTCATGGCTACTGAAGGTTCTATGTTTTAAGCGCCGAAGCAGAAAGAGCTTTCACAAATTTAATAAAGTCAAAAATTTCGTTCTTAGTCGGATAGAAAATGAATGACATAACTAGTCATCTTTCGCGTTTAACTTTTTGCTCCTATCCTCTGTCCGGTAACCCTGATGCAACCTGAAAATTGCCGGACCTGCGAAAATTATTGGCACAAGGTCTACAAGGATTTATGTTACGTTAGAAACTTGTTTATAAAATCTGCGATCTGCAGCGATACGCAAATTATTTGATTTTGAAATCCCGTTTTGATTACCAAGCCGCGGGAAATCTGAACCCGTTGCAAAATTTACCTGCACAACTAAACACTA
Source organism: Kuschelorhynchus macadamiae (assembly GCA_030620095.1). Classification (NCBI taxonomy): domain Eukaryota; kingdom Metazoa; phylum Arthropoda; class Insecta; order Coleoptera; family Curculionidae; genus Kuschelorhynchus; species Kuschelorhynchus macadamiae. The sequence continues at coordinate 1,018,006 of JAUTXW010001744.1, forward strand.
AATAAACTAACATAAAATAGAATACTTGAGTTTCTGGGCTCAAGTCCGAGTGGAAGCAAGTAAACTTTTTTAATTCTAATAATTGTCTGATGAAATTTGCAATTTTTCTGACCATTTATACTATAAATATTTTCTCGAAAGTTTTACGATTTACTATTTCCGATAATTTACTGGGGAGCAAACTTACTTGGACACTAATGTCCTTTACCCATTACAGCCTACAAAATTAATAGGGTTCCTAAAATCATAGACCTTGAAATCTAGTTATTTGTGATTAAGTTTTAAACATATTTTAAAGCTTTTGTTTCGATTTTTGTGTCGATTTTCTTGCCACACTGCAACTATACAGAGAAATAATACATTCAAACTTTGTTTCACTTAAGCCCTCGAAGAACATACGCAAAAAAAGGTTACGTAAGTAATAATTAAGAATAAGAAATTTTTTTTTCATTCAAGAATGTCTTTTTAGTAAAAGAATATTAGTTTTGCTATAAAAAAGTGACGCTCTTAATATAATTTTCAATTAATCTTGAATAAATATTTCTTATACTAATATATTATATTATTTACTAATATTCATTATTGATATTATTATTATTACTATTATTATTATTATTATTTGCTACAAAATATGTTCTCTTAAAGCAATACTCTAAGCATTTGTCTTAAACACTTTTCGGTCGTGCTTCAAGTCTGTTCGCCACGTGAACAAAATCGATGGATGAAGGGGACGCACGGCTGGCCTCGTTTCGTTATTGCTGAGTAGTAGTTTCTGTTGATATGTGTAATGTGCAGGTGGTTTGAGATGTGATTCAGTGAGCTGTATAAAATCAGAAAGTGAAAGCTCTGTTAGAAAATTGTTATTAAGTGTTATTTATTAATTTCACAATAAAATAGAAAGAAAAAAATTTAAATTTATATTTTTTCTGGGTCAGTGAAATCCTAAATTATTTAGTAAATTTCATTACATTTAGATCTTGTATCAGAACGAAGTTACTATTCTACGTACCTTTCGATACCTCGAGAGGCATTCGAGGGTCTTTATACTATAAAATTAATTTATTCGAACAAAGATATGTTAGATGCTTTATATAGGAGAACATAATACACATATCCAATATGATTTCTTAGTTGTTATTTTTTTTTGTATTCAAATCACTTACATATAAGAACTAAGTCACGCTTTTAAATTTCGTCAATGCTATATTACAGAAATCACCTTGTATATATAGCAGTGTGATTTCTGTTTTGCAGGGAATTAATGCAAGAGAAAAAGGTCATTGTCCAAAGACATATTTCTGTTGTGGTAAAATAATATTTCTTTGGTTAAAGAGCTTATTAATCTTAGTAATAGTTTTTATCTAGAAACGTGGATTATTTGGGTCCAGACCATTTCTTTCCTTTTAAAGTATCTATTCATTCGATTCAAGAAATAAATAACTTCAAATCAACAACAATGACAAGATATCAACGTTTTATATAAAAGTATTCTCTTTCTTAAATGATGATAAGTATAATAAAGATCATAGCTAAAAATATTTAGTTTTTATAACAAGAGATTTAAGCTTATATTTAAGGATATTTATTTTTAGAACAAGAGGTTTATCAATTGAGTTGATACAACAGAAACTATACTTAATACACAATATTATAGCTAGCACTAGACAACGAAATAACGTTTTAAATCAAGAGAGCCTACATTTGGACCTATTTAAAGTCCCGAAGCTTTTAACGTGACTTATACAAATACATTTAAATCAAGAGATTTTTTTTGCAGACTTAATAAAGCCAAAATCCCGTTCCTTATCGGATAGAAATTGAAAAACATCATTTATCTTCTTTAGCGTTAAACATTTTGCTTATATCTTATGTCTGGCATTCTGGACCCAGTCAACCTGAAATGTGCTGGACCTACGATTGTTACTGACGCTGCGCTGGATCTATTCGGATGTTTAATGCTTTAGAAACTTGTTTATATAAACCCTTACCAAATCCGTTCGGCTGCGATCTGCTCGATATGATTCGCATGCCTCTGTGCGCAAATTTTTTTATTTTTAAACACCGTTTTGGCAACAAAATTTTAAACATTGCAACACCAAGCAGGAAGTATCCGTAAGAATAAAACTTTAAACTTTCGAATATGAATATGAGATTTAGTACCGCAAATGAACATAGCAAAGTGGTACAATATTTGACCTTCTGGGCTCGAATTCCCGCAAAAGCAGGTTAACTTTTTTAATTTATCTAAATAACTGAACTGGAGCAATTTTCTATTTTCTTGTTCACTTTTCGTATTACACTTTTTACCAAAAATTTTACGGTAGATATATGAATTCTGAGATATCACCATATATGTTATGTTTTATATTTTAAATATATTTTCTCAGCTCCGTAGGTTTTACACCTTATATATTCTAGAAACATTTTATAATATATAAATAATAATATATAGTCCTTGATGTCGTTTTACTAATAATTGAATCTTGTACGTATTTAAATAAATACTCTTTCAATTGGTTGCGCCGATAACCAACCTTTTTGAATGGCGTCTGCGAAATATCAATTTATAACCATTTATTCACTTTCTTATATTAATTTTCATTTAACCTGTACATTATATCAGTTTATTAAAAAATTAAACTTTAAATTTTACCTTAAATTTCTATTATGAACATTTTTATTTTAATTTTGACACACCCTGTATAATATGAATATGTATCTGGATATTAACAATAAATATTTTAATTTTACTTTAAGAATTAATTCTTGCCAATAGGTGAATAAAAATTATATCTAAGTTGTTCCAGGTATCAATTCACAATTAATTAATCAACTTTTTGCATTAATTAATATATCTTTTACGCGCCCTGTATAACATAGTTTTTGCTAATTTTTCCACCTAAATAGTATTGACCTGTCATGTTTTATTCACTTCTTTGCAAATAATTAATACACCCTGTGCAACACATCTGATTATTTGAACGTTCTTTTTTTTTAAATCTTATTTGGTACGTAAATAAAAAACATATAAAAATAATACGTTTTATTTCAACCGTAGAAGAAGAAAACCAAATTTGAAAAAGAAGTTTTTTTAAGTGTGGTAGTCGGAAGAACTCTTAAAAATGTAACAAAGTCAAAACAAACTGTTTTGCTTAAAATCACTCAAAGAACACAGTTGCGAAAATTGCTATTTCAAAAATGTAAACAATTAATTGTTAATAACTATTTTCTGCCCACTCTGGCGGTCTTCTACCATAAAAATTATTCTTAAGAGGCTCAAAATACATTAAAAAACTTTGGTAGATCCGTAAAAATTAAAGAGGCTATCGGGACTCTCCTAGCCCTTACACTAATAACAAAATTTGAAAAAAAAAATAGTTTTTTTTAAGTGTGGAAGCCGGAAAAATGTTTAGAAATGTAACAAAGTCAAAATTCCATTCCTACTCCGATAGAAATTGAAAGAGATCACTTATCTTATTTCGCGTTAAACATTTTACTCCTATCTTCTGTTCGGCAACTCAGATGCAACCTGAAATGTGCCGGACGTGCGAAAGTTACTGACACAGGATCTACCCGGAGTTTTAATGCGTTAGAAACTTGTTTATAAAATCCCTTACCGAATCGTATCGGCTGCGATCTACCGCGATATGATTCGCACGCCTCTGCGCGCAAATAATTTTATTTTCAAACCCCGCTTTGGCCGCCGAGCCGCGGGGAACCCGAACCCGCAGCATAATTCATCCGCAACAAAGATGCTTTAAATATAATTTGCAGAAAACAATAATTATTATTGCCGTCCGTAAAATACAGGGTGATTATTTTGAATGGGACAGCTCCGATCTATATTTCTTTGTGATTTAAAAAAATGAGCAGTCCTTCGATTCCGGCTGGATCGTACGTCTCGCTCTTATTAATGCTGATTTTGGACCATTATTGTCAATGGAGAAAAGTTTATTACTGTCTTGTTTCTTTTCGCTATATCCCGATAATGTAATCGTACTTTATTTGTTCTTGTGCAACAAGAAATGTTTAATATGTATCCTTGACAATAGTGCAGATACTTTTTTAAGACTTCCAACCAATAGAAAAATATTATTTGTATACAGTCTCGTCCAAAAGTGATGGTACAGGGAATTCGTGACATCAAAATATTAGGATCTAACTGAATGTTACTCATCTGTAAGTTGATATTAAAAGAAGGATACATGGTGTTCAAGCAATAGTTTTAATTTAATATTTTTCGAGATGTTTGTTATATAGTCATGAAATTTATTATACGAAAGTTTTTTGGGGCGAGAAAAATGATCTGGTGTCTATCGAGTGCTACGAAGGGTATGCTAAAATGTGAGGAAATCATTATCAAAACTACAACCAAATATGAATGAAAAGTAACTGCTTTCTTTCTTATTACCTTTTTTATTCCAATTCAGTAGTTTTTACTAAACTCGATATTTTAATTGTATTTTAATCTTATCCATTACATATAATAAACAACAATTTAATGCTTTTAATAAGTTTTAAATACTCTCATTTGTCTTTAGATACTTTGTTCGTTATTTTAAATCATATTTAATACCTTTAATACCTAAGTAATTAACTAGGATATGCAAAATTTTCAGGTTGATTTTCACATTACGTTAGTAATTAGAAAATAACCTTCCAAACAATAGTTTTTATAATAACCAAGATGGTAACTAATTTGTTGTTTTCAATTAGAATATATGAAAACTTTTATAGGTAAAAAAAATAGAGACTGAGATTTATGGATAGACAAGTGGTGTTTTTTGTTTTTTATTAAGACTATTATGCTGAATTATATTACAAAAACATGAAGTAAATTTGACTATATAACGTTTATCTATTTTCACAAAAAGATTCCTTATTTTATTCTCAATAACTTTTAATTTTTATCCGATAAAATCAAAAATTGATAGATAAAATTTTAAATTCTAAAGTAGGTTTTTCAGTAACTGTTGAAAAAGTTTTTAACACAAAAATTGAATTAAAATGTTACTTGTACAAAAGAAAATGTATAAAACACGAAATTTTAATCCTTATTAGTGGAAATTAAAAAAATGCGAAGATCGTTTTTAAATGATTATTTTCTAATTGTAAAGTTGATCTTAAAATCCCATTTAGTTCTAGAGTTTACAAAAAACTAAAAACATATGTTTCGAAAAATCCAGAAACAACTTTTAGATGATATTTTTCAAATCCACTGATGAAAGAATTCCCTTAAAAATAACATAGTTAGATATTGTAAAAAACAAAAACACATTTCGCTTTCTCACGAGTGGAATTTCGAAAAATCCATAAATTCAAACCTAATAAGGCCATTAAAAGAAGAATTGACTTAAATTCTCATTAAGTTGAGGAGATATCGTAAAAAAAAACAATCCACCGCCTTATAGGATATATTTCCAAAAATTCGGAAATAGAATTTTAAGTAATACTTTTTAAAAGATATCGAAGAAAGAATGGACATAAAATCTTTTTGGTTGAAAACATATTGTAAACAAAGTGTGTGAGATAAATGTGTTTTTATATTTATCTTCTCAGGGGTGGTATTTCCAAGAATCTAGAAATCGATTTGTAGACAAATATTTTTGTAAGTCTAAACGAAAAAAGTAAAAATAAATTTCATCCCTTTCTAGCGTCAGCCCCATTTCTTAAAAATCCTTTTTTATCGGGCACGTACATAGCAAAAAGAAGGTCCATGAAAACTTTGAATATTTTACTTTTAATGGTACACACTTTGCTCTATTGTACTCGCTTAAGGGTGGAGTTCGAAAATTCAGATATCGATTCATAAAAAAATTTTAAAATCTCATTCACCTGAAGACATATTGTAAAAACCTAAAATACATTTTAAACCTTTTCAAATACTTAGGGGAAATTTTTAAAAAAAATCTGTTATCTGGCACATACATTACATGCCAATTTTGAACGTTTTATTTTTAATGGTACATATTCATTTGGAAAATGCAAAAATATATTTTTAGGTTATTATTTTTGAAAGTCATTGACAAAAGAATCGTTTTTAAACCTCATTTAGTATATAACTATATGCAAATTTCATCCTTTTTCGCGAACTTAAGGGTACTATTTAGAAAGCTCGCTGATATTAAGATAATTGTTATTGGAAAGCCATTGAGGAAAGAATAGTTTTAAAATCTCATATAGTTAAAGAGATACTTTAAAAACCCATTTCGTCCATTTTCACCTCCTTAGGAGGGAAAATGGAGAGGAGTTTCAAAAATCTTCTATTTTCTAGCACTTACATCACAAACAATGACATGCCAAATTTTCGTTTTATGTTTGGCGATGTCAGATATATTTCTGTAAAAAACTATATAGCACATATTTTTTTCTAAATAAAAGACGATTATTATTATTAATAAAAAATTTGAGCGCCCCTAGAATTGCTACCTGCTATACTACTTGCACAAAAGTTCTCTGACTATTTTCTAATATGTTGCAAGGAACCTTCTGTTGTAAAATATGATTACCTTGTAATTTCTAGAATAAAAACGTATTGTAGTTAAGAGTTGCTAAAGTTACCAGTTTTCAAGATAGATGCCATTTCATTATTGCACGTAATATTGCTCAAATTTGTACCGTAATATAAATTCTTATCTGATTTTCTTACTAAATGGATTTGGTGACCCTTTTTATGATATATCCTTAAATTTAAAACAGCCCGAAGCGCGGACTTTGGCGCTACATGTAAACGCTTAAGGTGAACGGTCAATAATTTTGAGATTTGACAGGCCTTTATTAAACGTAATCCAAAATGTATTTATGTATGTATTATTATCTAAAATATTCTAGGCTGAAAGTGCCTCCATTTCAACTTCGGTTAATTTGCACATATGTTTGCACTTAGTGAAAGTCTCCTTCAGGTTCCCTGACAACCGTTTTTTTTTTGCCTATTTGTAGAACTTGATTCCGTAGCTTCAGTCAGTCCTGGCAGCCAGAGCCAATATTGGTTAACCTTATTATCTATCTAATTTGTGTTTACACTTTTCTTTTTGCTTTATATTCATGTGTAGTTCCTAATTGCTTACCCGCAGCATAATTCAAACAAAATTAATTTGCAGAAAACAATAATTAATATTGCCGTCTGTAAAATACAGGGTGATTATTTTGAATGAGACAGCTCTGATCCATATTTCTTTGTGATTTAAAAAACCTCTCCCATTAGTGCTAATTTTGAACCATTATTGAACAATGGAGAAAAGTTTATTACTCTTTTCTTTTTGTTGTGTCCCGATAATGTAATTGCACTTCATTTGTTCTTATGAGAACTAGATAAGGAAAGTTTAATCTGTACAATTAGTACTATAGAGACTTTCTTAAGACTTCCAACCAATAGACATATATTATTATTTGTGCAGGGTGGTACAAAAGTACTGGTATCATTATCTATATCATTACTATTCCCAAAGGTTGATAGTAAAAGATATTAAAGGAATAATTTTAATTTCGGTTTGATTTAATATTTTTTAAGTATGTGATGTTTTTTTAGTTGCAACTGATAAGAGTGCTACCTGCTATACACAGTACTTGCACTTTAAAAGTCCTTTAATGGTTTTAGGCAGATGTACGGAAATATCACTATCTTCTGTTTTTTAGACAGAAAAAGTATGCCTATTAATTAGAAGTTAACTGTTTTAAAAAATATGCGTTAATTCAGTATTGCATGTAAAATTACTCAAATTCTTAATTTATCTATTATTTGACAAAGTAACGTTTGGTCAAAATAATGGCAATAAAGTCCACAACATAATTCCTGTTAAAATGGCGTTTAATATTTTTCCCTAACCACTTTTGAATGTGACATATCTTTGAATTTTTAGTGAAGAAATGCCAGATATGGTGTGCATTTATGCCCAAGAGCTATTCAATGAATGCAACGGTTGTCGCAAGTATTTGGAAACATGTGCCCATGTTTAAATGGTTTAAAGATTTTTGTAGCTGGTAAAACGGCTCGTTCTACCAAAAAGGAATATTTTGGAACATCCAATGAAATTTCATAGCAATTAATAAAGCATAACGAGACATATTTGCATACAATTATTTTTTTTTTTCAATTTAAATAATAGCGAGAGATATTAGCAGATCCCTTATTTAATGTTTAAATATGTTGGACGCCACTTGTTCAATCATAGCAAAAAGAGTTGCTTGTTTTTTATAAGTAATTATATTTTGAATATATTAGTAAAAATCGGCAAATTTCTTTACCCGGAACTTCCTTCGTTATGCTTTTTTTTCCATTTATTAGGAATAGTAAGGTGTGACCCAATTTAGTTCAGTACATAGTCACAGTACGTATGTGTCATACTATTTTTCTATTTTTGTTTGCTCCATCATATTGGTTTCCTACCAATATTTTCCCAATTTCTTTTTACCTATGCCATACTTGACTTTTGGGCATAATAAAATAAATTTAATAAGTGGTTTTTATGCCATTTTCACCTCTCTTTTTCTGCCAAATCAATTGAACAAGATTTTTTACATTGATTTTCTAAAAATTTTATTTGGCCGCCATTTTGTTTCGCCACTTTAAATTGAAATCCATATTATCAGTATTTACCTACTCCGCTGGTCCGCAGATACTTCCCAGATATTAAGTTTCTAACTGGTTTTCGATATCGATCCTCTTGTGGTTATATTAAAGTGGTGTATTATTTGGGGTTAGGATCCAGTAGAAAAAAAAGTTTTTTTTTAAATGTCTACGTTTCGCAAGTTTATAGTTGCATCCTCAGGACACAGATTTCATATCCTGCATGAAACCCATATTATCAGTCTTTACCTACTCTGTTGTCTGCAAATATTTCCTAAACCCAAATAATACACCATTCTAACAACAAGAAGATCGTTAGCAAAAACCATTTAGAAATTTAATATGTGGGAAATATCTACAACGGAGTAGGTAAGCACTGATAATAATATGGGTTTCATGCAGTATATACAATCTATATATATGTCCTGAGAATGCAACAATAAAGTTTCGAAACGTTGACAATTTAAAAAAAAGACTTGTTTTTATTACTGGATCCTAACCACACATAATACACCACTGTAACATAAAAACCAGAGGATCGTTTACAAAAACCATTTGGAAACCTAATATCTGGAAAATATCTGTGGACCAATGTAGTAGGTAAAAACTGATAATATGGGTTTCATGCAGAACAGAATCTATGTGTCCTGAGGATGCAACAATAAAGTTGCGAAACGTCGACAATTTAAAAAAGCCTTTTGTTTCTTAACTGGACCCTAACCCAAAATAATACACTCTAACATAACCTCAAGAGGATCATTAACGAAAACCATGGAAATTTATCTGGGAAATATCTGCGGACGAACGGAGTAAGTAAAGACTGATAATACGAGGATCATCCAGGATATAGAAAATATGTGTCCTGAGGGTGCAACAATAAAGTTGCGAAACGTCGACTACTTAACAGTAGATGTTTGTTTTTTTTTTTTAGTAGACTCTAACCCCAAAAAATACACCACTGTAACATAACAACAAGCGGTTTGTTAGCGAAAACCATTTAGAAACATAATATCTAGGAAATATCTGCGGACCTGCAGAATAGGTAAATATATAGGATCTATATATGTGTCCTGAGGATGCACAAATTAGGTTCCGAAACGTCGATAATTAAAATAAACAAGACTTGTTGTCTTAACCCCAAATAATACACGACTCTAACAAACATTTTTTCACAATGTTCAGCCATATTGGATTTTTACCAAATTATTACCAGGTCATCCTCATATGACCCTTAATTTTTGGTCAAAATTTGAAGTCAATCAGGTAAGTAGTATTTAAGCTATGTCGCGAACTGACAGACAGACCGACAGACGGACTTGATAAAACATGTTTTTTGGCATCTAGGGACATTACAACGTGAATATATGTAAAATCTAGAGCGTAAATTTTTCACGATTACAAAATTTTTATTCGGCCGCAATTTTGTTCCACCATCTTGAATTAGTAACTAATTTTACTGGTTAAGCACTATACCACTAGCACTAGCACTAGCACACAATCTGCAATCATTAAAGAGTTTCTCGTTTTTTATTTTGTGCCGCCATCTTGTATTCGTACCAAAATTTGATTACAACATAATAATTGATGTTTATACAAAATTTGAAATAAATTTTTTCATAATATTTTTTATTAACATTTCACTAGGCCGCTATTTTGTTTTTGCCATACTCGATTTTTACCAGAATATTACCAGATCATCCCCATATGACTCTTAACTTTTTTTCAGAATTTGAAGTCAACCGGGTCAGTTGAAGCCGCGAACTGACAGACAGACACACACAGACCGACAGACAGACCGACGAAATTGATAAAACATATTTTTTGGCATCTAGGGACGCTAAAACGATATATATAAAACCTGAAAGAGTGGGTGATTGTTTTCACGATTACAAACATTTTATTTGGCCGCCATTTTGTTCCGCTATCTTCAATTAGTACCACAGTTTTACTAGTTGACCTCTATACCACAGTTAGCTATCGGACACAATTTGAAATCAATTCATTAAGTAGTTATTCAGGCTGAGTTTTTAAATATTTTATTAAGCTGCCATTTTGTTCCGCCATCTTGATTCGTATTAAAATGTTATTAGTTGATTCCAACATAATACTTGATGTTCTTGCATAATTTGAGATAAACTGGATGAGTAGTTTTTTAATAATAATTTTTTTCACAGTTCACTAAGCCGCCATTTTGTTTCGCCATATTGAATTTTTACCAAAATTACCAGGTCATCCCCATATGACCCTTAATTTTTGACCAAAATTTCAAGTCAATCGTGTAAGTAGTTTTTAAGCTATGCCGCGAACAGACAGACAGCTGGACAGACAGATGGACGGAATTGAGAAAACATGTTTTTCGTCATCTAGGGATCTGAAAAAATTTTGGAGAGTGATTTTTTCACGATTACAATTCTTCCCTTTTACGAAGGAAGTAAAAATATTAGTGCACGAAACGATAATTTATATCACTGCATTGCACAGTCAGTGGCTCACTCTGTATCTCCAAAACCAACGATTTGAGGATTAATAAAACTTTTTACGTTATTTTTATGAGAGCAGTTTTCTTCAGCAGTGGTGACGTTTTCCCTAATTAACTACTAATACTAATATTAATTCAATCTAATTACTCCTAAATACAAAACACTCTTCACAAATGTATTATATAAACTTAACATAAAACATAATGTGGACATTTATGATCAATATTTTGGTTCAGTGATCAAATGAGAAGAAGGTAAATCAAATAAATAATAAGAGTTCAACACTCTGTATGTCAACTTGGAATATGCATATGCATACAAATTTTACCTAGACACTCTACAGATCTATTCTTATTATCTGGAAACTAATATTTTTTGAACAATGTGTTATCAGTAAGACGATCCATTTTTATCTATAATATTTTTAGGAACCCCAAAATTGCCTCCATGTTCCACCATAGCTCAAGAGCTATCTGATCAACCTCCAATTTTTTTGCAAAAATATAATCCATCAAGTAGTAAAAATTCAAGAAGTTTAGCCGAAATGGTTTTTCAATGCCTGATCTTTTAAAACAGAATATGTTTTTAATCCAGGGCACCAAATAACTTTTTCATTCAATAGAGAAATTATCTTACCAGACGTTCGCCTTAGCAATAGGTAAGGCGTGGAGGCCCGCATTCATGGTCTGTTCGAAGCCCGGATTTTACTGATGACTTACTAAGAAATAAAAAAATTCATTTTAAAATTACAGAGACCTCCATTACACCTATTTTAAAATACATCGAGGTCAACGGTAGCCATGTTAAACATTTGTTTTCTAAAACATCTGATGTTCTCATTGTAAATAATAAGTTTTTAGTTGATCAATGAAATAAATGTTTTTTCCTGTGAAATATCAATAGCTTTATGAGTTTATTTCCAAAACTTATCTTACAAATGTAGATCAAAATTCCGAAAAAGCTAAATCGCACTTAACATATTGTCATACGTTATTGCATGCAATGATGAATAGTAAATAGAAAATATCTTGAAGATGTTTAAATTTCATGCATATTTGACAAAATCCTGGAAAAATATTAAATAAAATCGAAATTAAAAATATTACTTCAACACAATGTATCTTTCTTAATGTCAACTATTTTTCTATAAAAAATTGACTGTTGCTCTACATAACATTACTGTTGGGCCATTATACACTAAGACAGACTAAAAGTAAACGGGAGTGGCCGAGTGTCCATTTCAACTTCTAATACGATGTAACTTGAATATATGTTTGCACTTAATGAAAGTTGCCATCAGGTTTCCTAATAAGTTTGATTTTTCAGATTTCTATGAAGCTCTTGATGGCCCCAACCAACCCTAGTAGCCATAGCCCGGATTCATAAACCTATCTATATTATCAATCCAGTTACCGCTTGCACTTTCCTTTTTGCTTCATTTCGTCATTATTTAGGCGCTATGCTAATTTATATCTTTCTATATGTTATGCTGTTTCGGGTATCCAATAACTAGATTGAGCTATCTTGTCTTCTAGAGAAATTTTTAATCTTTTTGCAGTCAGACTGTAATGTTCATGTACACAGTCGAAAAACGAGAAGTATCGCTTTTTGTACATTCTTATATATGCTCGTTATGATCTAATGCCCCTATGTTCCCCTGAAAACTCCTCGCGATGTAATCAGTTGTCAATATTACAATTTTCGTCCTCCACAACTTCTATTTTGCTTTATTAAATATTTGTATTTTGCGTTATACCTCCGACACAAGTTGTTATTGTTTGGTATGGCGACGACAGTGTTGTTGGTGGGAAAGTTGGTCATTAAGTACAATTTCTGGTCAGCTTGTTGGACACAGCCCTGCTCGATCCAAGTACAGTTTTTATACATTGTTGAAGTAGTTTATTTAAGGGTAACTCCTTGTGGGTCCCCACTACTAATAGGACATACAACTGTGATCTCTATCCAGTAACTTTTTATCTTAGATGTACCTCCCTGTGAAAGATGGCCTCTTTCATGGACGCAGTGCATTTTAAGCGCTTGTCTCAAACGTTCTGACTAAATGAAGTACCTGCACCTTTTCCATCAGTTAGAGCCTTTGGTGTTTTGTAGCTCTTCGATGAAGGTGTTTTGTCTTCTTGGGCTGTGGCTGTTTATATGACATATTTGTCCTGGCCGTCCCCAGACAGAGACATTTCTCTCTGTTTTATGAAGTTTTTCTAGAAGGTGTTTTTTTTTGTTTTTCATCAAAGATCTCTCGATACGTGAAAGAAAAAGAGAAATATTTGGAATGACGACATATTGCGAACGGCGTGCGCCATCCGCAAACTCAAGCGGATAGAGTGAATCTGGTGCTACTCGATACACCCCTAGCGATAGCTAATACTCTGTCCTACCTCCTATATTATTGATAATAATAATTTATTATTAATAATAGCTCATAGCTCGTCAGCCTATGCTGATAAAAAACTTTATCTATCTCAATATTTGATGTGTTCTTAGATAAGCACACCTCTTGAAGATTTTTAGGCAAATTTCTGCGCTCTTTTGTTTTCCTCTTGGTAGATGCCACTGACAGTGGCCAAAATATAAAACATCTTTTACTTTTAATTTAAGTTCAAAATTATAGAGAATATATAATATATGATTTACTCTAATTATATTATTGGCTTAAAACTTTTCTGCCCAAATAATAAAAACAATTTACAAGGTTCTGGTAAGATAAATTAATCTTTGCCAACTTTAAACTGGCATTTATAAGTAATTATATCAAATTATGGTTAACATTTTTTAGCTTTTAATTAACTTGCTTTCGCCTCGAAGCTCAATTGAGAATATCGAGGCGTTTAAATGCTATCTTTTGCTAACGTAACGATAAAGTTACACTGAAAAAAATTATAAATATTTTATGACAATTGCGTTTTTTACATCGAATATCTTACAGAGAGAAACACTTTAATTACTCATAAAAATAACCAAAACATATCAAGGGCGATACAAATTCACTTGTCATTATTGCAATCTCGTAAACGGTAAGAGAAAAAGCGAAGGTTAAATGGGGTCAAAGTTGTATACCTCACTGCTTAGCTTGATGTTTTGAAATATGAAGTATGGCGAATATCTTCGGAGATATCCGGAAAAATCGGTAAATTTTCTTAACCCGGAACTTCCATCGTTATGAATATGTCCTCTTAATAGGAATAGTGAACTATGATAATATTTAGTTCCGCAGATAGTCATTAACAAATAATATATAAATTGTGTTTTCCTTATAATCTTTTTAGACAAAACAAAGGACTCAAGACGGATTTTTCGTTTTACTCAATTATGCTGAAGGAATCATTCCTTCTGTCTAAAAAAGTGAAAAATTAACACCATTTAAATATGCAACAACTAAATAACTATATAAAAACTAAGTAGGACCATATTTTACTGTTTTTAGTAACAGGAGGCAATTAATAACAAGAGAGGTTCCGAGTAAAGGAAATATACGGATTTTTTATTAGTGATGTCGCCGATTCTCTCCTCTCGTCTCATCTCGACCAGTTTTTTGATTTTATAGCTATACATAAAATTTCAACGCTATACGTAGGGTAAAAATGTTTTATATACAAATACTACTAATTTGAAAAAACTTTTCGTTTTTGGAGGCTGCCTCATATCTCCAGAGCAATCCTGGATAATAAAAAAAATGTGTTTATCCTACATAAAAATAAAACGTTTCTCACCGTTTGTTTACCTTTTGAAATATTTGTGATTTCATTTTCAAGGGTGAATTTTATTGTCCTAGGACCACCCTGTTTAATTGGAAAAAAATATCTTTAACTACAAAATAATAAAATAAATTTGACGTGTTTCACTATTTCCTAAGCAAGTTAAAAGCTATTGAAATAAATATACCCTATATATATATATATATATATATATATATATATATATATATATATATATATATATATATATATATATATATATATATATATATATATATATATATATATATATATATATATATATATATATATATATATATATATATATATATATATATATATATATATATATATATATATATATATATATATATATATATATATATATATATATATATATATATATATATATATATATATGTAGATACAAAAAATTATTTGGTTTACAAGAAACAACAAAATTATTGAATAAACTATTCTTTAGTTTTCTCTTGATATAGTTAAGTTGAATACAACTCGAGAAAAAATTTTGGTGGGAAAATTGTCCCTTGTAATATTTAAGGTTGCATGCAAATTTCAATCATGATATTATTTCTACCAAAACCGACTTTGTTAAAAAATATCATTCATCATCATCGAAATCGCATTACAAAAAATTTTTATTACATTAAAAAAAACTTTTATTTTTATATCACAAGAGAAACGAAAGGTATCGAGACGAAGCGAGAGTCATCTCGGGGCATTATCGGCGAGACGAGAGGGCACTTTTCTCTCATGTCACGAGACGAGACGTGAGAAGGCCTTCTCTCGTCTTGTCTCGTCTCAGGGCACCACTATTTTTACTTCCCTCGTAAAAGGGAAGTATTGTAATTGTGAAAAAATCACTCTCCCAGATTTTTTTAGATCTTCACGTTTCAGACTCCTAAGGTGACGAAAAACATGTTTTCTCAATTCCGTCGGTCAATCTGTCTATCTGTCTGTTCGCGGCGTAGCTAAAAAACTACTTACCCGAATGACTTCAAATTTTGGTCAAAAATTAAGGGTCATATGAGGATGATTATGATGTATAGAATATTATGATGGCAGAACAAAATATTTAAAAATTCAGTCTGAATAAACTGTTTAATTGTTTGATTTCAAGCTGTGCCATAACTAATTGTGGTATAGGGATCAACTAGGAAAATAGTGGTACTAATTCAAGATGGCCGAAGAAAATGGCGAGCAAATAAAATGTCTGTAATCGTGAAAAAATCACCGTTTCAGGTTTTACACATCTTTACGATTTAGCGTCGCTAGATGCCAAAAAATATTTTTTATCAACTTCGTTGGTCCATGTGTCGGTCTGTCTGTCTGTCTGCCTGTCAGTTCGCGGCATTGCTTAAAGACTACTTGCACGATTGACTTTTTGGTCAAAATTTAAGGGTCATATGAGGATGGCCTGATATTTTGGTAAAAATCCAATATGGCGAAACAAAATGGAGGCCTAGGGAAATGTAAAAAAAAATATTATTATAAAGCTTTCCATCCAATTTATCTCAATTTTTGCAAAAAAAATTCAACTAGTTTGTTAGAATCCACTGGAAAAATTTTGATACGAATCAAAGTTGGCGGAACAAAATGGCGGCTTAATACTATATTTAAAAATACAGCCTGAAAAACTACTTATTGGATTGATTTCAAATTGTGTGCCAGAACAAAATATTTGTAATCGTGAAAAATTATATTTTCACGTTTTAGGGTCCTTAGATGCCAAAAAACATGTTTTGTCAATTCCGTCGGTCCATCTGTGGTTATATTAGAGCGGTGTATTATTTGGGGTTAGGAGGAGGTAAAAAAAACCAAAAGTCTATTTTTAAATAGTCGACCTTTTGCAAGTTTATTGTTGCATCCTCAGGACATATATAGATTCTATATCCTGCATGAATCCCATATCAGTCTTTACCTTCTACCTACTACGTCCGCAGATATCTTCCAGACATTAAGTTTCTAAATGGTTTTCATTAACGATCCTCTTGTTTTTATGTTAGAGTGGTGTATTATTTAGAGTTAGGATCCAGTAAAAAAAATCTTTTTTTAAATTGTCGACGTTTCGCAACTTTATTGTTACATTCTCATGACACATATAGATTTTATATCCTATATGAAACCCATATTATCGGTCTTTCCCTACTCCGTTTGATCGCAGATATTTCCCAGATATTAAGTTTCTAAATAGTTTTCATTAACGATCTTCTTGTTGTTAGAGTGGTGTATTTTTTGGATTTAGGAAATATCTGCCGACCAACAGAGTAGGTAAAGACTGATAGTATTTGTTTCAACTTAAGATAGCGAAACAAAATAGCGGCCAAATACATTTTTAAAAAATTCAACGTAAAAAAGTCTTTCATTGACTTTAAATTTTGCAGAAAATTTTAATGTGAAAATGGGATAAGCTGGTACGAATTCAACATGACGTAGCAAAATGGCAGTATGTGTCAATGTAAAAACTTCTTATTGAATTTATTTTAAATTATGCCCAAAAGTCAAGTGTGGCATACGTAGTAAGAAAATGGTAAAATATTGGTATAAATCCAATATGATCGAACAAAATGTCGCGCAATAAAAATGAAAAGACAGTATATGTAACTCATATATACTGGGACTATGTACTGAACTGAATTGTATCACACATTATTATTCCGAGGAAATTTGCCGATTTTCATACTATTTTTTCAAACGGTTTATAACCTGCCATTTTGTTCTAACATAATGGTTTCTTACTAATATTTTAACTGTTTCCACTGATGTCACACTTCATTTTTTTTTTGGCAAAATTTAAATCCAATTGAAGAAGTAGTTTTTTAGAACTCAACCTTACCCCTATATCACATCTAAAAATCTGAGCTGCAAAATTTTTTTATTTAAAATATATCTGACCAGATTTTTTATATCCACGCCTATGGCAGAGTTTTAAAACAGCTAATACTTTAAAATTAATACTCTATAGGTTGCAGCAATTTTTTGATTTAAAATACTCAGTTAACACACTGAAAAAAGTAATAAATATAATATAAAAAACAGACATGCACCACATATCATAAATCTGTTATAATTCAGTTAGAGGTGAAAGGTTCGTGCCTTAAAAGAAATTTTATCAAGCTGCGGCCGTCGACCCTGCTATCGTTTTTTAATTTATTAATTCTAAAATGAGGGACTGGTCCAGTGCGATTATCTCGGGCGAGCGGGGCAAAGAGAGAAAAAACGACCGATGGCTCTAGGGCGAGGGTTCTAGCATATGGCAGCGATAATTTAAGAATTTCCGAAGCCGATACCGAGACGCGATCTGAGCGTAGCGCGATTTTCTGATAAACCTGCGGGCGCACATCATAAATCCGATCGACGACCAGTCGGCTGCCGCAAATTTGTGAAAGAGTGAAAATTTTGTTGTTTCTGGGTCAGCCGTTCCGCTATTTTTCCAAATTCCCATCGAGGCGTTGGTGGACAAAAATTGGCCTCGCCCTTCATACTTAAGAAATATTTGCAAATAATACACTGGAAAAACGAATTCGAATATTCGATACATTTTTAATTTTTTTTTATCAGTTCTTCGCAGTTAAGAAGTCATTCAACATAACGTGAACATACCCTTGATTAGCTTTAAAAAAAGGTCGTTTTTTGATGTAACTCTTTTGAAAAACTTGAAAATAAAATTTAAAAATCAATTTAGATTTTAGTAAGAACACTGCGACCAAAAAGTGATTTTTTTATAACCTATATTGAAATACATTTTCAAAACGCTGTCATTTTTTCCCATTCCAATCCAAATATACAGGGTGTTCGGAAAATGCATATGCAACGTGTAATGTCAGATTGCTGACGTCAAAAGAGGCCGATTAAAGTCAACTTACCTATATACAAAAATTGCTTCGTTCAAGTTGCTGTCGTCAAAGATTTTTTTTAGAAAATGGTTTTTTATTTTTATTTCTTTGAATCGTACTAATTGATGTTATTGATTTTTGGTGTATGGTCTTATACTATAAAATTACGTTTTCTAATGGTACAGTGGCCGGCTATATAAAATGGAAGTGTTACGAAAGTTACGACCCATCTAAAAATACGTTCTGATTTTTTACATGATCAACTTTATGAAAAATCAGTTATTTTTATCATGAAGATTAATATTTTTGGAAACTTTTTTCCTCTCTTGAAAATTTTTCCTAGGATGACCAGTTTTGGCAAAAACTGTTTTTTCAGTTACTTGCATACACTTAATACTGTAATATAGAAATGTTATAAAAGATTTATT
Organism: Kuschelorhynchus macadamiae; assembly: GCA_030620095.1. NCBI lineage: Eukaryota > Metazoa > Arthropoda > Insecta > Coleoptera > Curculionidae > Kuschelorhynchus > Kuschelorhynchus macadamiae. The sequence goes on from JAUTXW010001744.1 coordinate 1,037,047, forward strand.
TAAAAAAAAATGGGAAAAACTAAGCAAAAAGGGAACAGTAATTAAGCAGATGAGCAAAATGGTGTCCATTTTGTTCAATACACTTAGTACTAACACTATTTAAAAAATTAGTAAATTTCCTTTACCCTGAACTTCCCTTGTTGTGAATCTTTCCTTTTATTAGGAATAGTGAAGTTGACCCATTTTATTTCTGTACATAGTCATTTACTAACACATATATACTGCCTTTTCAAACATTTTTATTAGGCGCCATTTCGTTCCATCATATTGGATTCCTGCCAATATTTTACCAGTTTCTACGTATGCCACATTTGATTTTTGGGCATAATTTAAAATAAAATCAATAAGTAGTTTTTACATTAACACAATTTAACACGTCATGTTGAATTCGTACCAGTTTATCTCTATATCACATTTAATTTTTCTGCAGAATTTAATGTCAAGTGAATAATATTTTGTATACGTTGATTTTTTAAAAATGTTGCTTGGCTGCCATTTTGTTCCGCTATGTTGAATTCCTACCACAACTTTACCAGTTTACCTCCATATCACAATTAATGCTAGCATACAATTCGAAATTAATTTAATAAGTAGTGTTTTCAAGCTGTTTTTTAAATATTTTATTAGGCCACCATTTTGTTTTGCTATCTTATATTCATACCAAAATTTTACCAGTTCATTCTTAAATAATACTTGATTTTTGCCCAAAATTTGAGGTAAATTGGATAATTAGTTTATCAGTAATAAGTTTTTAACATTTCTTAAGCTATGCTGTGCTATGAACAGATAAACCGAGAGACGGTTGATTTCTACATAATACTTGATTTTTGTGCAAAATTTGAGATAAATTGAATAAGTACTTTTTTAGTAATAATTTTTTTAACATTTCACTAGGCCGCCATTTTGTTAGAAGAATCAAGTCCAAATATCCAAACCGTCGAGTGCCAAACAACAAAACATTTGGCAATATTGAACGCCATTTTCCGGAAATGGGCAGTTTTGAGAGAAATTTTCAAAGCAGGGTCGCAGGCGATCAACTCGAATTGCCGGGAATGAAGAGGCAGTTTTGGAAATTGTTGAAGAAGAACCGAGTGTCAGTGTCCCTTGCGTCGAACGTGAGCTGGGAATTCCTGAAATGAGTGTAACGATATTTTAAAAAAGCAACTATTACATTCGTGTCATGTTCAAAAAGATCAGGAGCTATTACCGATTGATCCTCCCATCCGCCTCACATTTTGCAATGTATTCAAAACAAAAGAATTAGAGATCCACATTAGCAAAAAAAAAAAGATCTGGAGACACTTACTTGCACAACGAACACGTTTATGCGGATGCAAATCCACATGCCCTTAAAGTTGCCCACCATCGACATGAATTAGAATAAATGTATGGGCAGGTATTATTGATCGCTCACTTATCGGTCCTGTGGAGATTCCAGACAGATTAGATGGAAATACCTATTTAAATTTCTTGCAAATTACGCCAATTCTTTAAGAAAATGTGCCCCTTTGGTTCGAAAAGAATTATGGGGTATGCACGATGGTGCCCCACCTCATTTTTCCGCTATTGTTCGGCAATATTTGCATAACCCATATCCCAACAGGTGGATTGGAAGAGGCAATGATGCAGCAGTAAGATGGCCACCACGTTCCCCGTTAAATATTAATTTAAATAATTTTTTTTTAAAATAGAATTTGATAAGACTTCTCTACATACTCGTGAAGATTTATTGGCAGGAATTTTAAATGCTGGCGTTATTTTCAATAATCCTCAAACATTAGATAAAGTCCAATTTCATTTTTTAAAGAGTGTTACTAAGTGTATTGAGCAAAATGGAGACCATTTTGTACATTTGGTTAATTAACGTTTTCTTCTTATTTAGTTTTTTATCACTATCGCTCATTACTTTATTACAGTATTTAGTGTATGCCAGTAATTGAAAATTGTTTTTTTGCCAAAGCCGCTCATCCTACCAAAAATTTTCGTGAGGGAAAAATTTTCAAAAAACATCAATCTACACGATAAAGATTTGTCAGAAAATTGATGACGTAAAAAATCAGAACGTATCTTTAGATGAGTCGTAATTTTTATAGTACGTCCACTTAGTTATAGCCAGCCACTATACCATTAGAAAACGTCATTTTACAGTATTAGACCATACACTCTGCAGGCGAGAAGCAATCTTGTACATGGGTAAGTAGGCTTAAATCGGCCTATTTTGACGTCAGCAATCTATTTTTAAACCTTGTACAAGTATTTTTCGACACCCTGTAAACATATATTTTAGGCGGAAAAGAAAGAGGAAAAACAGAAAAATTGGGAAATTAAATTTTCTAATAGAGCCAGATTGAATAATTTTTCAGTAATTTAAAGTAAAAATGGAGACATATATGGACAACTTTTTTATTTGTATTTTTTTGCGAAAGAATTATTCTTTATAGAAAGTTTTGCTTGTCTGAAAAATAAAACTAATTTAAAAAAGAATGTCATTTTATATACAGGGTTCGAAATAAATATAAAGATAGAAGTTTGAAAAACAAAAAAAATTTGAAATTGCAACTTTTGAGGCAACTAAGCTAAAGAGCCTACAAATACGAGTCAAAAAGCTTTTAGAAGTTTTTTGATGATAATAAACTAAGTGTTTGCAAAAATGTATGGTGAATATGTAAAAACGTCATTTTTACGTATTTACAATTAATTTTCTTAAAGACTATGTCTAGTATCCAAAAAACTTCTAAAAGCTTTTTGACTTTTTTTGTTTTGAAAACCTCTACTTTTGTATTTATTTTTACCCTGTATATAAAAAGACACCCTTTTTAAAACCAATCTTATTTTTTAGGTAAGCAAAATTTTTTATGAAGTATTACTTTTTCGCCTAAAATCACCATTAAAAAAGTTGTCCATATGTTATCCAAATCCACGCACTTGCTGTATAGGCGTGAGGGAAGCCGAAGTTCGCCATTGCCTTGACCATCGGCCAAAAAAATTACCTTCGGTCGGACTCAAGCTGTAATTTCAAATTAAAATAAAAATTAATTCTTTAATAGAAATAAAAATAACATTTCTTAATTGTTTTCTTGTGCAATGTATATTTAAAAATAAGAGTCCTTTACTTTCCACTTTTTAGGATTTCTGTAATTTTGAACACCCTGTATATTAATTTTGAACATCATTATTAACATTTATTAAATTTTTTTAAAGTATGAAAAATTTAAATTGAGTGTTCATAAAATCAAAATGTTTTAGAAAAAGTCAAATTTTGAGTAGTGAGCTATGATTTCATATTTAGATATACTAGTAAATTATAACAGTGGCGTAACTACAAATTTTGTGGCCCCACCTCCCCACAATTTTTCATAAAAGAACCCCTTATATATGCCCATACCAATAAAAAAAATAAGTGATGACTAAAGAAAAAGGGTCATCTATGGTTTTTTTTCCTGGGCTCTAATACACCTTATCACAGGGCTCTGAATTATTTATAAACAGCTTTTCTCATTTTTTTTTCTACGTATCTTTAATAATTTACTCCTTTTTGAAATGTTGATCATGTACGGTTAAAAATAAAGTAATTTTTGAGAGTTTTAAGAGAAGAAAATCTTCTATAGAGTGAGGTTTTTTTCGTAAACCCACTAATAAAAAATCCTATCTTAAAAACAATCAGGGGACACTCTGTACAGATTTGCATTTTATCATATATTATCAGTTATCTTGGACTTTAGTTGTGCAGATTGTGGTTTTTATTAATCAGATTACTGTCTATAATTGTCCAATAAAGCAATAAAAAAGAAAAAGTTTTGTTTCCGCCCGGGATCGAACCGGGGACCTTCCGCGTGTTAGGCGGATGTGATAACCACTACACCACGGAAACTTGAAGTGTTTAGTAATATATCGGATTTAGACAGGAAGATGGACAAAAATATAAATTAATCAATTAGATTTTGTAATTAAATTTAAGTAACCTTAAAAATATCTTACATTAGTACTTAATACTGTGGCTAGAAATTGTGTAGCCAAAAGCTCTAAAGTTGTGTCATGCCAAAACAGGATAGTACAAATTGGGCTGCAAATTCAAACTCGAAGAAACTTTTTTTAAACACCTCTTAGCTAACTCAAATTGGTACAGTAACTACAGTAGATAAAATATTTTGGCCACCTTAAGAGAAAAGCTGTCACCAGTATCCCAGAGTATCAGCATTGCATTATTCTCTACAATTTTGGGATTATTAATTATGACGATACACTGCAGTCATAGAGGAGCGTTGTGTTCATCAAGATCCAATTCTGAGTGCGACATCGAACCAAGCTTTAGTAACTTTTCCACCGAACCTAAGACCTTTGAATATTCTACGAATATGTAAAATTTGTATAGATGTTCTAAGAATATAGTAAGAATAATCTAAGATATTGATAATATATTTTTGTTTCACGTCACCCCAATGTCACAAGAAGGCTACCATTATACCTGTCTGGAACATGTCCTGCAATGCCGCAGACGCAATCATCCATTTCAGTCAAACGACCTGCGGCATTGCAGGACATGTTCCAGACAGGAATAATGGTATCCTTCCTTGTTGTGACGTTGGTGCAACGTGAAACAAAAATATATTATCATTATTTCTCCCAACGAAAGTCAGGAATCAACACTATGTAATTCAATGCCGATCGTGGTATTAGCCAGCGGACTAGTTGTAATTCCATTTGTGAATCTAAGAAATTATTGATTATTCATAAAATAATCGATCGGAATATTCTACGAAAAATCAAAAACGCTCCTATTTAGGAAGTGCATAGTATAGAATATACATAGGACATATACAGGGCGTTAATGAGCTCATTCTAAGAAAAAATGTTCATATAAACATATGGCCTAAAAAGCTCCGTTCTCATGATACAAGGTGTTTTTTAAAATAAGGATTTTTAATAATATTTGAAAAACGCCTTAATGTATTTTATTGAAAGTTACTTTTAAAATAAGAGTTTAAAATGCTACTTTTTCCAAATGAAAGAAAATCGACTGAGCCACAGCATGGGCTGTCATTACAATATTTATTTTTGTAAATTTTATGGTACGCCACTGTTTATTCTGCAAAACAACGAGAAGTACTTAAAAGTTGTCTTATGATTTTTTGGTATAATGAACCATTTTCGAGAAAGTAAAAAACTTTGAACACAATTTCCTACTAAATGTTTTCAAAAATTAAGAATTTGTATTAGTATTTGCAAAATACTTTAAGGTATTTTATTAAAATTTGGTATGTAAAATAAGTGTTTAAAGTGCTACTTTTGGAGTGCGATGTTGGTGTGCGCATCGGCAACCATTCCGATTTTAATTATAGTAAATTTATGGTAGGCCACTGTTTATTTTAAAATCTGATAGTTTTTCAGCAATATACTTACTAAAAAACACAAAGCTACCTTTGTGTTTCTTGGTAGAATGTAACGTTTTTGAAAAAAATAATGCCTTCCGTATTCCACTGCGTTAGGGATACGGTTGCCAACCGTCCTGTATTTGGAAGGACGTCCTGGATTTTAGTAGATTTTACCGTATTTGTCCTTCGTCCTTCCGATCTGCCGAAAAGTACGCATTTTATTCTGGATTTTGTCAATTTTTAATTTTTCCTGAAACAACACAGCATAAAATACAATTGTATTATTTTTAATGTCTACCGGTAACATCGTTTTGTTATGTTATATCATCTGTCGAAATAATGATGAAAATGCGCACTTAAAAAGCGAAGTTCTGTGGTTTCTGCTATTTGTATTTATCTGAATAAGTTGTGAGTTAGTAATATCTAAGAAGTATGAAGTAAAACGTAGATTTATTATAAGTTAGTTCTGTGTTAAGTAATTTTCAAATTTTCTTTTTTTTGCTTACTGAACATATTTATTACGTCAATTTTATTTAAAATTAATAATAAAATATGAAATAAGCTGACACATTATTAATAATAATGCGTCTAGTATACCAAAATATTATTTGTTTTTTCATAATATATATGTTTGGTTTAGTTTTATTATCTACTTTGTATTTCTTTTTTGAGGTAATACCTAAGAGATAAGGTAAGGTAGATATATTTTATAGTAACTTTGTTGCAATGCGGTTATGTGCTAAGTGATATTCAAATTTTAATTTTTTTTTACTCACTGAAAATATTTTACATACGTTTATTTTGTTTAAAACTAATAAAATATAAAACAAGTAGACACATTAATTATTAAAATAACTATACTAAACCCAAGTTTTATTTGTTCCTCCATAATAAAATGTTTAGTTTTTATTATTTAGTGTATATTTTCTTTTTAATAGTTAGTATCTGCCACCTATCTAATACGGTGGTATTAGGTAATATAGATACTTTATTATAGTACAGTTCCTTTATACAACTTTATAGGAACCTACTCGATTAAAATATAATGTATCACGTTTATTTTGTTTAAAATTGATAAAAACTTTTATGATTATAGGTGTCCTTCTTTGTTACCCTGTGTCCTGGATTTTAAACAGATTTCGAGTGATCTGTCCTGGATTATGGAAATTTATCGTTGGCAACCCTAGTTAGGGAGTCGATAGTAAGAAGAGCTAGTCGGTTTTCTTCTAGTCGCAAAAAGTAGCACTTTAAAAACTTATTTTACATATCAACATTCATTAAAATGCGTAAGGGGTCTTGCAAATATTAATAAATTTCCTTATTTTAAGGATAACGGGCTCAAATTTTTTTATTTATTCCAAGAGACACAAAAGACTATGCAAAAATTGATAAATTGGAAGAATAAGACTTTGGCTCTGAATTTCTGACTCACCCTGTATTTAGCGAGGTAGGGTGCAATAATAAAAAAGTCTCTTTATCGTGACGATAACATTATGTTAACATAGGTTTACAAATAATTCACGAAGCCAGAAATATGTCTATGAAAAAATTGGTAAATTGCAAATGTCTAACTTTTGGCCCTCGATTTCTGACTCACTCTGTAGTTTGCGAGATATGGTGCTATGACAAAAAAGTTTCCTTATGGGTCTCGATTTTGTGTCAAAATTTAAAATCAATCGCGTAATCAGTTCGTGAGCTATGCCGCGTATAGACAAACCGACAGAAGTGAGAAAACATGTTTTTTGGCATCTAGGGACCCTAAAACGAGCCCGCTACTCACTATTCGGTTTATTTCGACCATTCGTATGAATTAATGAATGGGCGAATCAACGAATGGACGAAAATTTCATCCACACTATTCATCAATTTTTATTTAATTAGTATCTTCAATATTTAACAATATATAAAAAAAAAAAAAGATTTGATTCGAACAAATGGTTGGCCGAGGAAAAAGCCTACTTGATTACCTGCCCAAATGACGCCACGAAACGCATGAACCTGACCCTCCACACTATGCGGAAGAATGAACGAATGGGCGATAGTGAGTAGCCGGCTTAAAAATCTGTAAAAACCTGGGAGGGTAATTTTTTTTCTTGATTTCCCTTTTACGAGGGAAGTAAAAATGATAGTTTGCAGCCATCTAGCCTGTTTTTTTCTTTTAGTTTACATTTCAAGCAACCTGACAAATTTTCAAAATTCGAAATGAATTATTTTCTATTAGAAATGCTTCTCTCTTACGATCGACGCACTGATAAGACCCTACCGGATGTGTGTGTGTCTATAAAAACTTATATAATGTATTATATATAAAAACATAATGTGCGCATCTAGTCCACATCTTAAAACGTCATTTTCTTAAATATTTGTTTCTATCAACTTAAAGTTGTTTGATGTTTTATTCACTTGCGAAAAATCCTAACAAGAAATCTATTTGACTACCAAAATATCTTTCAAAAGCACTAAGAAACAGTGTATTTCTCGCCAAAACCCAAGGAAAACTGTTCAACCGCCACTGACCAATTTGTTGAGTTGATTAATCGCATGTAATTACACTATCATAAAACTAACGCAATAGTTTTATCATCGCTATTTAATACTACATGATCAACCTATATAGGTGAGTTCGGTATGATAATTAGCCCGATCCGATTTAATTAGGATTAATTATTATGAGAGATAGGACTTCCGGTTGACGAGAAATCTTTTAAATAGACATAAACACGGCTCGACTTATCGACGGAAAGTTCAAAGAAATAGAGACACACTGTCGGCTAATCGGTTCGAAGGTAATCCTTTAATTAGATTGATAATGTGACACCACGAACATGATGTTACTTACGTATTATTATGTGATACAAGTAGTTTTTCAATGGCGATAGGAGATAATGGATAATTTTGGTCAAAGTATTTTACTATAATTAGTGGATTAATCAGAAAGAAGTTTTTTTGGGGGGAGGAGAATAAGAGGCTAAATGCCAAAAAGATCAAACATATGTTTTGGAGGACAGGCGAAAATAATCATCCACTATCTGCCCTACAGGATTTATTTTTAGTGCGGTGGAGGGTATAATCAAAAAACTGCCCTGTGCTTCTTTTCATTCTAATTAAGGGGGTGCTATTACATTTTTGGTTAGATCATTTTTTAGTTGCAAATAATCAATTTCAATGGTAGTGTTATATTAAAATTACAAAAGCCATCATATTTCATTACGGTTTTAACGTTAGATTTATTGACGGTTCTAAGCTGGTGCGGAGCTTTGCAAGCATGGCTGTTTTTAACTGTGTTTTAATACCCCTAGCTAGGTCTTGGCTATTTTCACGGATTAATTACGCGGCAAAATATTTTAATTGATGCCTCCCTCAACTCTGCTAAAAAGATTATATTTACCAAGCCTTACGTCTGCCATATACAACTATATAATTTGTAGTATTTTTGTTTCACAATTTTTGATTTCCACAATACTTTTTACCCACTTTCTCAAGTTTTGGCGGGAGGGAAACAGAAACATTTTAGTATAAACTATTTTTGTTGTAATAATTGAATTAAACTTTATTAGAAAACTATTTTTTATAAATCTAATCTTATCCTTTAAAAAGAGGGTTAAAATGAATAACGAAAATTCAGAAAAAAATATTTAAAAACAACAAGCATTAGGAAATCTAGAATTTCTACAGTTAAATACCTTTATTTCTTAAATACGGTCGTATATTGGCACATATTAATTAATTAAAATGGAATCACAGAACCAACTACTCTACTGGCTAATACCACAGCTGGTATTAGATTTCACTCTTGATTCGTGGATAAGGTATAGGAGAAATGCAAAAAATGGAATGTTAATCCATGATTTCGTTGAGAACAATAATGTAGATATCTTGAAATAGCACTTTACATCAAACTCACTACAAACATACTAACTGTCAGAAATATATCTTTCAATACCGTAGGGGCAATGATCCATTTTTTCGAACTTAGAGCTCATCATGTCACTATAGACCAGAAAGCCTCGTGTAGGAAATATATACCTACACCGCTGGCTAATACCACGACTGGTATTGGATTACTGCTTCTCGTATTGGATTACTGGCTCTCGTATTGGATTACTGGCTCTCGTTTTTCTTGCATCTTTATAAAAAAATACATTGCCCTTGAAATTACAAATTAGGTTGTACCAGTGTATCTGTCAATGAACCACAACCTTACGGGATACAGGGAGAACTTAAATCTACAAAAAAATTGTTTGCCCATGGGACGATATTATGGATATGGAATTATATTATTTACACAAAACTTGCTTTCCAGTCATACAAGATTTACATTCTAATAGTTCGTTAAAATTTCTAAACATGTTTTTACGAATCTTAAATGGGAGGCGAACATTTAAAAAACGGGGAAACGGGTCACAATTCAGATTTCTGAACTCATCTGACAGACGCCCATCGCGGCGACTTAAAATCCGTCGCAACTTACCTCATCAGGTACATTGAAGGTCTTTTCGAGTAGATTACAGATATATTCCGAAAATTCCGTTAATTTAAAATAGCAGGCGCCTTAGAAATTATTTATGAACAAGTCAAATAGGACACATGTCGGTACCAGCTTATCGGTCTTCCGATCTTCTCTCGTGTTAACATAATCAAAACGTAAGTTCCTCAGAGAAAAAGGAATCGTTATTGACTCATTGTCAACCAAAACCTCTTCCTTTTCTATTCCACATTTCATCCACATCAAGCCAGTGGCTCTTCAAAATCCTTGATAAATACAAAAGGTCTGGGAGGGCCTTTATTTCAACTATATTTGTGAGTTTGCAATCTCTTTCTCTAATGTAGTTAGCGGAAATTGCTATAATATGTTTGTCAATATTATCGACAATAATTTCTAATATTTGATCGTCAAAGAATTAATTCCAACATTCAACAAGAATATTAAGCCTATTGTACTAGGAAGTTTGCTAATTTTATTCCAAAATCTAGTTCTTACACTCTTGTTGGGCATCTGCTTTAACCATTTTGTCGATTGTATTTACTCAAAAAATAAGCATTTTAATGTTCCTTGACTTGTGTTACTATCACGTATCACTATCCTCTGTTCTACACTCTACATCTTCATCTGAACATTCATCATGAATAAGCTCAGCTTCGGACGTTGTTTCCTCCCAAAGACGTCTTAACCCCTTTTAGTCCTTCTCGTAAATCATGTTCTTTTAAAAATAAACTAGAAATGCAGGTAAACTACAGTAGCATTGCATATCGTCAAAAGACCTTACCTACTACTCTTAACTATATTACTAAACGAATGGAGTCTGAGAAACTCTTTTGCACTATCTTTGCCAAACGGCGAATACTACAATAGGAATTCATAAACTATATTAACCTGTTAGCAATTCCACTTTAAAGTAACTTAGTTACTTTAAAGTATCTAAGTTACTGCATGTTAGTTCCTTAAATTTTTGGCAAAAAGTAACTAGCATCTTGGATACTTTTTGAAAGGAACTATATCTTGTAACTTAGAAAAGTATCTAAGATACCGAAAAATATCTTAGATACCAAAGAGTATCTTAGATACTGAAAAGTTAACTTAGATACCGAAAAGTATCTAAGATACCAAAAAGTAACTAAGATACCTCGAGAAAAGTTCCTTTAGACAAGTTACGACTTGTTCGAAACTGCGATCAGAGTCTTTACTGGCGGCTGGCGGCATTTTTTGTTTTAGTTTTATCGCTGTGACTAGCCTCCCGGTTCCGGTATACTCATATCAATCTCGGCTAATTATTAATATCCTGCAAGTGACGTCACCATTAGCAGGGATTTATAACAATCCCGGTTAGACGTCTTATTTGTAAACTGTCAACCGGTATTCGAAGTAATACCGACTAATAGTAATTGGAGTGTTAGGTTAGAGTTTTGTATTGTTGGTGCTATAGCGTTTTGTGAAATTCTCTTTTGCCAGATTACTAGAAGGAAAGTATTCATTTTAAACCGGAATTAAACTCTATTCGCTCAGTTCACACTGGCTACATAAGTGATGCGTGTTGTGGCTTCTAGAAAAGAACTACGCACACCGCGGTATCCTAACTGTTGACAGATTTTCCTCGAATGTTTATATTATACTATTTTAGGAGGTAAGTAAAAAGTAAGTTAAATGGGACTCTTTTATGTACAGAGTGGGCTGAGAAAATAGGTCTCATTTTATCTGTGCAAATATGTATTTTTACCAAAAGTTTTAGGTTATTGAGAGTTTCTTAAACCTCTGATACATATTTTAACCTTAAATAGGAATTTTATTGTAGTGTTCAATTCCGATTGAGGATAATATGATACTGTTACACAATGTAGTCATTTTTATTTTCATCTTAAAAGGGAAGTATTGTAATCGTGAAAAAAATCATCCTCTGAGATTTCTTCAGATCTTTACCTTTCTGGGTCCCTAGATGCCAAAAAACATCTTTTCTCAATTCCGTCGGTCTGTTTGTCTGACTGCCTTTTCGCTAAAAAACTACTTTTTATTTTTATGAATATGTATGTTTATTATATTTTTTGACATACCTTTTTTAAATCAATCACGGAGTAAAATAGGGTACCTGGTAGTACAAATCAATGTTTACTTTGTGATTTTTTTTTTGGTTTTGAAAAATGTTTACTGTTTTATTTTTATTTTACCCAAATTAGCTGTAGGCTGTATGTTGTACGTTCTATGTTTTGATGTTTTTTTATATATTATTCTATTTTAGTTAGAGTTATATTTTAATTTTGTTTTAAAGTCGAAAAATAACTGGATAAAGTACCTATATTCTATAAGATTCAAAATATACCTCTTCTATTAATCATGTATTGTTTTTTTAAGCGTGTTGTGTTTACAAGGGGTTATATATTGTATTTCTGTTAATTGTCGTAAAAATACTATTGTCGATAATTCTGGGGTCATAGATGTTTAAACATACATGCATTCTTTTTTTCTAAATTAATAAAGATAACCTAATACCTTACGACTCTTAATACGAGGGCCTTTCAACAAAGACTATGACTAGTACTACCAAAACGTTATTTACTAATCTTCATCTGCATTGTTCAAATAAATAGCACAAGCCATTCTTTGAGAGCTTCTTCAAAACCGCCTCTAAAGTCTTTTTTTGCTTGAGGAAACAGATAGACGTCGTATGGGGCTATGTCAGGACTATATGGAGGATGCGTTACAGACCTGATATTTTTAGTGTTCAAAAACTCTGTGACTATATGCGCTACATGAGGGCGAGCGTTATCATGATGAAGGTTCCACTTTCCAATCAGCTCAGGTCGTTTTTTGGGATGTGATCCTTCATCAACAAAACTTGTTTATAATAACTGGCAGTTACTGTACTACCATGTGCGTATACACCATGCCTTTGTGATCAAAAGATGTTATGACCATAGTTTTGGCGGCAGATTTTTGCACACTTTTTTTGGAGGTGGTTCTTCTTTTTCTACCCACTGCGTACTATGTTGCTTCATCTCCAGATCATAACAATACACCCAAGTTTCATCCGCAGTGATAATGGTCTTCCACCATTCTTCGCCTTCTTCTTCAACGCATTGTTTCCATCTGGTGTCAGTATACGCGGAATCCAGCGAGCACAAACTCTAGACATGTTTAAATGCTTGTGTAAGAGAGTAAAAACACTTCCAACAGATATTTTAAAAATATTTGAGAGTTTTGGGATAGTCAGACGTGAATCTGTGCGAATAATTACTGCTCCGGTATTGATGGTTTCCTCAGTTAGTGCCACAATAGGAGCACCTGGACCGCCTTGCAAGTTACAACTTTCCTTGACATTACTAAACTTTTTATGCCATAGAAAAAAAGCAGATCTTGCCATATATCCGCATATCTTTGTTCCTTCAATTCATCCATCACGATTGTTAGAGGCGCGGTAACAATATCTCAACTTTAGAGCGGCGTCAAAATCAAATAAATAATTTATGACAACTGACATTCCGCAAAACGAAAGAAGCCTACTTGGATTATATTTTCTGATTTTTGACGGGCGATCTCGCGATCTAGGTTATGATCGGAATATTAAAGATCCCGCCGGAGATATATATATATATATATATATATATATATATATATATATATATAGGTGATGGAGAAAGGAAACTGTAATACTTTTAAACTTGTTAATATCTTTTAAGAAACTTTTGTAGAAACCTATAATACCAGCAAACATACAACAGTTAGTCTATTACTTGCTAGATGGCGAAGAGGTACTTTTTACCGCCAATATTTAAATTTCAAATCGGCATTCGGATTTTTAGTACCTCGAAAGTTATACAAGGGGCAACAAGTGGTGTTTCAGAAAGTATTAAAATTAGAAATGACAAAATTATTTTTCAAGTACCTTCTACCGCCCAGAAAAGAAGAGAAAATGTGTAAAGTTTTCATAAAAGAAAATTATAGTTTGTGTTGCCTTTCATATCTTTCAATTTATCACAATGCAGAATTGGAAAGGTGAAAGATTCTACTTCATTCATTGTTTTTGTATTTTTTTCTTGTAGAGTAAATAAGTTAGGACCAGTGGCATAGCTACGAAAAGGCTCTCTGCCTCCTCCATTATTTGGTTTGTTTTCAGTAAATATGGCATGACAAGAACGTTCTTCTCTTTTTTTTTTAGTCGTCACTTGTACTACGCGTTATTTTGTATGGCGCGCGATGACTTGATTTTTGCTCAACCATTTGATATTTTACCGTTGCCTTACTTCTTACTGTCCCCTGCAGGGTTTATATTCAAATATATTTAATTAAGGTTAATTAATGACTCCTTGAAACATGCTACCATAAGCAGAAATTATATTATTTGAGACTTGGTGTCAATTTCTTTAAAAAATCTAGTTTTTTTAAATTATGCAGGATGTAGCTCAAAGTAAAACAAAATAATTATGACAAACATTTATTGAAGTGAAATTAGCACAATATAATGGTTATAAATTGTTTATTTATTTAATATAGTAAAAACAATATATTTTGGCAATTATAAGATAAAAAATAAACAGTTGTTAACAAATAAATTAAAAATTTGCTTTTTGGGATCTTCTGAAGGAATACTGGGTTCTTGATTAACACTCTCAACAGCCTCATTCTGCTTGCCTGGAATATATTTTGAATCCATTTCAATATCCGCAATTTCAAGAAAAAGAAAAATATCACTCACTTCACTACACTAACAACTAAATTTTATAAAATTAAGTTGGAAAGGATAACTGAATTTCTATAGCGCAATGGTTTTGAAGTTGTTTAACAATATTAGGTGTTAATTAACTAAAAACAAAGACGAATTTTATATCTTTGATTTATAAAGAATAGAAATATACAGTACTTATTTTTCAACTGAAAATTCAAATATAATTTGACACGAAACAAGAAATAAGACATATTTTATTTGTCAAATTATTACCATTGCTAATGCGCGCGCCTCTTGCGGCTTGGGCACAAGTTTTGTTCGAATAAATCGGCAAATGCGAGTGCGCATAGCATGGGTCCGGCATAAATACATTCAACTATTTATGGTGACCGTTCGATTTGTGTACTGTGTAAATGGGCTATTTACTGAGCATTTAGGTCCTGTGTTTTTGTCTATTTTCTATAGTAGTCGTAGGTAAAATGATATGTATATGCCGCAATATAATACTTTCATACAATTAATACTTTGACATTAAAAAGATGGTTTACAATGTAAACAAAAATAATTAGTAGGTCGTTCGTGTAGGATGGAATGGATATATATATATATATATATATATATATATATATATATATATATATATATATATATATATATATATATATATGTACAACATTAAAGCATATTGTCCCAGGTAAAAGCACAGTCAACATAATACATCCTATACATAATCTGTTTCCGGATAAACAGACTATTTAGGTGTGACGAAATGTTTTGCCCAAATTGTATGGCCCCTTCATTGCCGAGGTGCAAAATGCTATTTCTCGAAATTAATTCGGACATTTCATTGACAGAATGTGGCACGGAACATTAAAACAGAACAATAAACAAAGATCCTTTTTGGTCTTAAACAATGACCGGTATTTAAAATGGGCGATTTAATCCTCTTAGCGTGGTTTCGTGTATAGTGCATTGTGAAACACGTCGAAAGGGTTTTCTTGGTATATAGGTAGATTATGCTTTATGTGAGGAACGTGGTTTGAAGGTCTCAAATTTCCGAGGATTATAGAATTTTAATTTCAAAATTTTACCATATCTTTATGTTTTGACTTCTCTACTAAAAAATCAAATTTATGTTTTAATTTGCACTAGATATTGCGGTTATAAGGCTAGATTTGCAACCTTGGAAATGGTTTGTTGCCAGAAGTTAGGCAACTAACATATCGGACGCAGTCAATCAGATGCATCGTACAATGTTTCCTATTCTCCCTGTTATATTATCAATTGTATCATTTGTCATCGATATTTCTTTTCTATTTCTATTTCTTTAAATTTCTGATTGTCTATACGGCATGGCTTGCCTGATATAAACTGACAAAATGATAAACAAATGAATAAGGGGATACATTGTCTTTTTAGTAAGTTATTGTTTTAGGAATTTATATTCTTATGCTATTTATTGCTTTGTCACAATATAATAAATCCAATATTTTGTTTACTCCAATAAATTTTAAAAAATCCTAAAACTTATGTATTTAACATTTCTTGTTGTTTTCTTACTTTTGGAAATAGTCGATGTTCATTTGGAATTCACACTGAAAGCGACAACTTCATTAATATAGGATTGATAGCATATCTGCAGCATCTCAAGGTAAATAGACCTATTTAAACTTATTTCCAATAATATTGGACCTATAATATGATGTAAATAGATAGTTAGGGCTTGCTGTTAATCTGACATTTTGCCGCAAAAATCATGTCGTTTTGCTGGATAATTTGAAACTCACTGTATTTGAAATTTATATCACATTTGTTCCTTTTTAAAATATTTTTAATGGATGAGGGTTTGTAATAATTGCAGCTATGGCATGGATTTGCACACTATCCGGTAATTTCGGCCTACCGAATCTTGAAACCTCTTTAACTGACCCTGGCGTTCTAAATTTGGAAACAAGTTTTTGGTAATACCTGAGGCAAATTGGACGTTCAAACCGTTCATTAAACATGACGACAGCAGCAATGTAACTTCTAGTAGCTTCGCCAAATATTATAACTGCTTCTACTGTTTCTTTAAAGTATGAAACGTTTGAGAGTGAAATGTCGATATGTTAAATCAAAGGAACAATCATAATAAATCGGTCAATAATCGAACTCGTGCACTGATTTTGTGTCGAAAAATTCAACATTTTGGTCGACATTTTGGTCATGGCCATCCTAGAAAAAGATAAAAAAAACTGCATAGTATTTTTAAATTAGTGATTTCTAGAGGAATTATTGAACTCTTGGAATCTGCTTCATTTTTGAGGGAAAATGTTGATGGTTTGGCCTGTGTGAATTTTTAAAGTCGATTTTTTTTAATTCGTTGTAGTTCCATTTTTCTTCGGATCGACTAAAAACTTTGGCGGTATTTAACGATGTTGCCTTAAAAAATATCTATCCCCAGATGGGTGCATGTGTCTTTTACATTTGCTTAATACAGGGTACGCAATGTGTGAATGTCGTAAAATGTTCTTTTTTTATCGCTTTAGGTGGTGCCCTCTACAAGGGGCATCAAACATGAGAAGGGATTTCATTTTTTAATCCCATAGAGCCCTTAATGCCAAATTTTGCTTTAATCTAAGTTATCTTAGAAATTAAAGATTTAAATTGAGTTATTCCAAAAAGGAATTGAGACGAACTTATCAACATCAAGCTCAGGTAATGGAAAGAGAGGTTTTTTCAAAAGTTTACTTTTAACCTTGTTGGTCTTGGTATCTGTTAATTTTGGATCGTATCCATTGCTATAAGCAATCTGCTTAAAATGTTCTCTATAGTCAGCTTCTAACATAGGGACATTCAAAAGTTTATAAATATAAGAATTAAAAGCAGCCATTCTATGTTTATATGGATGGTTAGACATTTTATGAATGGCATGATCAGTTTGGGTTGGTTTTCTATAAATTTTGAATTTACGGTCAGTACCTGATCTATAAATGGTATGAAAAAAGATAACAATTTAAGAGAGTCATTCTATTCAATTTTTAGTGTAAATTTGATGTTACTATGTATTTGATTAATCTTGTTTAATAAGACATTAGTAGAGTCAGAATTACCCTTTATCAATAGAAAACAATCGTCAACGTATCTGTAGTAGTGTGTTATTTCTGTATTTATGAAGGCTCTCAAGATTGTCTATAACCAGATCTGCAAGAAAAGGGGAGAAGCTACTTTCCACAGCAAGGCCTTCAGGTTGTTGATAAAATCCCTATTTAAAACGAACAAATCGTGAGTAAGAGCAAAATTCAAAAGTGTAAGTATATCCACGACTGTAGACTTCTTGACGTTGTAAGATCTTAGTAAGTTACCTACCACTGGAATAGTTTCCTTCTTTGGCACTGATGTAAACAAATTACTCACATCAAAGGATATAATAAAGTGATTGTTATTCAATTTAATATTTTTAAGTTTATTGATTAAATCTAGAGCGTTACTTACCAAGTAAGAAGCCTTGAAGTTGGTAAGGTTTTTTATGAGATTGAGAAGAAAGCTTGAAATTACAGAAACTGGAGTATTAGTGAAACTCACCACGGGTCTGATTGGAACGTTATCCTTATGTATTTTAGGCAGCCCATATAATCGAGGCTTACTTGGATTGGTAGAAATTAAATTCTTAGAAGAATTAAAATCTTCAAACAACCTATCACAAACTTTAACATATGTTTTAATTTTTCTTAATAAATTGTTAAGAGGGTTAGAAATTATTAAATTCTTATTTTCAATTTTTTATGTACAGAAGAGAATTCTACATGTTGAGATGGAATAAGAAAGTTGTTTTTATTCTTGAAATTGTAAAAAGCAACATGTTCAATAATAACTTCCATTTCTATAGCGAAATGTTGCAAATCACGTTCTAGCTATAGGAAATTATTCTAAAACTTGAGTCCTATTTTCAAAAGGTCTAGCTCTTGGTCAGTAAAAAAAGTGTTTGCAAGGTTTTTAATTTTATCAAAAAATTTAAAGTTAAAAATTTTTTTTATTTCTCTCTATATTTCTTCTATGATTGATGTTATTTTTAATTAAATTATTCATTACTTTTGCACCTGTGCACAGCCCTTTAAGTTTTCAATCAAATCTAACTGTAACAACGTATAAACCCCAGTTTTTTTAATCCTTCAATGTCTTTGTGGCGAATAGAAAGGATCTATCTTCTTACCGGGCTTGGAGTCTACCCTATACTAATATTCGACACATAGTCACCGATATAATAGTAATTTTGGTAGAAAATAAGTGAAATTTCAGGTTCTGTACGTTTTAAGTCTGAATTAACCTCGTACCAACCACACGATTTCTTATTAATAGTGGAGCAACTTCTTTTGATATTAAAAAGGCATCACAGCCGGACATTTGCATAAAATAAGATCGGATGAAATGACTTTAACCCCTGTAACCTCGCACTTCTCGCCGAGAACGGACATAATGAATTAAATTTTGCTGGCTCTCGTAGCGGCTAATTCGATACGATGCTCTGCTTAAACGCCAAATAAAATGCTAATTAAATACACAAAAAAACTTGTTTTGTATCAGGTACAACATGCACTCATGTACTTTGTATGGTTGATATTAATGTTTTTCTGGTTTTTAGTTTTTGCGATTTTAATGGTGCATTAAGTAATTTGCCGGCATCGGTAATTATGGAATTTGTCGGTTTTCGTTTATCGTTTCACTGATTTGTCAGTATTGACATAATGAATACGTATTTCGGTTATATTAGAGACTATGTTGCTTAAAGTAGAGAATCTTTTACTTCCCTCGTGCAATTATTCTCTAAGAATTATGGTGAAAAGTTAAGGGTCATATGGGGATGACAATTTGGTAAAAACCCAATATGGCGGACCAAAATGACGACCTAGTGAAATGTTAATAAAAGTATTACTAAAAAGCTAATTATTCAATTTACCTCAAACTTTCCACAAAAATCAAGTAAGTATTATATAGAAATCAACTGGAAAAATTTTGGCATGAAAACAAAATGCCGGCCTAATAAAGTATTTTAAAAAAATCAGGTTGAAATTAAATATGATATAGTGATAAACTGGTGAAATTGTGGTCCGAAATCGACATGATGGAACAAAATGGCGGTCTTAAAAAAAATCCGTAAATTTCCTTTACCCGGAACTTACCTCGTTATGATTTTTTTCCATTGGTAGGAACAGTCAAGTGTGATCCAGTTTAGTTCAGTACAGAGTCACAGTATATATGTGTTACATAATTATACAGCCTTTTCAAACATCTTTATTGGGCGCTATTTTGTTCCATCGTATTGAATTCCTAACAATATTTTACCAGTTACTTTCTACCTATGCCACAATTGACTTTTGGGCATAATTTAAAATAAACTCAATAAGTAGTTTTTACACTGACACATACCGTCATTCTGTTACGTCATGTTTGAATTCGTACCACTTTATCCCATTTTTACATTTAATTTTTTTGCAAAAATTAAAATCAATTGAACAAGATTTTTTTACGTTGATTTTTTAAAAATTTTATTGGGCCGCCATTTGTTTTCGCCATCTTAAATTCCTACCACAACTTTATCAGTTTTTTTCTATATTTTACACTTAATTCTCGCACAAAAATTAAAAAGTCAATCTGATAAGTCGTTTTTAAGCTATGCCGCGAACTGACAGATCGACGGACCGACGGATTTGATAAAATATATTTTTTGGTATCTAGAGACCCTAAAACGTGGAGATATGTAAACCTGAGAAGGTGATTTTTCAGGATTAGAAACATTTTATTTCGCCGCTATTTTTTCCGGACATCTTGAATTAGTACCACAATTTCACTAGTTGACTCCTATTCCGCAATTAGTTATGGTACACAATTTGAAATTCAAATTCAAATATATTTTATTCACATTCAGTTTTTACAAGAAGTACAAACTTATTAGGCTAGACAATTGAAAATAAGTTTTTAAAAAAATATGGCTAACAGTTGCAGTCAAGTTTACAACTTAAAACCAGTACATGGAAAATAAAAAGAAAATGTATTGGCATCCTCACTGAAAAATAGGCAATACGCAGGCACAAAATTATATAAACAGAAATACCTATTTGCAAACAAGACAGAAAACAAACAGGTTACATTCATTATTAGAAGTTACCAAACTAGACAAAACAATTCAAAAATCGGTCACGAATAAATAACAAAATAAGACTTAAATATCAAATATAATACAAGTACAATATTACACGAAGTTAAAATGAGGTTTTTTCAAACAAGTTTCCCCTAGTGCTCCAAAAATTCATCCACTGAATAAAATACATTTTCAATTAAGAAGTCTTTTAATTGATTTTTTATTGACTTCTTATTACTTTGGTTGCTCATAAACGCCCTGAACTTATTAAGACATTTAATACCCATATACTCTGGAGACTTCTGAGATAGGGATGTTCGACAGAAAATCAAATGTAAGTCACTTTTATTCCTAGTGTTATGCTGGTGAATAACACTTTTTGTTTCATATTTGCTTAGATTCTTTAAGATGTACTTAGTGACTTCGTAGATATATATTGAGGGCAATGTAAGAAATCCAAGTTTTTTAAATAATGGTTTGCAAGATGTTCTTTTTCTTGCTTGGCTTACACATCTTATTATTTTTTTCTGGCTTATAAAAACCTTTCGTATGTGTGCCGAGTTCCCCCAAAAAGTTAGACCATACTGAAGGTGAGAGCAAATCAGTCCGTAATACAATGCCTTTAAAACATCCACAGAGACAGTACCTACAAGAGATCTTACAATATAGCGGGATACACTTAACTTCCTACAGAGGTGATCAATATAGCACTCCCACCTGAGCTTTTGATCAATATACAAACCAAAAAGTTTTAGGGCCCTAGTACTTTCTATGGACTTCCCTGCCACTTTCAATAGCAAATCGTAATTGGTTGTTGAATTTATTATTATTTTATATGAAATCAATCCATTAGGCAATTTTTTCAGGCTGAATTTTTAAATATTTTATTGAACCGCCATTTTGTTCCGCCATCTTGAATTCATACTAAAATGTTACCAATTTATTTCAACATAATACTTGATGTTTGTATAAATTTTGAGATAAATTGGGTAAGCAATTTTTTAATAATATTTTTTTTACAAACAAAACAAACAACAGTATGTTTTTTTGCCGCAGGAAAATTGTTACAATTTTATGGGCAAAGCAAAATTTACCTTAAAAGAAAAAAACAAACAATGAGAAAACGAAAATTTTAATTAAAAAAATCAAATTTTTCGATAGGTCAATGCAAATACATAAACTGTAAATATCCCATAAAGCGGTCAATGAATCTAGCTGACCTTAATAATAAGGAAATAAACAATACATATGCCAGGTGAATAATTTCGATGACATTGAAATTAAAATTACGCGACCTTAGACTCTATTTTGTTATCAAAATATGTGAAATTAAACAAAGTGCACTGAACTGATATAGTAATTAAAGTGTATTAAAAACAAGAAAATGTATAACTTTAATCTAATAGATAACAAAATAATTAATTTTAACGAACTATCAGACAGTTCATTCCCTTATAAAATGAATTTCAAATTCTATGCTAGCAGCTGGAACACGACACCCAAAAATATGTAAGTAAACAAACAAATAAAAAAGACTTATTCGTTATAAAAATCAGCCACGCAGTAAAAAGGTCTTTCAATGAGGTACTCTCTGGTTTTTTTCCGAAAGAGTGCAAACATAGGGATAGTTTTAAAATGTACTGGAAGATGATTGTAAAGTTTTAATACGTTGTAAATAATTGATTTTTTTTTGTTAATACTGTGGAAGGAATGGGAAGGTATATGTCAGCCTAGAGTTTCTGGTAGAATGTGTTGTGCCCTTTCTGGTAAAGTGTTTATATGTTTCCTCATCAAACAGACTGTTTCTAAAATACATAATGCAGGAAGTGTTAATATTTCATGTTTTTTGAAATAGTATTGACAGTAAGCTTTATTATTTAGACCAAGCAAATAGCAAATTGCTCTCATTTGAGGCCTAAAAATACTAAGAAATTACTTGCTGGTACAGCAGCCCTAAAAGGAATGGCCATAGCGGAGATGGGATTCGAATAGAGAGAAATAAGTAAGTCTGGCAGAAGATGGGTCCAATTGTTTTGAAACTGATCAAATGGCAAAGCAGGCGGTAGAAAAATTTTTAAGTTAAGGACGTTGGAAATATTAGAATGTAAAGGCGTTGTATTAAAATCACTCCATGGTATGCTTGTGTCGTCAGCAAAAAGAGAAATTTTCCATTAATTTTTATGTTGGTGATATCATTAATGTTTAACAAAAAAAGAATAGGTCCCAAGACCAAACCTTGAGAGACTCCACTTGTAATCAATTTATAATCAGATTTATCATTTCACTAGACCACCATTTTGTTTGGCCATATTGGATTTTTATTAGAATGGTACCAGGTCATCCCTACATGACTCTTAATTTTTGATTAAAATTTGGTGTCAGTCGGGTAAATAGTTTTTGGCTATGCCGTCAACAGACAGAAAGCATGTTTTTCAGCAGCTAGGGACCCTGAAACGTGAAAATCTGAAAAATCTTGAAAGTGATTTTTTTCACGATTACAATACTTCCTTTTTCGAGGGAAGTATAAATCAGTGTAAAAAACTACTTGAATTTATTCAATTCACTTTTTATTATGCCCTAAAATCAAATCTAGCATAGCTAGAAACAAAATGGCGACCAATAAAAATGTATAAAAAGACATTATATATGTGTTACTAAATGACTAAATTGGACCCCATTTCACTATTCCTAACAAAAGGAAAGACTCATAATGACGGAAGATCCGGGCAAATGAAATTTTCCGATTTCTTTAAATATTTAGATATTAAAACTTTATTTTTAATGATGACAATATTGCATTATGGATACAAACTAACACTTAGGTACGGGTACTTGCATAAATGCAACGGTTTCATTTTAGATAAAAAATATTTCTCGTAACAATAATTCAACATAATCAATCATCATATAAAATAACACTTAGTAGATCTCTAGCAGTCTTTATGTTTATAAATTCTACGACACAACACGGTACCCGCAGAACGAGAAACCCAACACCAACTCAATACGTGTCTTTCTTCTTTAAATACTGCATAAATCACACAAAAGGAAGTTCGCTTAAAATATCTTAATACAGCACAAAGGCAGAAACTAGTGAGCACATGAAACGATGTAAAATCACTTTTGGAACTAAAAATAGTTAAAAAATCATACAACCTCAAAGAGTCACGAAGGTCGCCATCTAACACAATATATAAAACAGAGCAAGGAATCTTACTTGCATCTTCTTTTTCACTCTGTTGCCCTTGCCTCAAAAAAGCAGTGTTTTACTGACCAAGCGTGTACTTTAGTCAACAGGCAGACATCCATTTCATGATTATATAATATACAGAGTGTTTCATTTAAAATGTATAACTTTCGATGTACTCTCTACTCTATTAAGCTTATTCAGCATTTTTTTTTCAAGTAAATTTAGGGGGTTGAAAATAATGCGCGATTACCATGTACATTTTAACGTGCTGTATCTCCTTTTGTTTTAAAATTAGTCATACGAACCAAAAATCCGATTGGAAGATTGCTTAATTTTTTTTTAATAATTCAAAAAAACAAAAGACTATCAGTTTTACAAGATATCACCTGAAGTTGTATTTTTTTAAATGGGAGACCCTATATGTTATATATCCCACAAATGGGTATTTTTTTGCAGATTATGAATATATCTGGTTTACTAACTATATCATTAAAAACAGGGAAGCAATTAAAAAATCCTGCCATAAGAGGCAGTGAGTTAGATAGAGACGGAAAACGGTCTATTACAAAGTGGAGTCGATGCGGATACATTGCCTCTTTTAACAGAGTTTTTCTCAAATTTCTCATTTTAGGGACATATAATATACAGAGTGTCCCATTAAAAAAATACAATTTATATTTTTATTGGAAATTTCTTCCTCTTTAAGAACTTTTTTTTTTAGTTCTTAACACTCGTATTCACTAAAAAGGTTTAAATTTAGACCAGGTCTTTCTTGATAGTTATAAGGTATAAGATGACATTTTCAACAATTAAGCAAATAATTTTTCTAAATTGCATAATTACAAAATGACAGTGACATCAGCAAAACATAACTGGCGAACTAAGAGTTTTAAGTACCATGGCAGCTAGACCTGGAGTAACTCTTAAACCTTTTAAAACCAGTCTCCTTTGTTTTAAATTATTATTTGTTGTTAACTTTTTAAATTGTTTATTTATGGGTTTGAAATTTTTGCACAGTTTTCTAGACGTCATTCTGAATCAAACGAGCCGTCTCTCATATTTATACTAGCAGTAGAAAGAATTAACACCATTTTAATTTTGATAGAATATTTTGCTACGAAAAAAAGTAACGGAGAAGAAGTGGTTATGACGTGAAATCAGTGTTTTTGACATTTTAGTTAAACACGCATAATGTTCCTGAACAGATTATGGCGGTTTATAGCCAGGCATCTCATGAAAATTTGATATTTTGGAACGTACGTTCTATGTTATACTTGATTTTTGGGCTAGATTTGAGGTAATTTATATAATTAGTTTCTTAGTGATAATTTTATTTAAGACTCCAGGTCATCCTCATATAACCCTACATTTTTGACTAAAATTTAAAGTCAAATAGACATAATAAGTTCGCGACGGAAACCCTATTGTCTCTGTTTGGACATGTGCAATGGTTACGCGTTTTATTTCACCATAATTTCATATTTTAATATATAAAGGAATCTAAAAAATGCACATACATACAAAATGGGTTATTTCTGTATGCTTTTCATTTTTTTTGTTTTGCTTATTTTCAGGAGTATTTTGCGTGTATTTATTTTTTGAACATAATGTTATTTCCGATACATACATTGGATAAATATATATTAACTAAGAGTAGGATGAAGAGGTATTAGCGTTAGCGTAACTTATTTCTTAGAATGTTCTTCCTCGTGGGGAATCCAAACGGATACTATGCTATCATCTCAATTCAGAGCGGTTTGATTTCGGCGACTCTAAAAAAAAGGTCCTCGCCTTTTATTTAACACAACATAAGTATAACACCTCCATAAAAAAAAAACGACCAAAAAAAAGCATTCACTTTTTGTAAGCGAATAAAACCGTGGCAATTATTTTTGGTTGAAAATATTTTGCCCTGGGGGCATTTGCCACCCTTTTGCCCCCCGCTTAAATAAGGCTTAACCTAGCTTAAACAGACATAATAAGTTCGTGACGGAAAGCCTATTGTCTCTGGACATGTGCAATGGCTACTCGTTTTAGTTCACCATAATTTTGGTAATTACCAAAAATTATAGTTTATTACTTTTATAATTCTCTGCTTTGTGTATATTTTGTAATTAAACATGTTAAGATAGCAGTTGGGGGTCGAGCAGCACATCTTTTGAATGGCCTTCTCAGTCCCAAAATATGTGGAATAACCTTAATAACTGTCAGAAATGTTATCTTAAACCTATAACTATCAAGTTAGACCTGGTCTAAATTTAAACCTTTTTAGTGGATACGGGTGTTAAACTTTGTCGTCCTTGAATTTTGGCTACTTGAATTTTGTAAGGATTGTTTCTCTTATAGCGACTATTAAACATAC
This sequence comes from Kuschelorhynchus macadamiae, assembly GCA_030620095.1. NCBI lineage: Eukaryota > Metazoa > Arthropoda > Insecta > Coleoptera > Curculionidae > Kuschelorhynchus > Kuschelorhynchus macadamiae. Next base: position 1,063,244 of record JAUTXW010001744.1, read on the forward strand.
CATTTAGTAAATTTAGCTTCATCGGTAAAAAGTATAAAGTGTAAAAAGAGCGAATTTAACAAACATCTTAAAATTTCTTGACAAAAAATTAATCTTTGTCGTTTATGTTCTTCAGTTAGACCATGAACAGGTAGAAATTTATATAAGTGATAGTTAATTATAACGATGAAGAGTTTGTTGAATTTTGGCAAATGATTTTTGAAAATAAATCGCTGCATGAGTAATTGGTCGTTCAGGGTTTTCTGCAATAAAATGAATCAGATATAGTTTTAAATATAGAAAACTAACAACAATAATTTACCTGTAAAGAATAGCAACACTCTTAAATCAAAGTTTTCGTTTGGATTTGCAGTTCTTTTTCTATTTAAACTTTTGGTATCTTCAAATTTGTTACTATATATGTTATTATGCTTCGCCCTGGGATGCTTTTACCGGGAAATTGCCGATGATACTCATTTTGAATGTGGGTAGAGTTTCTATTCTTGACATAATATAAACGCATTATATTTAATTTCTCTTCAATGGAATAGCCCATTTTGTTGGGCAAAACTAACATAGACAAGTTAAATGATAGTGACAAACTGACGACGTCAATACTAGCAAGATACGTTAGACACGATTTCAGGTTATTATCAGGATAAGGGGTAATTTTAAAGTCGAACCTCTCAAAAACTACCGATCCAAATATAGACATATCACACATTTTTGAAAAGGGCATAATAAGGAGAATCCAAAAAACCAAAAATATACAGAGCATTTCATTCAAAAAAACCAATATTTGGTACGCTACTAGTTTCTGATTCATCCTGTATATTCAAAGTTACTTACTTACAAACTTTTTCTAGGAAGTTCCCTAAAATCCATACTACTTTTGTATTTATATTTTTTTTCTATCTGCAAAAATAAACCCTGAAAATGGGTGGCGAAATATAAATGAGGACTTTGTACTTAACCTCCAAGCTTACAGTTTAACAATATGATTGTGTCAGCCGATACTCGGTGGAAATCCATAATAATATGATGTAAAATGTAAAAAACAAACACTATTTTTTACAAACACTTCCACTATATTTAATTTAACAACGTGACATGTTTCACTACACAGTAGCTTCTTCGGACGTTACATCTCGAATGCATTCGGAACACCCGTCAAATAATTGACAGTTCAAACATCAGCAAAATTCTTCGGTCGTTCTGGTGACATTGTAGACAGTTACATTCAAGAAGCGTGTTCCGTATGCAACCAACAACTCCTGGAACAAAAGAACAAATTGCTTACTTCTAAAATTGCTCTGACGTCACGTTCGGTAGGTGAACGATTAACGCATTTTTAATTGGTTAGTGCGTCGACCAATAAGTGACCGACAGTTATCTTTGAATTTTGTTGCCGCCGAGTTCTCTTCGCAGCAGCGTTGCCAGACTGATCAAGTTTTTTTTAATACCAGGATCTATTTTCTTGTTAATCAAAGATTTTTTTTAGGAATATTATCAATCTTATTACTACCCTCGTAAAGCGGAAGTATCGCAATCAAGAAAAAATCAGAGATTTTTTCGGAATTATACTCGTCAGGGTTCTTAGATGCCTGAAACCATGTTTTTTCAATTCGCGGCTTAGTTAAAAATAACTTTATCGATTAACTCAGAACTCATGCCTGAATTAAAGAGGAAAGGGGCTAGATGGGCTATAGCACAAAGCTACAAAGCTTCTTTTTAGTAAAATGATAAGGGGCCCCTTAACGCCTATTAGTCCCAGGCCTCGTAAGTAATTAATCAGGCCCTGGTAAAATTCTGATGAAAAACCAAGACTAATTTGTAGATGAACTCGAAATATTTTGACAGAAATAAAATCCAATATGACGAAACAATATGGCGTCCAAGTGAAATGTTAAAAAATATTACTGAAAAGCTGCATATCCAATTTATGTCAAATTTTGCACAAAAATCAGGTAAATTCAAGATGTAGAACAAAATGACCTGTTATGTGGTATTATATTATCAGGTGACGGAACAAAATAACGCCAAACAAAATGATTGTAATCGTGGAAAAAACACAGTTTTCCATCTCCGCGTTTTAGCAATCATAGATGCCAAAAAATAGTTAATAAAAGGAAAGATTTACAATAATGGAAGTTAGGTAAAGAAAATTTACCATAATCATAGAAGTAGATTCACTGAAGACACCATTTTTGACTACTAATCTGGATCAGATAAGAAATTTACTTGATACAATTGATAATTCAATGACAAGTCATTCATTAAACTCCGATCATGACAGTGTAAATCCCGAACAAGGCAATATAAATCCCGAATGATACAGTAATAATAGCACGGATGCCTTAAGGCTTAACAAAGTATTGACTTTTATATACGATGTTTTTAAAAACCTAAAAAATGTTTAAATGTTTTCTCTCAAAAATCGTTTTTATCTACTTTGATTTATAAATATCTCTTAAAACAAGAACGTTTCATTTATTTTGAAGGATTGTAGTATGCATTCTGTAGAAACGGTTGTTAATATCTTACTTAGTAGTATTTCAAATAAACTTATAAAAAATTGCTGTGGCAAGCAAAATGATCGGATGGGTAAACGCTCAGGTAAGTGAAAACTTAACGTTTATTTAAAGTGTTGCCGTAATTAATACTTAGGTACTTATAGTTTTGTTTCTACTTCCATGTAATATTACACTACTTACGACATAACTATGTTTTTATATTTTAGATCGGTAAAATACTTGTACTTGTAGATTATAGAATAGACACCAATCTGTAAACTGTTTTCTAAACAAAATAAATGAATAAATAGATGCATATTAAAAAATATATACCTAACATATCTAAAATCCTATGATTAATTGCATAACATATTTCTCAATATTATAATGTCTTGGGTTAATTAGCTTTGGCTGTCTGAGGATGCTTAAAAATATATTTATTTCAGTGTATTTTTGCTGAGATTTTTCCCATGCCTTAGAGGTACTATATACTTATACCATAACCAATAAGATTGGTAATGAGTAAACTAAAAATATTTAAATCTTAATAGGTAGGCTACCTAGACAATACACGTTTTATAACTATAAATTTAGAACTTGTTTTAAAACTTTAGTTTATACTGTTTCCACTTGAATATAACATAAATGCAAAATAAATTCTTTTATATATGGCTTTTTTTCATCTCAATATCTCTCTACACCTTTATTGGTGTATTGAAAATTGAATTAAGTTTTAATTACTGTTTTATTTGTTTCCAATAATTAATTCTAAAGTAAAGATCTTACTTGCGACCGATGACGTCACGTCCAAGCACTTTGTCCTTGTGTTCTAGGAGTTGTTGATGTAACCGATTGCGTGTAACCGATTTTTTAGATAAACGGTACAATACGGAACATAAGATTGGAAACTGTACTGTATAATATTTCGTCAAAATGTACCCTTTGCATTTTATATATTTCTGGTCACCTTAGAAATACATTAATTTCAGATATTTTTATTTGCTATCTTTTCCAACTGCGAAAGTAAAAAATAAGCAGTATGCAGAAATTTTAGACATACAGACTGCTCGATTGTAATCCTCTGTTTCCCTGTTCCACAGGGAATTGGGCAATTTACGTACAATTTCTGTGACGAGAAACGTAAAAAGTCATCACAATTCATGGTCAGGTTGTTTTACTACGTAATAAACTGCGCGAACTTGTTATTAGCTCAAAATTACATGTTATTAACTTAAAATGTTATATTATTTGCAGACGGCATTTTTACGAGCTCGTTCGAGATGCACGACTCGACCGATAACACTGAGCAAATCGTCACACCTACGAGATTATTTTCTATTAAAAATATCTTGTGCGAATCCGAGCCTATAACGTGACAAATTAGTATATCAAGCTTGAACATAATTTTTTACATTTAAAGAATGGTGGTTATATGAATTATATCAATCTACAGGGTCGTTCATAATATTTTGACGTCCCCTACAGGATTTACTTAAAACAATTGATAAACAAAAACAAACGAAAAACAGTTCCATGACCTCAACTAAACAGGATGTTTTGCGAGGTTCTGGCATAAGAATGTGAAGGTATAGTCGAATAATATTGATATTTATAGGTGAAATAAAATAAATAATTATAGCGTATATTGTCTAGTAATGGTAAACCATATAATTATGACTGGGGATAAAAATAGTTATGGCCGAAAAGTGAAGCATCTGAAAAATGTGTTACCAGAATACTCTAAACTGCACATGCGTAAACCTTGTTTTCAAAAGTTAATTTTTATCCACAAATTTAGGCAACTGTTACAAATTAAGGTTTGAAAAGAAATACTGTTCATAACAGTTCATATCTGGAATGTTACAATTAATATTCGTTAGAAATTATATAATAATAAAAATAATCATTATAAAAACTGAGAAATATAAAAGCATTTTCAATTAAAAAGATATTTCATGCTAGTCTGTGGCTAATGAGATCTAAAAAAAGGGGAAATTGCGATCATCTTTTGATCTATAAAAAGATTGCATATGTGGATGTCTTTTAAGCATTTGTTGTTTCTGTGACTCCTTTTTTGAGCTTGCCCTAAACGGGGCTCGCTTTAGTAGCCTGAGAAGGGAATGTTGTAAAAATTGTTTAACGCAAATACAGTACTATTTTGGTTATTATCTACCGAAAAATCTGAAAAATCAGATTCCTGAATTCCTGGACTCGCAGCTTATTATTTAAGGAATTAACTTCGTTACAAACACGTCCATTTGTCTTTCCGAAACAAATCCCGATATCTGCTTTTAATAAGATTAATGTGTATACATGAACACAATTTGAATTTTAAATACCTGTACAATAGTATACATGTTTGGTTCGAGAGAATTTCTAGTTTTTTATCGGTGTGTTTGTCTAAGTAATGATAATCAATAAATTTTAATCTAATACGAACCTCGCTTGACGGGGAATCCGGTGATCCGTTCATTTAAAAGCTTGCTTATTGATTTAGGAATAATGACTGTTAATGGCTAATACACACATATGTATTTTTAAGTGGCTAAATATCATGAATCTTGGATACAATTTGGGCTATAACAATTTTTAAAGATTTAACGTGTTAACGTTATTACTCTGGTTATTTTATGAAACATTCTCTTCTAGTCAAATTAAAAATATTTTCTCCATACGTGTTGGTATAAATGTTGCGTGGCTATTTTAACTTGTACACATTTTAGTTTCCTATAGTTCTCTTAGTTTTCAAGATGTCAAAACGATTCAAAAAACAAATTAAATAGCAAATTGCCAAGCATGTAGCCTTAGAATATATATAATGTTGTTAGTTGTCTAAGATATAAATGAAACTTGTTTTTTTCTATGGGACGTCCTGTAAATTTTACTATTAATAAATAGGTCTCCTTTTCCAGATTTTAAATGTACTGGGTTTGATACCTTTATCTTAAATACTAAATGAGAAAATAAAGAAAAGCTATGAGAGATGGCCAATGTATGTAACAAAGGTTCTCCTTTTCTCTTTCCCACATTTCCCTTATGGCAAACTTCTTTTCCATTTTCTTATTTATTTTTGAATATAAAGGTATCACACCCAGGTACATTTAAAATCAGGAAAAGGAGACTTATCTACTGAAATTAAATTGTACAAGGTGTCTCATCAAAAAGGTAAATTATATATACATTTTTCTTTTGTATTTTTTTAATGTTATATAAAACTAGCAATTCAAATGGTTTTTAGATCATTTTGACATCTTGAAAAATAACGACATTATAGCAGATTGAATGTGGACAAGTTAAAATGGCATTTCCTGAAAACGTTTTATTCTACTTGCTTATAAAGCGCAGGTAGTAATTTTGGAACTGCCTTAGGGTCCTAATTAATCAGAGCACAATTTATGCTACGAAAATTTTAATTGTTTCTAATTTAAATTAATACGCTGAAAACAGATACAAAAAAGACTTTTTCTATCACCTACGGATTTTGCATTTATATTATAAAATATGCCAGAATTTTAATTTTGGTAAGTATCGATAGTTTTTGATATTTATTGATATTTTTCATTTCTCTATTGCTATCATATATATGCATGCAGAACCAAAATTATTTATCGAAAAAGTATCGGCAAGGCTGCAGGTTAGAATTAGAATTTTAACATTTGGCCCCATAGTTACGAAAAATGTTATTTTTGGTACGAGTAGCCACGCAGGAGATTTTTTAATTAGGTCCTCATATAACAGTCAAACTTTTCGAAAAATATAAGTTTTTTTGACGTTTATTACTCTTTAGAATACGCCAGTGTAGATGTAGTTTTTCGATATTTTCAAGCGGTTAATAGTTGAGTTATTATTATAATTTTTTTTGAAACGTATTAGGTTCAGTCAATATTAATGATTCCTACAATATTATATCTTAAAACATTTAGATACATTGTTGGTTGTTCTCAATTTATTAATAATAATAATCTGTTTATTACATTATTATTATTATTATTATTATCGAAATTGACAATCAATTTCGTAACAAATGTTGTCTTCCAAACACATCCCGTATGCATGCATCAAAAGGAGTGGGCTGGTTTCTATTAGTTCTATGTGTTGCCCTCTAAGAATTCAGTCTTATAATTTTCAGGTTCTCTCCTACCGTTTTTGGATTAGTCCAGTTGATGATACAATGATCGGTATCAAATGAACTTTATTCGGTCACCACATCTGCTGTATCTCGATGGCCAGTTCCGCATATTTGGCCTTTTTCACTTGATATTTGTTTCACACGTCTTTATTGTTGGGTACAGCGACATCTACCAAATAAGCTGTCTTTGTTCCTGCAGCCACCGCGGCACCGGTGGGATGCTTCCTTATCTATGTGTGGCTGATTCAATTTATTGTGATGTCGGCCGTGCAGTGCCATTTGAGCCCACTGTTCTTGTTTTTCGGGGTCTGAAATTGACTTTAGGATGATGTTGTCACTTGCGAGATTGAGTGGAGAGTATGAGTCACTTAGGGTCGCTATGCGATGGAGCCTTAATGTTTGTGCCTTGTTGGTGAAAAAATCTCCCAAGTTTTGCAGCTGTCGGGAGAGCGAATTAGTCAAGTCAACAAAAGATCTTCCACCTTCTCTTCGTGGTAAGGTCATTCGGAGAGTGGATGATCTTGGGTGGTGTGACTTGTACTTGGTCATCATTACGCGAGTAGTTTGTTGTAGTCCTTCTAGCTCCGTGCTAGTCCATTTCAAGATTCCGAAACTGTAGGTCAGCACGAGCACATCATAGGTGTTAATTACTGTAATGAGATTTCCGGTATTCAGTTCTGTTTTCAGAAGAGCTCACAGTCTTTGAACGTACTGATCTTTAAGCTTGGTATTTTCTTGCTTATCCTGTACAGTCTAGCTTGTTGGAACCCTAGGTATTTATAGGTCTCTCCTTGGTTCATCGCTGGAACTATTTCTCCATTGGGTAGGGCTACATCACCGTTAATGACTTTGCCTTTTACGATGTTTAAGGCTTTACATTTTTCCATTATAAATTCCATATGGATGTCTTTCGAGAAGGTGTATGTCACGTCAAAAAGGGTTTTTAGTTGTTTATGGTTTCCACCATAGATATTAATATCATCCATATACAGAAGGTGGGATATGGTGCCGAAGTTATCTCTATTGGCTTTGATTATTATTATTATTAAATTGAAAATAAACATAATGTACTTAAACGTTCCTAAGCCATAACATTGCAGGAGAAATTGGTATTGATATTTCTGGTCGCATACATTTAAAAAATCTTATTTGAGAATGTGTTTACGGATTGTATATTTAAATATCGACAGATCACAGTGTTTATTGACGTAGATTTTGTTACGCTAGAAAATTAAGAAATGTATAGTTAAAACGTGTAAATCGGTTGCAACAAATTTTTAAAAAAAATAGGCAAATAAGTATCTACCTGGCTATAAAAATTTGGCTATTGGTACCTTATTTCCTTGGGTATAGGTTCATAACGAAAACACATTTTTTTCTAATGAAATAAACAAGCACTATGGGTTCCATTGCAATTTTGCTAAATATCCACAGATCACAGTGATTATTGACGTAGATTTTGTTACGCTAGAAAATTAAAAAATGTATAGTAAAAACGCGTAAATCGACTGCAACAAAATTTTAAAAAAAATGGGCAAATTAGTATCTGTCTGGCTATAAAAATTTGGCTATTGGTACCTTATTTCCTTGGGTATAGGTTAATAATGAAAACACATTTTTTTCTAATGAAATAAACAAGTACTATGGGTTCCAATGCAATTTTGCTAGAACATGGTAGTATAATTATTATATAAATAGTGCTATTGACAGAGAATCATTAAATCAAAATGGTTACTTTAATTAAACTTTGTGTCCCTAAAAACCCAAAAACCATATGGAACACAATATTTTATCAATCCCTTCTTTCCATTTTACTGCTTCCGCCACCCCACACCTCAGTTACTGACACATCCAACGTTTTGTGTCCAGAATAAAAGCATTTCCTATTGCTATTTTATTAACATTTATTAATAATTATAATAATACTACCAAAATAACTACAAGAGATAAAGTTTGCGTCCTCTTAACTAACTGGGGATGTAGGTATTTAGTTTTTTTGGTTATTTACACATGTATCAATTTTCAAATCAATATATTAAAACATTTTAAATTAATCACGGAAACTCTCTCAAGAAACAGAATAAAAATGACATCACGTCGACGTTTTTATTTGTTTTAATCTGCTTGCTGTAAAATGATGGCGATGACCCAATACTACAAAAATTCATCTTAATTGGTCAAGTCTTCCAGGCATATAATATCCATTGTAGATAGAACCAACCCTTTCCCAGGTCCCGGGGATTTACCTTAAGATACCTTCTAATTACTTTTTTAGTTAGTTATACCTCACACCAAATTTTAAGGCAATATGCTAATGCGAAAAATCTCCCAAAAAAATATTCAAAATGGCGCCATTCCGCCACCGCCTTCTCAAAAAATCGGCAAGTTTCCTTTACCCAGGACTTCCCTCCTTATGAATTGTTCCTTTCATTAGAAATAGTACAGTATGACCCATTTTAGTTCCCCACGTAGTCATTTAGAAACACAAGGTTTTTATTGGACGTTATTTTGTTGCACCATATTGAATTCTTACCAATATATCACCAGTTTCCACCTATGCTGAGTATGATTTTAAATAAATTGAATAAGTGGCTTTTGCACTGTTTTTTTAAACAGCCAGTTCATTTCTCCATATTACATTCGTACCACAATTTTACGAGTTTATCTTTATAGAACTCTTACTTTTTGCACAAAATTTGAAATTATTCTGATAAGTAGATTTTGAGGATAATCTTTTAAACATTTTATTAGGCCGCTGCTTTATTTGGCTATCTTGGATTCATACCAAAATGTTACTAGTTAATTTCTATGCAACACCTGACTTTTGTGTAAAATTTGAGGTAAATTGGATAATTAATTTTTTTAATAATTTTTTTTACATTTCTCTAAGCTGCCATTTTGTTCCGCCATACTGGATTTTTACCAAGATATTACCAGGTCATCCCCATATGACTCTTAATTTTTGACCAAAATTTGAAGACCATATGGGTAAGTACTTTTTAGCTACACCGCGTACTGATAGATAGACAGACCGACGGAACCAAAAAAACATATTTTTGGCATCTAGGGATGCTAAAAAGATATGTAAAACCTAGGATGGTGATTCGTACCGACATGTTACCAGTTCATTTCTGTGTAATACTCGATTTTTGGGCAAAATTTGAGGTAAATTGGAAAATTAGTTTTTAAGTAATAATTTATTAAGCCATTTTATTCCGCTATATTGGCCTTTAACCAAAGTATTCAGATCATCCCCATATAATTCTAAATTTTTGACAAAAATTTAAAGTCACTAATATTTTAGCTAGGCCGCGAACTGACAGACAGACTGACGGCATTGAGAACATGTTTTTTGGCATCTAAGGACCCTAAAACATAAAGATCTGTAAAAATATGAGAGGGTTTTTTTTCACGATTACAAATATTTTATTTGACATTTTATTTTGCCATCGAATTTGCACCACAAGTTTACCGGTTTATCTCTTATTTATATTAATTTTCGCACAAATTTTGAAATTAATTTAATGAATAGATTTTTCAGGTTAAATTTTTAAATAATTTATTAAACCGCCATTTTGTTTCACCATCTTGGATTCGTACCAAATTTTTACCAGTTCAGTCCTACGTAATTCTTGATTCTTGTGCTAAACTTGAGGTAAACTGGACAAGTAGTTTTTTAATAGTATCTTTTTAATATTTTCTAGGCCACCATTATATCTTGCCTTCTTCAGTTAATACCAACATTTTACCTGCACATCTCTATATCACATTTAATTCCGTGTTACCAGGACACCTCCATATGACTCTTAATTTTTGACCAAAATTTATAGTCAATAGGCTAAGTAATTTTTGACATCTAGGAACCCTGAAACGTGAAGATCTGAAAACATCTCGGAGGATGATTTTTTCACGACTATAATACTTCCCTTTTACAAGGAGAGTGAAAAAGAAAATATGATGCCGTGTTTAGTACTTGGCCAACTTGTGATATAAACAACGAATGTCGAGTATCAAGTTTTATTCCTATTTTTGATTATTCCATCTCGAAAACAGCATGCGCCCCAATTAAAAATATACTGGTTATTAATGTTTTTACGATCCGAAACTGGACATAACATAAATTGCTGTTTAATCGCCATAATCAGGAACATCTTAAAATATCGTTATTATTTATGTAGAAATCGGAAATCTAATACGAAAAAAACAAAAAGATTTTTATGATTCGATTTTATGACGGCCGTCATTTTGCTCCATCAGCTCTTTAAAAATAACAAATAATTCACCATCCGGATAAAGTGAAGTGTTTTTATGGCAAAGTCATAAAAATCCTATAAACTTAAAATGACTGTTGACTTGTCAACCTTTTGAAAATGCACACGGAGGCTGCGTTACATAAATTTTATGAGCTTTGTCCATATTTATCTGATCAATTCTAACGGTAAAATCTAGGTTTAATTACAAATCTCCTATTTAATATTCTCGACATACATCTGCTACAAGTGCTTCTGTTTTTTATACAAAACTTATCTGTAGAAAAAAACAGCAAACCAAAGAAAAACCAAAACTAGGTATAAACAAAAGCTCAGCTAGTTCGGACACTTCAAATTTGGGCATAGAAAATGATTCTAAAGCTTGTATTACTGGACTAGGCCAGTTTGGCCTCGGAGTCTATAGTTTTGCTGACCCAAAAAATTAAATACATAAATAGCTTTATTGGTAAAATTGCTCTTTCTTATCTTTCTACCACTACACCAGAATTGAAAAAACGCAAAGGAAGAAACAAAAGCCAAGCTAACAAACGTTATAAAATCGGTAAATTCGCCTTTGCACACAGTCCAACAGAATTTCATTTATTACAATAGACATTCTTCTGTATGCATGTACTTATTTTGGTAATAACAATAAATACAAATTTTATATTTATTATTATTATTATTTATGTGATTATATAAGTAAATATATAATTTATGTGGCGCTTTATTATTTTCTTCCACAAAAGCATTATTCCAGGAATTAGGTCGCTATTTTGTTTTGCCATACAAGATTCCTTTCTAACACATGATTTTTTTTGGGAGAACATTTTTTTTTCGGGATCCAGGTCCCAAGAAATGGTAAAACATGTGCTGATTTTTTTCGCATTTATAATACTTTCCCCTTACGAGGAAAGAAATATATTAAAAACTTTCGGAGGTGGTTTAACTTATAAAAATAAGAAAAAGTCAGCTTCGTTTTCAAGAGACATGGTATGAAAATGTTTTCGTTTTTTATGCTTTGGTGGTTTAATCATCATAATGCATATCATTGTGGGAAATGGAAAAAATATATATTTGGCTAAATAACTTCTAAACCGCACAAAACAGCAGAAACACGTACGAGATCAAGTATTACAGAACAGAATTAGGAATTTTACTTTGTTGTGAAAATCGTCAGTAACGTCCTAATAAACAGTTCGAGAGGGTTAAAGTCGTCACAACCCGGAAACCATATACATTTTTCTAAAACTTATTTAGTCGCTTTATTGAGATTAATATTAGTATACATTTGTCTTTGTCGGAAACGGGCGCTGTTTTAAACCTATTACTTCCCTCGTAAAGCAAGTTTTCTCAATTCCGTCGGTCTGTCTGTTCGCGGCAAGATCACTTTAGCGTCCTTAGATACCAAAACATATGTTTTATCAATTCCGTCGGTTCGTCTGTCGGTCTATCTGTCATTTCACCGCATAGCTTAAAGACTACTTACCCGATTGATTCAAATTTTGATACAAAATTAAAGGTCATATGAAAGTAATATTTTGGTATAAATTGAATATGGCGAAAAACAATGGCAGCCTAGTGAAATGTTAAAAAAAAATTATTATTAAAACATTACTTTTTCAATTTCAATCTCACATTTTGCGATAGACTGCGTTACTAATTCAAGATGGCGGAACAACATGAGGGTCAAATAAAAAGTTTATAACAGTGAAAAAAATCAACCTCTCGGGTTTTACATAATGTCTTCACGTTTTAGCGTCCCTAGATGCAAAAAAAATATGTTTCATCAATTCCGTCTGTCAGTCTGTCTGTCTCCATACGCGGCGTAGCTTAAAAATTAGTTACTAGATTGAATTTTAGTCAAAATTAAGGGATCATATAGGGATGACCTGGTAATATTTTGGTAAAAATCCAATAAAGCGAAAAAATGTTAAAAAATTATTACTAAAAAACCTTTTTATGTGAATCCAAGGTAGCAAAACCAAATAGCGGCCTAATAAAATATTTAAAAAATCAGCCTGAAAATACTACTTATCAAATTAATCTCAATTTTTGTGCAAGAATTAAGTGTGATATAGAGATAAACTGGTAAACTTGTGATTCGAATTTCAGATGGCGAAACAAAATGGCAGCCAAATAATTTTTTTAAAAAATCAACGTAAAAAATCTTGTTCAATTAACTTTAAATTTTGCAGAAAAATTAAATGTGAAAATGGGATAAACTGGTACGAATTCAACATGACGTAACAAAATGGCGGTATATGTTAATATAAAACTACGTACTAAATTTATTCTAAATTAAACCCAAAAGTCAATATGATGGAATAAAATGGCACCCAATAAAAATTTTTGAAAACAGTATATGTAACACATATATACTGTGACTATGTACTGAACTACATTGGGTCACACTTGACTATTCCTATTATATGGAAAAAACTCAAGACGAGGGAAGTTGCGGGTATAGGAAATTCACCGATTTTTTTTATTATTTTTACCCGATAAATTATCTCCGAGTTTTGATCTTAAATTAATTTACACCCTTTATGTTTGGTCAAAAACAGCATTTTAGGATTTCACAAGCAAAAGATATAAAATTGAGTCAAAAAGATTCTAATGAAATTATTGTTTATATTATTTTTAAAGTTATATTATAGTTACAACAGCACATGGAAAAAATTACAGGAAAATGTTTTAAACACCTTTAAAAACAAAAACAAAAGAATTTTAATGATTTGTAAAAAAATCATGCTAGTTTTTGCCAGTTGCAATTTATAATTTCATCTGAACCAATCTCTCCAAAAAATCACGTTTAACATCATTAAGTAATTTAAAAGATCCTGGCTCAATTTCATTCTCAAACAATTTTTAAAATTGGGAATGTCCTTTCGCAAGCAACTCGTGTAGAAGGATTCAAAAAATATTTTTACGTCTTATAAACGTTCGCAAATGTAGAAATGTGCGTGTTATATTACCTAAAATGTTGAAATCAACAGTGTACACATCCTGAGCATCTTTATTAAGATAAATCCGTTTAGGTTTAATTTGAAGCTCTTAAGGATCTAATACTGAAAGTTCTTAATACATGTTTTATCAACAGCTAAGATGTTACTTGGGCTCAGAACTGCTTGATTTATAGGACCTTTTTATAATTCCACGCAAAAAAATCTTTGCTAGTTTCGCCTTTTAATTACCATTCAAAATCAATTAAATTTTTCGAAATGATATTTTCGTTTATATTCAAGCAAGCAATGAAAGCATATGAAGAATTACGTACTAGAATAAATTAATTATACATATATTCAGCAATTCTTTTCTCCATTGTATTTCTAACTACAGTTTTGATTATTTGTTAATTTACACCCTGTATATTCGTTAACAAACTTTAGTTAAAACAAAAATTTTGCTTTAATGAATTTTCTTCAGAACATCGTTTGTCATCGAAATCGGAGCATAATGAAATACCTGGTAATGCTATTGCTATTATTACTGATGAATGCATTTTAATGCAAGCGGCTTTATTTTTAACCTATTACCTAGGTTCGCCAATTTTTGTCAGACTTTGTGGCAGCTATTTTATTTTAGAGATATTTTAGAGATTATTTACCCTTTTTATTAAAAAGTTACAATAATTAGGTATATTTGTCATGATGACCCCTGATCCGGAGTCTCTAGACCCTTAGTCTGCCCTTGTAGAACTTATGATAGAAAAATCAATATTTTCTATAAAATAGGTCAAAGACTTACATTTCACTTGTGTCAGTAAGCTGCATGGAAAAAATGTAAAGGTATTTTTGTATACGACGTGAATAGTGTTTTTATATTTAAAATACATTCAATACCCCTATAGTCAAAATCGGCCATCCCGTTAAAACAAAATGCAATATATCGAAGAGGTTTGTGTTGGACGTGCTTCATCCTTAACTCATGAACTTCATGAAAAGGGGACCATACACTTGTATTTGCAATGATCTATTATTTTATGGAACTATGTGCACTATCAACTGTTATTTTTATGTGGCAAGGACAGAAAAGGTTTGAAGTGCAGATCTAACAATATGATGTGTGAAGGGAATCATATCCCTACCTCGACTAAAGATAATAATAGTTTTTAGCTTTTGTTTAGCTGAATTCAAATCCATCCCATTATTTTCACACCAAGAGACAAGTTTCTACTGATAACTCCGAAATAATAAACAAAATAAACAATGATCCATTATAATAAATATGTCATTTGTAAATAGCAAGTGTTCACTATGTTTAAATTTATGGATATTGGTGATAAATATATTGTAAGGGTATTGTAGATATTGGTAATAAATATAATAGAAGGAACAGGCCCCAAGTGAGAGTCCTGAAGACACCTAACAGAACTTGAATTGATTGTTGTTTAAAATTACTGATTCGGATGAACTGGGACCTACGTTAATTAAATAATGGCTCTACCACACATGAAGAGATCTATGCAGTTTTTGGATAAGAATTTTATATGATTTCCCCTGTCAAATGTCTAGGAGAAGTCGGTATACGGAGTGTGAACCCTTCCATCTTCCTCCAAGACCTTCGTTATATAATCACTATAGAACAGAACAATAAGTTACCTTACCCGACCTAGAACCTACTGCTGGCCTGTAAGAAGCCGCTGCAAATCTCAAAAAGAATAAACACAACGGTATCGACTATATTACTATATACTACTAACTCCTGCAGTTTTACTAACTGCCGTATCAACGGTGATACTTCGCAACTGTGCCCCACAGGTCCACTACCTGGAGTTCTTCCTCTGAGAATCGCTAATTCAACACCGTGCTAGCTTTGCTATCAAACGGGCCTTTCGCTAAATGAGCGCCTCAGGTCCAATACCTGGAGGTATTCCTGTTAGTGGCTTCCTTGTACATTCCTCTTAGTACCTTCCTCGTACTCTATCACGAATGAGTTTTCGCAAATAGGTGTCCTACGGGTCTACTACTACTTCCACGATTTTACTCCTTATATCGGGAAGGGCGATACCGTATCACTCGGCTATTTTGTTGTTTTTTTTTGTGTGTACATCCATCACTCCGCGATGGTTTGACCAGTTCAGAAACTATTTCCACATTTTATACGAGAACTAAATCTCCTCTAACTATAAAAGAAAATTGGAATATAGTTTATAAAATCCCATGTTTAAATTGTAATAAAATCTATGTTGGCCAAACTTCTAGAAATCTCATTAGCCGCATCACTTCACATAAGAGCGAAAAACTGTCTTGTGCTCTATCTGAACAAATAGGGTCATTTTGTGAATTTTCAGAAACCGTCTATTTTGGAAAAAGAAAAAATTATCGTAAAAGAATCTTTTTAGAAATAGTCCATATATACAACGAGCCCAATGCTATGAACAAACGTAGCGACATACAAAATCTTAGCTCTATTTACAATTATATTTTAAAAGTTGAAAAAAATTTCGAGGATTTGCCTCTCAGGCAGACGATGGGCTTTAAAGGTGCTGCTGCACTCATGTATTTCGTAATGTACTATATAAAATCACTATTAGTCAATTTTTTTTAATTGTATCAGCAAGATCATTTCTTTTCATTTACTATTTCTTATTCGCCAAAACAGCAACACTTTAATTGTTAATGATTGGTTTGTTTTATTGAGTCAAAAAAGCAGATCCCAAGCTCTCATATAGTTTAAGGATAATACTGACTGGCCTGTAGTTATGAATATTGTTCCTGTTGCCACTGTTGCCATATTTGTATGTTGGAACTAGTCTTCCAAAAGTCAGAAAAGACGCCAGTGCCTAAAGATAAATTAAATATTATTTGTCTTGCCAAGACAAAGCTACAGTATTTCAGGAGTGTGGCCCGTCCGTTGCACATGTCCAGATTTGGCAGTTTAATGTATACATAATTAGTATGCTTAAATGCTAAGGTTTATTATGACGGTTGAAATTTCAGAAATAAAAATGTTACATTTTTTATTACAGTGAAGATTTGAAAAATACGGAGAAATACGATTGATAATTTCAGCACCTAAAGAAATCCTATGCCCGCGTACTCCAATTCATTGAATATACATAGAGATTATTAGAGTCGCTGAATCTTTATTAATTTCTGACATAATTCCTATACATCTTCGTAACACTCGAAAAGGCAACGTTATCTTTTGAGTCTTTGTTATCTATCGTATTGGTTTCACGTTCAATAATTTATGTAACGCTAATTTGAAAAACCAACCATATTAACATTACAAAACCGCTTTTGAAGACTGACATGGTAGCCTTTCCGGCAGATTTTCGCTTTAAAAGTAACCAGATATTTTAAAGGTATTAGTATATATTGCCTGCAGACTAGGAGCTACTGACACATAAACAAAAATATTTTATGAAAACTCAAATCTGTAATTATTTTACAATGTTTTAGTCATCAGTTAATACAAAATATAGTGGAATCTTATTAGGCGTTTCTAAAAAATATTTTAATGAAATTACTAAACGAACAAAGGCGAATGACTTAAAAGTTGGGCAGACCTAGGGGCAGAATCCTGGAGGAGCATAGAAATCAAATATGATTCGAGGTAGATCATGACAAAATAGTCTCCTTAACGATCACTTTTGAAAATAATATACTAAGATTTAACTTTTTCAAAATTAATACATAATTTTTTTGACAAAACAGGTTTTTTCTACCAATCATTGTTTAAATCTGATAATTACTGGCCCACAGTAAGCCAAGCCGAAGTTAATTCTATTATAATTTATGCAAGTAAGATTTCCACAAAAGTTAAATGCAATTTACATTTAAAAAAATGTATAGACACAGTAAAAAAAAGTATACTGCCTATTTTGTTAATTTGCAACTCATTTCTGTTTAACGAACTTCTTTTAAATTGTCAATTCCTCATATTAACAATGTTATAGTGACAATATTCAAAGAAAATAATTACTTGCGGTTAGGTTTGGCCTCTTAGCTGCGCTTTAAATGCACCCCACATTTTGCTGATTCCTAATGTTTTGACACAGAAGCCTATGTAAAATCCTATTGAGACAATATAAAATCGGGCCCGGATTAGTGTAGGATTGGACAGCGTTGAAGCGGAATTATTATCCGACATCTTGTCTTCTATTGTACGGGACACGTTTGGAGATATTTAATCACTGAAATTAGAACACTGGATAAATTCGGATAGATTTAAGAAGACTTTTATCCCGACTTGTGCTCAACGAATCATGATCACGTCTTACAATCAGTTTCCGGGTGCTATGCAGAACGCAATTAGTGTCAGTGTCTCTATTAAAATTTCAAAATTCCCGAAATTACTGTACAAAATATAGGATCTCTTTTCTTTTTTTTGTCACACGCAGTATTTCCCTTTGAGGAAACCCCAAAAAAGTCCAAATATAAATTTTACTATTTAGTATCCTTTAAGTCAATTTAGTAATATCGCGAGAGTCAAATTAGAATAAAAGTGCATGTAGATTGGAAAAACCCTGACTTTTAATTCGTCTGTAGTCTTATCTGCCGTGTCGTGAAATAAATTAAACAGCAGTTGAACATAGTACTGCTTATGGCGTGATTGGCATGTACATTACGCGCTTGTTCTTGACTTATTGAATACACTGTGCTATTTATAGTGAGTTAGTATAAGATTAAATTCTAATAAACGCACTACGCTCTTCAATTTATTCTTCGCAAGTCAAGTTAAGGGAAGTGTCCTCACCGAAAACGAATAATCGTGCTGTTTGTTGTGATCAGGATATTTTAGTAACTTCACAAATTTGATTTTCATTGCGGACTAGTGGACAGGTGTTAAATATATCAGTAAATTCAATAGAAACTCACGTTTCTTCAATAATTATTTGACATTGCTTTAACTTTAAAATGGCATTTTTTTATTCTGTGAAAAAGTTACCAAACAATAACAAGGTACAAAAAGTAAAAGGTAGACCTAAAGGCTTTACCATCAGTGGGTACCACACATAGCTTGCTCACCGGTCTTTTGTAGATTTCCATCTTAGTTGCAATCGAAACTACACGGACAACTCCATCTTTTCCAGGGAATACATCACTAATTTTCCACCCATTTCTTGGAGCCTTTTCATTCGGAATAACTATTAAATCGTTATTTTTATAGGTTTTGAAGTTTCATGCCGCTTGGAAGATTAATTAATGTTTGACGATATTCTACGAGTCATTTAATCCAATAAGCGTTTGCTAGACATTGAGCAAAGCATCACTGTTTTCTACTGGTAAACGTAAAATCACAATCATTTGGTAAAGGTCTCAACAATAAAAAATGGTTGTGTATAATGGTTTCAGGATCATTAGAATCTACTGAAATATGAGTTAGCGATCTTAAATTAATTATATATTCCGCCTCGAGCAGTACCCTTACGTCTTTGAATTTGTAGCATTTAGCATAACTTTAAAGCTGTTTTTGTAGATCGAACCAATCATTCCCATGCTCCACTTATATGCGCTGCTGCAGCTGGGTTAAATCTTCAATACACTTCTTTGGCAGAAAGTTCCTCTTGAAGGAAGGACTATAATATTTTTCCATTCTTGCTCCCTTTCCACCCCTAAAAAGTTAGTACCATTGTAAACCACTCTCTAAAAATCTTTTTTTGTCCTACTAATTTCATTGTCATCAATGAAGAGCGAAAATTTATAAATTCAGTTGCTTTTTGGTAAATGTTTGTTCTTCTACAAAATGGCTATTTCTTCTTAAAATTATTCAAATTGACAATTTACCCCACGCAGTTGTTCGAAGGAAACGAAACCAATATGAAAACCTATTTATACCTGAAATAGCTATTGGCTTAAATTGTACTCTGTATGAAGTAAATTTCTTATTTCACGCTCAAGTTCTTTTGGTCAGCACTCTTTAGTTTTTTTTTAAAAATTGGATCCTGTAAAACATTCAGAATCCCGTCGCAAATTAATGTTCTTTTGAAACTTTGTTGCCAAATCAGAGATATTTTCATCAGAGGATACCCAATGCTATTGCGAGAAGCCTCTGTTCTTTTGAATTTCGCCTAGGCGACAAGCATCAGACATGAGAAATTTTCTGGACTTTGATCTAATTTGTTTTAAAACTCTTAGTGAGCCACACCAAAAGTGAACACCTTCAGTATCATATTTAAGCTCCGAACAAATCATATTTGCTATTCTTACAGCTAAAACTGCTTCTTGAAGCTCTAATTTTGGAATCATCTGTTGTGATGTCAGTGCTATTTGCACAACAACAGGCGACTGAGTTTCAGATAAAAAAAAGTTTTAATCAAAATGTTCGAACATGTATTTTAAAAAGCAATGGACGGCAACGTGCTGCCTATTAATAATGTGTACTGTATGGCAAAGAATCATGGCCCATTTCTTTAATTTAAAGAACTAAAGAATATGCGCAAACGACTCATTTCACGTACTTGTAGTATCAGACACAAAATTCATTATAACGTGGACATATCATACACGCTGGGCAGCAAGTACACTTTAACTGTATATATTTCAACATATTTTGATGCAGATGCTCCCATTGTAGTATTCTTGGATTTGATTGCGCTCGATGGACAAGATGCAGAAATTTTTTGGTCTTGTTCAGAACATGTAGGAATATCAAAATCGTTCTTGCTGATAAATTGGATTGCGATTTCAAGCGATGGTGTAAGTGTGATGACAGAAAATGAAGCTGTAGTCGCTGCAAACTATATGTTTATATCATCGCGTCAAACTTTTCGTAAACGATGTCCTCAAAGATTATACTGGTGTTCCATTTTTTAGAGCTTCATGGACAAACTCTTCGCATATTATCTTCATAGCTCTAAGAACTCGCGCGATTTGGAAGCCGCTTTTATGGAAGTAATCAATGAAATGAAGAATATAGGTCGTATCTTAAAAGTACGTTGGTGTGCAAGCAGTTTCCAAACTGTAAAGGCTTTTTAGAACAATTAATCGGCTATGCTGCACTCGCTAGTCAAACTCGTGATGCCACAGCAACTGGACTAAAAAGTTGCACAGGCTATTCAAAACGGAGTCTTCAACGGTATCGAAGTTACAATAACGAAGGCAGAAGGGATCAGCAAGCTGTAATTTTTACAGAATTTAGTTGACAACTAACAAAATTTTAGACGACCTGAAGGTAAGGTAATTTATTAGAAGGGAGATAAAGATAATAGGTTAATATTTAAAAGGTTTCTTTATATTTGAGGTGTTTGAGAAAGTATTCAAAACCGTTACTGATTATACCAAAGGATTAAAAAAAAAAGTGGAACACAGATTAGATTTATCTGAATTTGAAAGTATAGTAGACTTTCCTACACGAAATGTCTCTTCTGGTCTCTTCAGAACTCTACACATAATTCCAACAACAAAAACTTATTTCGAAATGGGGTTTTCCGATATAAACCTCACAATAACCGAGTACTCACCTAAACATTGAAAATGTGTAAGATTTAATTTTCATCTCCAGGATGACCAGTCAGTTGCAGACTTCAATCCGCGGCCATACGTGAAGGTTTGGCTTCAAGACCATCGATCGGCAAATTCATCTTCTCGTTGTAAAGTCAAATAACGTCAAGAAACTTACAGGTAAAGGGATGCATATCGAAAACAATTTCTTGGCAATATATTTCCTTAGCTCGATCTATTCTCATATGAAAAATATCGGGGCTAACTGTAAGAGAGATATTTCCCGTTGCTCAAAACAATCTAGAAAATATTCCCAGGCTTGTACCGTAATTCCTAATAACTAAATAAAATTGTAATTTGTTTGAATATTGTGTTGATATGAAAATTAATGGAGATGGATGATATATTATACAAAATAAATTAATGACGCTCTTTATTAACTTTTGCTAAAGTTTTTATTACATTAAGCCTCGACATCTCTTGTATTGATGGTATTTCGAATTTTAGATAAAGCCTTTTGCATATATTAGTATCAAAACATATGGGTTTTGTTATGAATAAACTCGTCTCGTATTCGCATTAATTACTTCTTCGGCTAACCAAAACTTTTTTTTTGGAAAAGAGCACATTTGGTTGTGTTAATAATTCTATTTTTTAGTACTTACATATACTATAAAGAGTATTTTTCATTAAGCATTCCATTTAGGATTAAGAACATGATTCTTCAAAAGATAAATAAATTAACTACATAGTAAACTAAAAATAATAAATTAAGACTAGTTTGGAATATTAAACCAGTATATAATATCTGAGTAAAAAACTTCCCAGCTTTAAAAAGAATTGTTTGCCGTGTTCTTAGTATCCGTGATTATATATACAGAGTGAGATTGAGTTGATGTACAATGGTGAAGACGAACATCTTTATCTGTTTTATTAGAAGTAGTATCAACAACCTATAAGAAGTGTTAAAAACATCAAAGCGACTAAAAATATTTATTCAGTTTTGATTTAAAAAAAAACTGTGTTTTGATATCATCATTTGCAAAGGGTGATATTTGGTTTACATGAGAGTATGGAGTCTTACATATTTTACCTATATTACTTAAGGTAGTACTAATAATTTAAAAGCAGTCTCGCATTAAAAAGCATCAAATTGCCCAAATTTGTTTGCTTCCCTGTATAAACTCGTGTAACTAGTAACAATTTTAACAATATAATAACAGATTAAGCATTAATTTATTGCAGAACATTTTCCTTAAATTAAATAGAATAAGTACTAATTTTATGTATTACCCTGTATAAAAATGAAAATTATCTTGAGAATTAATTTGGGTCTTACCATAAAATATTTTTTTTTTATTATAAATGTCTTTAAATTATAAAAAATGAAATACACAACTTTTGACCATTGATTTCCGGCTGTCAAGTTTCCAAAGTATTGTACAATGGCAGAGAGAGTTTCCTTGTAGCATCGACAACACCATGACCCACTTTTATTATCAACTGAAAGCTCGGAAAATCATCAAATTGACTTGATTTTCGGTAAATATGATGTGTTATAGCCGCTGTCAAAACTGTATTTATTTAGATAAATTTTATTTGATTTAAGAGCCTGAAAAACGATTTTTTTGGTATTTTCGAGTTTGGCAGGATAAAATATAGATATTTTTTAATAGGTAGCCACAATTTGGAAGGTAATCATTTATTCAGTTTTGCTAGATCTCCGTAAGAAAATTCGCTGTTGTTTCCTATGCTGAATGCCGTTATTGTGGTTCAATACCCTTTTCAACTGGCAGAACTGAATTTCAGCTGGACACATAGTCTTTAATGGGCTGAGAATGAATCGCTATATTTGGATTGAATATCAAAAAGTTTCAGTTTTTCAATATTTCTCAGGCACACAATTTTTCCTGAAATTTTAAAACTCTACTAGAGACCTCCGGTTTGCGCAGATCTTTTAGACACTGGAGAGAAAAGATTAAAACTGAAAAAGGATGATTTGGTGGTACAAATGCAACTTCCAAATTTTAATGTTTTTATCTTTACTAGTCCATACTAACTCTTTTTGTACACGCTGTATATTAAATTAATTATTAACACATTATGTGGGCTATCTAGGAAAAGTATTGTAAGTCTTTTGTCTGGAAATCTTTCCTAATAAATTCTTGAGAATATTCCAGTGGCGCTAATCAGGTGAAGTAGGTGAAGTGCTACTTCACCAGAAAAAATAAACAAGCAAACATCTAACTATATTTATTACATATCTCTTAAAATTTTAGTTTTTACATTCATTTTCACCTAATTGGTAAAAAATAAACTGTACATCTCGAATAAATATTTTATTTGACCGTTGGCGGCATGTCTTTTCAAAACTTTCAATCGAACTTTATTATAACAACTATAACAGTGGTGCAAACCGCTTTGACTTTGCTGGAGGTGCTATGTTTAGTTTACGATTTTCCTAGTATGTTGCCATGACAACGCGTATCCGGTGACGTCGAGCCCAGCGCCATACAACGCTCTCGGTGAATTGCAGGAGCAGTACACTACACCCACGTGTCGTTCAGTTTGCGGTGGTTGTTTACTTTTATTTTCGCGGATTTCGCTACAACCGGTGAGTTTCTTTGCAGTTAACTTGACTGTTTTGTGTTATATTTATTTATAGAGTTGTTACAACTTCAAATTCGAAATTAGTAAATGTGATTGTTCAAGACTGGAATAAATTAAAAGACGTCTTTGAATGTATTACAAACTGTGACAAATTTGATGAAAAATTAATCCGCCTTGCGAAAGTATTTTTAGGTGAGATGAACGATTTTTAATTCACGTTTCTGGCATTAGTGTTTAATGGCATTTTCTCAATCACGGACATACTATTTGACGTTCTTCAAAAAAAAATCTCTTGACATTCATTTTTGCATATCTAACATAAAACGGTCGGGAGGCGGTCTGTAAAAAAAGAAATGACATTTTTTTTATTGGCATGTTTGATAAAACAAATTCTATTACAGAAATAAATCATTGCAAACGTGAGCTTGCTAAGCTTTCACCGGAAGAAATTAGGGCTAAGTATAGAACCCTTTTTATGAAATATTGGACCATATTTTAATGGAAATGACACTAAGATTTAGAGAGTGTGAAAAACTTACATTTTCATGTTCGGCAGGTTCTGCTAAATTTTCCGAATATAGTTTAAATTTTCCGACTGGCCCGTTTGAAAATTTGTTACAGTTATATGAGGAAATATTTTCAAAAAGTTAGCGACTTAAAAATGAGCTTGGTCTTATTTTTGACAATGAGAGTAATTGGAATATATCGCTGCAAGAGCAAGTGAAAAAAATTAATGAAAATAAAGATATTTTAACCAAAGGATATAGAGTGCTTTCCCTTATTTTGACAATACCGTCGACAAGTGCTTCAGTGGAAAGAAGTTTTTCTTGCTTCAAATGTGTAAAAACTTATTTAAGAAATACAATATCTCAAGAAAGACTTTCTTCTCTTGGCAATATTTCAATTTAAAAGTAATTTCGGGAGGAGATTAGAGCAACTCATCCATTTTATGAGGATGTTATAAATAAATTTGCTGCTATGAAGGATAGGAGAATTAATTTAGTATACAAAATTTAGGTAAGTCGTAAAAAAATATTCTACCCCCTCTACATATAAAAAAATTCTGGAAAAAAATTATTGCGATATTTTCTTGCTTCATTTGCACTTCACTTACTTTTTCACCCGCGAGCCGCAACTGGAATATTCAACTGTTATACATTTTCTAACACACACCAGTTTAACTGTAGTACACAATTTCCGTGAAATTTACATAAACATAAACAAGTATTTATTTACATTAAAATAACTGTAGTAGCAGACGAGTTTCGTACCGTGATGCCATATTGTGCAAAGTCATTTAAATTAGTGTATATTTCATTGATAAAAATGCGTGGACAGCTTCACCAGGGACGTGCGTGAGTTCTTCGCTATAATAATTTTCTAAAAAAAAATGAGTCACTGACTTTTTTCTCTTTTGCTAGCATAGATATGTACGCTGTTTAGTGCCTGTTAAAAGTCACATCTTGATATTTTATCGACTTCGATCTCTTTTATGAGAAAAATGCAATTAATTAATTAATTAATTAACTTCTCTTAAATCAAGCTTTATATTAACCCATAAAAAATCTAGTATGTCATGATCTGGGTTGAATAAAAAAAATGAAGTTTAATAAAAACCAAAATACATTTAATAAGGTACCATATCCTTTAAGGTATTTCAAGTGGACTGCAGTGATGTTCAGCTATACAGCTGATTGAACAATATATTTCTGTTTAGAGCATGCTTTATGTTCCTTAAATCTATGACAGAGCATCCAGTTTCTTCTACGTTCACTTTTGACGGGGCCGAGGCACTTTGTATTCTTCTTAAGTATAAAAAGAAATTAAATATATACGGAACCGTAAACATTATATAATTTTTTTATTGTTGAACACTGTGCCTATGTTGAATCCCACTGTCTCAATACCAAAAAAAATAACTTTCAACTGAACGCCTAAAATTATCATGTCATTACTATTTAGAGCATTCTTCAGTTTTCTTTTGGCAAATAAACGGACTTCTTGTTCTGGTACGGCTTTAAAATATATCCGAGTCTTAATCAGAGAAGGGTCTCGACACCCAGGATCATTTTGTGAACATCTATACTAGCTCACAAAAATTGGGTCCCCCATTTACTTACATATTTTCATATTTGAACCAACCCATACACTTAATACTTATGGGTAGTTCATTTAGGTATCACGAATGTTTCAAATCATATTAAATTTAACTCATATCAGAGAATTATTAAATTAAATCGGCATTTTTAGATAATGAAATTTAAATTAAAACGCTTTAAACCCTGAAAGCTGGCTAAAAATTTTGACTTGCAGAAAGAAGTAAAAAATGAATTTAGAGCAAACAGAAATTCAGTTCAAATTGAAAACATTCAGGTGATTAAAATATCATTTTATTATACATTTCACAAATTATGGAGAAATCATTGAGAACGACGGTTGTATTCAAAAATCTCTAATTGGTGGTAAATCAACATAACTTTATATAATTTTTCTGGTCAGAAGAGGATGAAGGGATGCGAAAGGCTGACGTCAATAAATAGCTGTCCAACCATCCGTAGTAGGTACATTTTAAAAATACAATCTAAAATCCTACATAATAATTTTTACAGTCAAAAGCAGAAATATAAGAAACAGTTGTTTTGATTGTGTTACTTAACTGAGAAATTATAATTAATTATCAAAAAGTAAATGAAAACAAATAAGAAAAGTGTGATTTACAAATCATTTAATTGAAAAATAAAGACAATTGTATTTCAGACAGTATCATCTGCGCATTTTATAAGCTAGTAGTATTCTACTACTATCAGTTTAAGAAGTGCATTTATTAATAATGAAAGACAAGTACATTCTAAGATTAGGTAATAAACACCAAATTTAAACCACCAGGAAATGTTCCGACGAAAAACTGAGTTAAATAATGAACATTACAGTCGTTAAAGACTGACTCTATATAAGTATATATCATCTCCTAGACTATAAACATATGTTGTCGACCCTAGATGAAAACTGACATACGATCTAGTTTCCGTTAACTGATTCGTTTAATTATAAAGTTGCGGCGACAGAGTTTATTTCGTTGCATAGTCGGAGGTAAAATGACACTACGATTTGCGGCCAGATTTGGTTACTGGAAAATACCATTTTCTATAAATATATTTGTATCTCGGTGACTCTGTGGTGTAGGCCGCAACGGTAGTTACCTTTGATTTATATTACGAGTCTAGTATAGAATAAATTATTGTTTCTTTGGCATAACCAGTAACACAATAGATCTGACTTATTCTTTCTAGATCGCATAATACAACCATACTCCATACTATTTTCGAAACGATTTCAATAAATGTGTAAATTATTGGTATAACAGAAGGTCTGTCATATTAAAAGATAGTTGGTATCTCAAGTAGAGGTGATACTAATTGACATGCATAATAAAAATTACATCTTTTATGGTATTTGAGCATTTCCACATTTTATGACGAGGTGTCAAGTCTCTGCTTTTATTGAATTTTAAATTAAGGCAGACATCTGTAACCCTTTGTAAATTATTCAGTTTTAAGGAAAAAGTCGCTCATTTAATTAAGTTCAAAAAAGTAAATTAAGGGGAACAAAATGCAGAGACCCTGGTGGGCATTCAACATCTCCTCGACCTTCATTCCAGTGCCCAGAAAATTGATTTTGAAAGTACGCTCATACAGGAGCTCTCCATTCTCCCGAAAAATTATAAACTGTAATGACTCTCTGGAAAAGGCTCCAATGAAATTGGCAGCCACCGGTATAATTTTTTTTCTTCGTTTGTACAAACAATAAATAAAGCCAAACGATTTTTTTTTCGTATAATATATATTTATATTACGGGCTCTATGTTTAAATCTTTTATGCTTTACTTCTGTAATAACTGTCTAAAAGCTCTAAAGTCATTCCTACAGACTGCACAAATACCGTAAAGTTCCGAGATTTGAACAAATTTTAATAACGTTTTTATTTTTTACAAATGTTTTAAAAATAAGTGACTATTGTAAGCAGGGTTTAAAAGCCAATAATAACTGTTTAAAACAACACAAAAAATGGTGATAAATTTTGACATCTTCAAACTGTTCAGTTTACTTATTATTTCGCTGCTTTTACAATTAATTGAAAAAATAATATGTTTATAATTCTTCCCAAAAGTCTTGATCTTCCCTTCTCTTTAGAAACTTGTTTAAACACGGCAATACTATCTTAGCTGCTCCTTTCATCAGCTTAGAGATATTAGGGCAAACAAGAAGTGACAATTCGGTAAGAATACCAGCCAAATTTCTCTGTGCGTCTACACAAATATGCTGCTTTAAGTTCTTAGTTACTGGAAGCTTTGTTACGTTGGGACATGGTCAAAAAATCAAGGTTCAAATTTTCGAAGAACCTCGTTTTTCCTTTCTTCCTACTTCCAAATATTCCTATTTGACTAACAGCTGGTTATCTGATATCTTTATTTTCTCGATTAACATTGCGAACATTAAGTTCTTATTGAATGGGTCAAGTAATAAACATTATCCTTTAAATATGTTTCAAGCAGGAGAAAAGAAATACTAAACCCCTACAAGGCGGTTCTGATAAATTGTCTCATGATAGATGAATCATTAGAACCCAACAGAACACTACATTTGTACATTAATACATTTCATCTTCTAAGAATTTCCTAGAGTTAGCACCAAAAGATTTTGAGTTCCATGATAGTTCACATTAAATGCAAACCAAAGTCAGAAAGGGTGCAATAAACCTATGGAGGATAAAATCCCTTTCCGCATATTAAGTCTTAAATGACCACGTTTCTAACGGGCAATCCCGAACCGATCGAACGCATCCCATTAAGTTATCTAATGTTAGCAATATAAATGATTAGTACTAAGATTCGAGATCGACTTCAGCAGTCAAAGTCAACGCTTAAATTTGCATATTTTGAACTGCACCAATCGAATTTTTAACGATATAAACGGATTGGATTGAGATCATAGCTAACAGAAAATAGCTGCAATTCACGGCGTTGTTTTTCTTCGTAACCTAACAGTCTGCCAAATAAATATATTTTATATTTTATATTATTAGGTATTTCTAAGTTTGTAGTCTTCTACCTTTCTCAAATAGACAAAATGACACCAAACCAATTTTTTTGTAGTTTTGGGTCTTATTAAAAACAAAAGCTATGAATATCCCTTTCTATTTGATGCCCTCTGTTTCTATTTAGAGAATTTAAAGTTGAATTAGTGGACACGACATTAAAACAGACGATAAAAGAGGAATTTACACGAAAGCTAATACATTCAATTTACATTTTGAGTTAGAAACGTGGTCAATATAAGCAGAGGATGTTACAGAATGCGGATCTTTGCCTACTCGGAAATATACTACTGTGATATTAACTGGGGGTTGTATGTTCTTCAAGTATAGGAATATCCACTGTAACATGATTTGCTTATATTATTTATATTTTAAGCTCCAAATTCCGCCCATACAACTTCTGCTATAGGCTACGTCAATCCGATTTTGTGGCAGTGCTTCAACATAATAGAGCCTTTACTAACTAAGGACTTAATATTAGAAGATTAATGGAATTTCTTAGAGAAATATGATCGATATTTTTTTGGAATTGTCACTTTTTCTTTGCCCTGACATGTGCTAAGGAAAGTTTAGGAGACTATTGTGGTAACTATATCACTATTACGGTATCTAAAAAAATTTCGAATAGAATAGACGAAATGATATTGTTTAAAGAAGATGGAAAACAATAATAAACTTGCTTTTCAATCCAAATGACAACTAACAAAAAAAAACACGCTTTTACATTTTAGTGAATAGACAGAATGGTTGGAACTAGTGTTACAAGCAACTCTCTTTGTTGTGCGAGGCAGTTTTTACGCAATTAACAAAGGAAAAACATATATAAGAGTTTTTTTTAGTTCATTTAACAACAGGGAAATATTATGTAAACTGTGTAAGCTGAGGATGTCAAGATTTCTTACCGAACTTTTTTCTGTAGCTTTATATAGTTAGTAAGTAGTGGCTTTTGAATTTTACTCACAATAAGCACGAATTTGGAAATTTTTTATTAAAAATAACATTATTAAAATTCTGTAAAAAAATTGACAAAAACTTGAGGTTTTAGATTTTGCGCAATTGTTACAGAAGTAAGACCACAATTACTGAGACACAGATTCGGATCGACTTCAGCAGTCAAAATCAAACCTAATATTTGTTTATTTTTAATTGAACCAATCGGATGCAAATCGAATTTTTAACGGTATAAACGGATTAGATTGAGTTCATAACTGACAGAAAATATCTACAGTTCACGTTGTAACCTAAAAGTTTGCCAAATAAAAATATCTTAAGAAGTTTTTATTTGTAGTTTTCTACCTTTCTTAAATAGACAAAAAACACTAAACCAATTTTTTGTAGTTTTCGGTCCTAATAAAAAAAACTACGAATATCCCTTTCTATTTGATGTTCTCTGTTGACTTCAGCAGTCAAAATCAAACCTAATATTTGTTTATTTTTAATTGAACCAATCGGATGCAAATCGAATTTTTAACGGTATAAACGGATTAGATTGAGTTCATAACTGACAGAAAATATCTACAGGTCACGTTGTAACCTAAAAGTTTGCCAAATAAAAATATCTTAAGAAGTTTTTATTTGTAGTTTTCTACCTTTCTTAAATAGACAAAAAACACTAAACCAATTTTTTGTAGTTTTCGGTCCTAATAAAAAAAACTACGAATATCCCTTTCTATTTGATGTTCTCTGTTTCTATTTAAAGTTGCATTAGTGGATCCGACATTAAAATAGCCGATAAAATCGGGATTGATACGAAACCAAATACACCCGATCTATATTTTGAGTTAGAAACATAAATATCAATATAAACAGATGATATTACAGAATGCGGATATTTGTCTAGTCGGAAATATACTGCCGCAATATTAACTAAGGGTTATATGTTCTTGAACTAGAAGAATATCCACTGTAACATGATTTGCATATATTTACATTTTAAGCTCCAAATTCCGTTCATACAATTTCTGCTACAGGTTACGTTAATTCGATTTTGTGGCAGTACTTTAACATAACAGAGCCTTCACTAACTAAGGACTTAACAATAGAAGATGAATAAAAACTCTCAGAGAAATATGAACGATAATTTTTTGGAATTCTCACTTTTTGTTTGCCGTTACCTATATGTGCTGAGGTGCATCTAAGAGACTATTGTGGTGACAATATCACTATTAAGGTATCTAAAAAAAACTCGAATACAATAGACGAAATAATAATGTTTAAACAAGATTGAAAACAAGAATAAATTTTGCCTTTCAAACCAAATGGCAATTAAAAAAAAACACGCTATCTACTGTATATAAATGTTAGTAGATAGGCAAAATGGTTGGATTTAGTGTTACAAGCAAATTTCTTTGATGTGGGAGGGAAGTTTTACAAAATTAAAAAAGGGAAAACACATATATATGTTTTTTAAATTAATCTTACAACAGGAAAATATTATGTAAACTGAGGAGGTCAAAATTTCTTACTGAGCTTTTTTCAGTAGATTTATATAGTTGACAAGTATTGGCTATTAAATTTTACCCACAATAATTTGGAAAACACTTTTTAAAAATAATAACATTATTAAAATTCTGTAAAAAATTTGACAAAAACTAGAGTTTTTAGGTGTTGCGCAGTGGATACAGAAGTAAGACCACAATTACTGGGACCAGCTGCGGCTGATGATAACCGCCATATTATAAAAACTCTTTTTTTTTCCTCCATATTATTACCCGATTCCTGTTCATTTGTTTTTTTTTTCTAATTTCAATTTGTCAGCTGTGCTATAGAGATGTCGATATCGGAAAAGATATCGATATATATTACATCGTTATTTTTAAAAAATATTATTTCGTAAAAAATAACGACATTTCCATATATCAGTGTCAACAGAAATATCGATAGTCGATTTAATATTTTAAATATAAAACACAATAAACAGGTTTTTTTTGACGAGAATTCTAAAACTTAATATCTAAAGAGATGCTTCTGGTTCGTCAGTTTATGGACAACTGTCTTTTCCCTTCTGGTTTTGAAAGACTATTTTCTCGTAGTGAATTTTAAATAAACATTATAATGCCAATTTTTACTTCTCTCGTAAAAGGGGAATATTGTATTCCTGAAACAAATCCTACCAGGTTTTTACAGATCTTCACGTTTTAGGGTCGCTAGATGCCAAAAACATGTTTTCTCAATTTCGTCGGCCTGTCAGTCTGCCTGTCTATCTGTCTGTCTATCTGTTTGTTGCATAGCTAAAAAACTAGTTATCCAGATGACTTCAAATTTTGGTCAAAGTCGTATGGGGATGACCTGGGAACATTTTGATAAAAATACAATATTACTAAAAAACTAATCATCCGATTTACTTCGAATTTTGCACAAAAATCAAGTGTTACATAGAAATGAATTAGTAATATTTTTGTATAAATCCAAGATGACAAAACAAAATAGCGGCATAATAAAATAATTAAAAAAAATCAGCCTGAAAGAACTACTTATTAGATTGATTTAAAACTTTGTGCAAAGATTAAGTACGGCATAGAGATAAACCAGTAAATTTGTAGTACGAATTCAGGATGACTTACTTATTTAATTGACTTGAAATTTTGCACAAACATTAGATGTGATATAGAAATAAAGTGGTAAAATTTTGGTACGAATCTAACACGGTGGAACAAAATGGCGCCCAAATAAAAAATGTTTGAAAATACTGTATATATCTATACCTAAAGTACTATGTACGAAAATAAATTGGGTCACACTTCATTATTCCTAATAAAAGGGAAGATTCATAACGAGAGATGTTCTAAGTGAAGGAAATTTACTGATTTTTAAATGAGTGTTCTTATGTGTAGTATCACATGTTTTGTAGATCCTTACACATAAATTGCATGAAGAACTTCTTGACTCAACTTTTGTAAAAATATTTCTACACAGCAAGCAGAGGTGGAGGTAAAAAAAATCTGCAAATATAATCTATAAACTTGCTAAAAACCAAGTTCCTAGACACTGTAAAGCAAAATATTGAAAAATATCGTATTCAACAATATAGATTCAATATCGATGTTTCGATATATCGATCTAAAATATATAGGTTAAGAATATCGATGAATGGAAGTAACGTCGAGATGGTTGACTCTAGTGTAAGCCCTTCTAAATTCTATTCATTTTATTGGTCAATACCATCGAACTTAACTAGTTGTATGTCTAAGAAACACGACGTATTAGCTTTTCTTAACAGAGTTTCAGTGCAAGAAACGTTTTACTTCTGTCCCACCACTACATATGAAATACAAGAGATTTTTACAGAATATTTTTAAAATTGTCAAATTCCGCATAAAATGCTCTAGTGAAGGCAATTAATTGTTAATTTTCTGAGGAAGTACTTCCTCATTGCCTCAAACTAGCAATAGTTATTCCTCTGTTTAAGGGAGGCGACGAAGAGGAACCATTACTTTTAGCCCGGTTTCATTGCTCCCAACATTAGCAAAAACTGTTTAGAAGCTTGCGAAAAAATATATGTCTGCTCTCCGGGGCTCAATTTGGATTTTCGGTTGGGAAGAACACAGACGAGGCAATATTTTCCTTCCTTGAGACGTTGTACTACTAAAGCTTTCGACTGTGTAGATCATGGAATACCACTGAGGAAACTTGAGGTGTATGGTTTTAAGGGGAGATCTCATGAATGGCTGTCGTCATATTTATCTGGCCGAAGTCAGAGCGTATTATTTAATAACGAGCAATCGAATTACTTAAACATCATGCGTGCAGGAGTTCCACAGGTGGTCTGTTTTGGGACCATTACTGTTTTCGATTTATATAAATGACTTGACAATGTTGGATATATCTGGAAACTTTACAGTATTTGCTGACGATACCACAATATTAGGAAACAGTCATAATCGTAATTCGGATGGTCTAGCGGATATTGTAACAATAGATTTAATTAAAGTCAAAGAGTGGTTCGACGCCAATTATCTTACGATTAATGTGTCTAAAACAAATTTAGTACATTTTAAATGTTAATTTAAAGAAGTAATGCTTGACAATCGGGCCATAGCAAGGACTGAGGTGAATAATTTTTTGTGAATATATATTGACCAAAACATTAAATTTGGACAGCACATTCTGCAACTATCTAATACAGATGTCTAGGGGATGCCTTGCGATTAGGTATCTGTATCTAGCAAAAGTGAATATAGCAAAAAATGTATATTATGCTCTTGTTGCACCTGCTCTGTGGTGACTATTTGTTTAAAAGTGTGCCGCATGAAGCCTCGTGAGTCTTGTAAACCCGTATTTTAACTCAAAAAATTCTCACGTTGCCTTGCATATTTATATTGGACACGGTTTTTTTTTGGTACAAAAAATGTTTGAGGCCAAAATATCAAGGGAGTCTTTGTACTCGACTCGGAGACTGTGTACTACTGTCCTTCCTATCCCCGTTGGCTATGGTTAAGAAGTCAATAGTATATAATGGCAGAAAATTATTTAATCATATACCGATGAGAATATAACAGATTGCTTATGAAAAAGAGTTTGGATGGGAAACAAAACAGTTTTTGATTGGTAGAGACTACTATTGAACCGAAGAATATATAAATGATTTGTTTATGTAAGGTTTATGTTGTGTACAATTTACTAATGTTTTAACCATTTCATTTTTTAGGACATTTCAGTTATTTTTTTGGTCTACACTGGTAATTTAAGCTAAAAGTTTTGAAATTAATCTTTTTATCTTGGGACTAGTTTTAGTTTTACTTAGTTGCTTTGT
This sequence comes from Kuschelorhynchus macadamiae, assembly GCA_030620095.1. Classification (NCBI taxonomy): domain Eukaryota; kingdom Metazoa; phylum Arthropoda; class Insecta; order Coleoptera; family Curculionidae; genus Kuschelorhynchus; species Kuschelorhynchus macadamiae. The sequence goes on from JAUTXW010001744.1 coordinate 1,097,965, forward strand.
CTAAAAGGAATTTGTAACTTGAGATAATAAAGCTATTTTGAATAGTTCGAAAAATATCATCCATTTGATATATCGATAACCCAACACACAATCCTAGAGAGACAGTAAGGGTGTGATCAAATTTTGTTGAGCAATATACATTTATCTAAGATTTTATTGTAAGGAATAAAAGCCCTAAAAGTTTTTTGAACCGAATTTGAGAGAGAAATAATAAATGCAATAAACATTTAATTACATCACCCAGAAGTTAGCGGCGGTTTTCGGCCAAGAATTGTGGTGAACGGCAATCCGCACCAAAGCAAATTCGCAATTTTTCGGATGTGTGTTATACAAAATTAACATCTAGGACAAGGTGTATATACTGGGGCGTTACATTGGATACTCCTGTAAAATATTACTGCGATATTTAGACATTAAAAGGATAAAAACGATCACACTAAACATATTTTATTTATTTGAATAGTTTTCCATATCCTCAGAAGATAAGAAAGTGAAAATAGCCAATAATCCTGCATAATTAGAATGCGTCACGACATATTTTATTACACCACATTGTTAGGAAATAAAAGATGAAAACAACCAATGAGAGTTAGGAATCAGATCGTGCCTCATTTTTTATTAATTTTTTTCAAAATTTGGGGATACCACACCCTTCTTCCAGGAGAAGATTAGGTTGCTCTTGAAGAGTATATGTGTAAAATATTTTTCCTATTGTTAGGGGATAATGTGGTGAAAACCGCCAATAACTTATAAGAATCAGAACACGCTACGTCATACTTTATTCATTTTCTCGAAATTTTGGTTGGGGTACCACATTTATATTTTAGTTGATGCTAGAGTTTATGTGTTTAAAATATTTTATTAAATGGTTGGGCACCCCGGGGTAAAAACAGCGCCAATAACCCTTAGGAATTAGAACATGCCATGAACATGAATTTATTTTATTAATTTTCTCAATATCTGGCGTAGGGTACCACTTTAATCTTCCAGGAGAAAATTAAGTTGATCCTGAAGAGTATATGTATGTTTCCAATTGTTAGGGGATAAGGTGATGAAAACAGCGAATTACATGTGGGGATCAAAACACGCTACATCATATTTTATTTCTTTCCTCCAAATTTTGGATAGGGTATCACATTCACCTTGTGGAACGTGATTCAATTGATCCCAAAGGTTATGTGTGTAAAATATTTTTTCAGTTGGTGGGGGATAAAGGAGCAAAAACAGCCAATAGCACTTATGAGTCAGAAAATTACCCAACTTAGTTTATTTATTTTCTCAAAATTTTGAGTAGTGTACCACACTCATCTTTCAAGGTGTGATTACGTTGATCCTAAAGAGTATAGTATTAACTGTTTTCCCCACCTTATCCCTTAACAATTGGAAACGTATTTTACCCATATACTCTTCAGGACCAAGCTAAATTTCTCCTGGAAGATGAATCTGGTACCCTGCCCAAAATTTTGAGAAAATTAATAAAATAAATCGGGGCACGTTCTGATTCCTAAGTGTTTTTTACTCTCTTATCTCATATCAATTGAAAGCATATTTTACTATTTAGCATCAATTAAATCATCACTTAAAAAATGAATATGGTATCCTACTCAAAATTTTCAGAAAATAAATAAAATAAGTTGGGGCATGTTCTGGCTCTTAAGGATTGGCTGTTCTCACCCCCTTATTCCTAGGAATTGAAAAAATACTTTACACATATACTCTTCAGGATCAACGTAATGACCTCCTGAAAGATGAATAGTAGTGTACCACCTACCCAAAACTTTGATACAATTAATAAAGTAAATTGGGGCACATTTTGATTCCTAAGTGTTACTGGCTAATTTCACCCCTTATTCCACACCAATTGAAAAAATATTCTACACCCATAATCTTTGATCAAACAATTGAATCACCTCCTAAAAGATGAATGTATGATAAAAATATGATAAAGAGTGTTTTAATTCCTATATGTTATTGGCTGTTTTTCCACTTTACTAACAATTGGAAAAATATTTTACCCATATACGCTTCAGGACCAACTTAATATTCTCCTGGAAGATGAATATGGTACTCTACCCAACAAATTTTGAGAAAATTAATAAAATAAATTGGGGCACGTTCTAATTCCTTGGTAGGAGATCGGTGGGTTTTCACCCCCCGATCCCCTACCAAGTGAAAAAATATTTTACGTACATAATCTTTAGCACCAATTGAATCCCCTTCTAAATGATGAATATGTTACTCCATCCAAAATTTCGAGAAATAAATAAAATATGATGTAACGTGTTCTGATTTCAACATGTTGTTGGCTGTTTTCACCACCTTATCCCCTAACAATTAAAAAAATATTTTACACATATACTCTTCAGACCCACCTTATCTTCTCCTGGAGGATGATTGTGGTAACCTACACAACATTTTGGGAAAATTATTGAAATAAATTGAGGCACGGTCTGAATCCTAAGTGTTATTGGCTGTTTTCACACCCTTATCCCCTTAAAACTAAGAAAACAATTTAGGTATATACACTTCAGGATCAACCTAATTACCTCACGAAAGATATATTTAGTACCCTATCCAAAATTTTGAAAAAATAAATAAAATATATTGTGGCGCTTTCTAATTATGCAGGATTATTGGCAGTTTTCACCTTCTTATCTCCTAAGGATATGGAAATAATATTTTAGGTATACCAATTAGGATCTTCCTAATTACCATCTAGAAATTGATTGTGGTATCCCACCCAAAATATCTAGGAAATAAAGAAAATATGTTCCGGCACGTTCTGTGTGTCCGTTTTTATTCTATTGGTGTCTGATTATCGCCGTAATATTTTACAGGGGTATCCAATTTAACCCCCCAGTCTGTACACATTGCTCTAGATGTTAATTAATATCCTAATTTTGCATAACCCACACCAGAAATATTGAGAATTTGCTTTGCTGCGGATTGACGTTCACCACAATTCGTCGCCGAAAACCGTCGCAACTTCTCGGAGATTTTAATTATTACTTTTGAAATTGTTGTATATACCGATAAATAATGAAGGGGCTATAAACTATGCAAATTTATGATTAGGACAAAATTTTGTTAAGTGTTACAAACTCTAACTCGCTTTAATTTTAATACTTTCCAAGTTGTGTTTGGTAAACTGAAACCTATTTTATGTTTATGTACTTAACAGGATCAAAACGTTATAGTTTTACGACTATATAATTTACATTTCCGTCAAGCAAGCAAAAACCCATTATTTTTATTTCGTTAATCAGTTGAGAGCACACCGTTTAAGCGAAAATTTATTACTGGCTAATAAAGCCATGTGACTAGCATACCGTACGTTTGAAATTTTATATCCTATGCCCGCACATTCATTTATAAGCTTTTATGTAGGTAAATGTAATAAAAAGTGTAATATAAAAGAGTTTTAACATAGCTTTTACATTTGTGGTCGAGAAGTAGTCCCCGGTTTCAATTTTAATATCCATATAAAATTTAAAAGTATTTATGTTATTTTTTAAAAGTTATATATTTATAAAAATATTATTAGCAATAATAGTAATAATAATAACAGAAAGCACAGAGCTAGAAGCAAGTCAACAAATGTGGATATGAAATGTCAATAATATGTTACTGAGGGTGGTAAGGATTTGCTTCAAACACTACAAAGAACGACATAACTCGACGGGCAAGATTCTGCCTTAAGAACTAATTAAACTTTAATTAGTCCGACCATATTGAAATAAGTTCTTGATAGTTGTGCATACAAACAGTACTGAGATCGAAGACTATGTCCACTGACCAACAAGCTGCTAGTAGACTTAACATTATATTTCTTCGTAAATTTTCCAAAAAATACTGCTTGACACCACCATAACAAATAATAACAACTTAGGTTAAAGTCATAAAGTACAGAGATTTAGAAGACCATATAAGAACCCTGTAAAGGATCGAAATTCTGAGAAATATTCCAATCATTCTATCGACAACTGGTGTCATCGCGGAGAGTGTTCAGGGATCATCACGGCATTAGATCTCAATGCGGGGAGAAAAAAAGCTACCCAAAGGATCTGATAACATTGTAACGACTCAATTAAGAGTCCATCTTTTTAAGGTTAATTGAAATGCAGTGTAGTTTTGGTTTTAATAACAAACATTCCGATCGTTGGAAGCACCACTCCCAAACGGTGGGATGACGGATCACCAAAACGATATGGAATTTGATGACATGATGAGACATCACAATTCAACTGTTCTTACATGAAAGAACTGTGTACAAACACACTATCATCCACCGCTCTATGTCAATCGAAGAACCACGACCTCGTAATTTGCCGCAATGCGCACGAGAGATGGCACAACGATGGCTGGCAAAGAATTTGCTTAAATCTTACGCATTTCTCATCCCAGTCCCCATCCATAAAGAACACACCACTATCCACATTCCACCGGCAAGGCTACGGTGACGTAAATGCGCTGCTACTAAGATATGCATAAGGAACAGTCTGCATGGACATTCGGACATCTCTTCAACGAAGATTTGTGAGTCGACAGTTTTGTTCCATTGGAATTCGTCAGTGCAGTCATGCAGAAGGTTGCCGCGAATTGCCAGACTTGCTGCATAAATTATTTTAAAAATGGTACTTAATTAAGTTTGGGTAACCTGGGAAATGTTGGTGAATACGAACGAGAATGCGGAGGAGGTGCAGAAAGTGCTCGAAAAGAGTGCTCACCACTGGACGAGTGTTGCCATCATAACTGATGATACAGCGATTTTGGCGATGTGTCATCCACAACTACACTGCATTTCAACTAACATTGACTGCAACAGGGGTGAAAATAATAAATAGAAATCATGTTTGTCCATCTTTTTGATATTAGAGATATCTGGTATTAAATGTTCCCTTTGAGAGGGTGCGTATACTTTATAGCAGAAATAATAATAATAATAATAACATCGCCTCGGTAGTTCAGTGGTAAGAGAGGTGGCCTTCCATCCGGAAAACGTGGGTTCGAGATTCGGCTTACCATGCACTTTTTAAGACAAGTGCTTAATAGGCGTGTTACCTACCCGAGGTACCTTTAGTCGAATAATAAAGTAGCGTCTCTGTTCGTAGACTTGGGGTTGACTGCAAACAGCATCAAGATTTCTTACTTAACACGTACATTACACGACACAACTGCATAGAAGGCAACGGGAAACCACTACGTAGAACACATTGCCTAATATAATGGTTTAGTGTAGTGCACTCAAGGAACTACATACATCTTGATATAAGATAGGTTTCAAGGCATTCAATGGTCATCGCCAACGCTCGAATATGTGTTGGGCACTTTAAGAATAATAATAATAATAATAATAGTAGGAAGAAAGGCTGAAATTGCAGAATAAAATGTGGAACAAGAACAATGCTGCAAAAACTTCGAATTTGAATATAACACCCGAGTGGAATAAAGAATGTAAAATTTTTAAAACAGAATTCGGTTATAAACCTTTTTTTATTAAAGCGACATTTTAATATTTAAATAATTATTTACGCCCCACAAAAATTCAGCAACATAGCGTAAATGACGTCAGAAACTGTAATGATTTGGAAAAGCTTTAAATCGAGAAACACATTGTCCGAAATTCGAAAATATTAAACTGAATTTGAATATACTAGTCAAGCCTGCAACACAATATACTTATGTTTCGTACAAATTTAACGTAAAAGCCAAGCAATAAAATAGAAACGTTAAGAACAAGGTATACATTGCGATAGTTTTGACGTTTGCAGTATTCGAGAGACGGATAACCAACCTTACAAACGCATCCAACCTGCCAGCAGAGAAGAAAATGTTAAGACCAGGTAGCTTAAGGATTTCGCGATTCTACGGACTACCTAAAATACCACTTCGACCTATTGTCGGTGTAGTAAGATCGCTTACTTACAAAATATCTTCCAAATATTCTTAAAAAAATACAATTATATATTAAAAACTCTACAATATTTGTAGAGAAATTAAACGCAAATCAATTATATCCAAAGCATATCTTAGTCAGTTCCGATGTAGATCGCTATGTATAAATTTGCCTATTAATGATTCAATTTCAATAGTATCAGACCTATTTTATCAAAATAATCTTGGCACCTCACTTTTAGAGCTGATTAAAACATATCTCACATCAACACATTTCGTTTTTCAAGGAACTTGTTATGAACATATCTTAGGAGCAGCCATGGGCTCTCCGCTGTCACCTGTGGTAGCCAATACTTTCATGGAAGTTTTGAGGAGGAAACTTTAGTGTCGACTCTATTAAAGCCAAAGTTGTAGTTCAGATATGGAGAAGACACTTTTGCAATACTGTACTTTTGCTGTAAATATAAAACCAACATATATGAACAGATATCTAAATGCAAACTCACATCATCATCCGGCACAAAAGTATTTAGTATTTATTGAATTAAAGAGCCTTCGCGATTTATGAACGAAATTATTTACTATCGGAAACAAAAAATCTGGCTTAAGCTTTAAGAGAGAATAGATATTTCACTGAGGATATTAGACAGTAAATTAAAAAATATAATAATCATACTCCACAAAAGGAAACTCATAGGGAGATCTTCTATTTTATGCAGTGAACCGCAGAAAGGATTGCAATGTTCAACACACACAAGAAAATTGGGCAATATTTGCGATTAATACAGATTCTTTCCAAATGGTAGGAGTATGTGCAATTCCTTGTTGCTGTGGTGATATTGGAAAAGCTAGACGATCCATATCCACTAGGTCTAAGAGACATAAACAGTGTATTATAAAGAAACAAATTGTACAACCTGCTGTATCTAAACAACAACATACCACTTGACATGTCATAAATGTTAAAGACAAAAATCTCTTAACTGACTTAATCAAACACTTCCTGAGAGTTTCACATAAATTGGTGAAAGCATTCTGGAATAATCGGTGTAGATATACATAAAAAGTCAACGAAAACTGAATGTGCATTTTATTCGATTACTTATATTGATACAAATAGATTTTCATGAGTTTTATTTATCTTTAGCAATATTTTCGATAAAATTCATACAGTAAATTACATTATTTTGTATTCAGTACCTCAGCTCTGCTCTCTACCATAAAAAGCAAGTTTGTGTGTGCTTTAAATATAAATTCGCATAACATTTTTGGTGGTTTAGTAATAGGATCACCAGCCGCAACACCAGAGTGTCATGTAGCAGATATCGTTTAGTAAAATGCTATCAAATTGTTTAGTTGCTTACCTTTATATCTACACTTAATGGAAAACAATTTAAGGTTCAGTTCAAGAAATATGTTCGTAGCCTCCAGGATTTCTAAGATTTTTTTTATTAAATTATGAAGAAGTTTATTTATTGGAGTTGCTGTTCGATGGTGTGCCTTCTTTCGCGTGGGATACCTTCGAAGATGTTTGATCAGCGAGATCTCAACACCGAATAAATTCAGTGTTCAGAGCAAAGAACTAACGGTTGGTCTTTATTTCTCTGGTCCGGTTGGGATCTCGTAAATGGGATTTCTATGGACACCTCGAGAGGATGGGAGTGGGGCTGGATAGTAAGTCCAGTGTGACATGTTTTAACCTTTAATCTCAAGAACAATGATTTCTCAAATGATCAAAACAGTGAGAGCTTTTCTTCTATAACAACGGGTGTACTTGCAATATCATAAAATAGCAAATGTACTTTTGTTAATTTCTTTTTTTTTTGGTAGTATAGTATTATTTTCAACTAACAGAACTAGACGGGTTAATCGACGACGATCTAAGCAGCAGAAACATAACAATGTTTTAAGTTTAATTACGGAATGAACATCAGCCGTCAAATTCCGTTCTTGAATTCAACATAATATCCATCCGCCTTCGTTCTCATGAAAATCTTATAAAGACGCACAGAATTTTAATTTTGATAACAAATCACCATTCCACGTGTATTTTGTCAGAACTAATAGGCCATTTATTTCGTTTTGTTTCTCGTAATCTTGACAGAGAAAGTTTCAAGGGAATTCAAACATTTCTACAACAGGCTTGTTAGCTCTAAAGTCGGGATCGAGATTCTCATTCATAAATTACTAATTTTAACTTCCTACCATTTGATTATCGATTTTATTTATGGCCTGTCTGTCGTGGAAAACGAATTGTTTATATTTTTTGGATTTGTTTATTTAATAACATATTTAAAGCCGGCTTAATCATGTAAGGCCGGCGATAGTCTTTCTACTCATATTAGACTCGTTTAACTGTGTCTTTGATTTTGATTGTCGGAATGAATCTTGTTTGGGACGTCGGTAAATTGGTCAGGCAATCGTCTTTATTTCTAAATTAGTTCCGATAATGGGTCTATCTCGAGTGTTGCGCAAATGCGAAAATGTTGTACACCATAATTAATTATTTAGGTATTAAAAATATGAAATTGTGTTTCATGGGTATTGAAAATTATGAAAGAATATTAAAAATACAAAAAGGCAATTAATTAAAATATTTAAATCAGTAAAGAGTATTAAATTGAAACAAAAAAGTATACAATATAGAAAACAGTTAGTTTTGTTCCTATAGTATCAGACAAATAAAGAAAAAATCAATATAAAATTTTGTTAAAACCTAACATCGTAAAGACAAATGAAAGAAAATTAATAAAGAAATAAATTTAATATATACATCATAAAATTATATTTTTCATTCTATGACATTTTTCATAACTTGTGTCTACTTTTACAAAACCATTTCTACTTCTATTCTCAACTAGCCCAAGCCAACCCGGCTTCGCATGCAATAGAGTATCCCATTGAAGCTTTGCTATTTATGTATTTGCGAGCATATTTATCTCAGAAATTTATAATTAATAGATACAATTTTAAGTAACTCCAAAATGGGTATTTCGGTAACTGTTCAAAAATGTTCTAAGAAAAAAAATCGTACCCCTTTAGCCTAGAAATTATTGTTGAAGGCCATTAACAAAAGCAGCGTATCTAAATGAGTAAAAAAAATTTTCACCTTTTTTCACCTGTTTTAGATAATCATTTTTAAAGGCCATCGCTTGTCTGTTTTAAAATCTCATTTAGTTGAAGATATAGTGTAAAAAAGTAAAAACCAAGTAAAAAACGGCTAGAAGTTTGAAAAATCCCGCAATAGATTTTTAACCATTAATTTTTAAAAGAATTTTATGAAAGAAACATTATTGTAAACAAAGCAGACAGGTAGAAACAGATTTCACTTCCTAAAGAAAGTGATTTTCAGATAATAATTATTAAGTCATTCTTGGTTAATGTGAAGAAAATAAAGTAATTTTGATCGAAAGCCATTGACGAAGAAATTGGGAGAGTTTCAAAAAAGGTCAAAATTATTTATAAAAAATACATCCCCTAAAAAATATCAAGTATTTGCGCCAATAGCCTCCACAATTTTATGACAACAAAATATCTACCTACTACTACTACTCAATTTAATGAGAATTTTGTCTTAAATGGTCTTGTAATAAATTTCAGGATATTTTAAACCCCTAAAAATATCAATTATTTATGTTCATTATATCTAAATTTTAACCTACACCCAGTCATCAATAGTTCCTGTTTATGCTGTAAATTTTAGATAAGTCGGTGCAGGCATTCTGAAATAAAAATAATGTGATGGCTCTCAGTTTAGCCAAGGACAACAAATTTAGATTTATTTATCAAGAACATTTTCAGTTCTTTCGCAATCTAGAATCGATAGTGCCAACTCAGCTGTAAATTATCTTGTTAAAGCCACTTTTTTCTAAAAGTATTGTTAAAGGGCCACCTTTAAGTATGTATATTAACATCTGAAAAGAGTGTTTTAAAACATTTTGTTTGGTTTTAAGCCCACCTTAAAGGGTTTCATAAAACTATGACCGATCCTCAAAAAGTAAAACTTAAAACATTCATATTTTAAAGCGTATATTTTTTAAAAAATAATTTGTAGTAGTTATTTAATCATATCTCTGTTTTATTCTATGAATCTACAACAAAAAAGAATGCGAGATTTTAAGAAAACCTAGAGCATATCTACTCAATTAACTTAAATTTAAAGCGCTTTGAACTCATACTTTATGCAATAAAGTCGAGAGGTTATGTTTTTAAAGAAGGCTTGAAGTCTCTTTTCACATATGTTCTTAAAGCTCTTTTGGATATTTTAACCAAAATATCTGGTGGCTGTTGTTAAGAGTAGACTGTTTTAATAGAGAGATTTAATGAAAATTGAAGGGGATCAGTTATTCTTAAAGCACCTCTAACTAAACAAAGAGCCTTAAGATATATCGTCTTAAAACAGGAATAAAAATGTCAGAAAAGCAATAGACATTTAAAATATTTCTTGGGTTCCTAACAGTTAACGTGTATACATAAACACAAACCTGTAATTAATTAAATATAATTCGTGTATACCACTCATTTTAAGATCAGTAATCAATAATTCCCCCCTCTCATGACTTTTAAGAATAGCAGGTAAAGGGGCGGCCGAACCTGTTTTGTTAAACTTCTTAATTTTTTACGAACACTTGCATTTGCTTAAAAAATTAATTAAAAATACGAAAATATGAAACCCGTCGTAGGTCAATTTATTATCTCAACACCACTAAATTACCGTCAAAATTACCTTTAAGCTAAGCTAAGCACCATTTTCTTGATCATTGTTATAAGGATTTTTTTTATTTTTATAAGAAATGTGTACCTGAAAGATTGACCAAATTGGGAGAGGGCGGACAGCATACACTAACAAATTAAAAGGAATGGAAATTCATCTTCTGAAATTAATGACATTTCCTGATTTGGTTTTTATCTTACGTAAAAACCATTACTTTCTTTTGACCATTTTGCATATTTGTATTAAGTTAGTCAGTGTAAAAGCCAAAACTGGATATGTATTGCAACAACGTCAGTTGTCATGTCCAATTTCCTTTACTTATAATTTCGTAGTCTTTTGTGAGTAAATTGTCTAGCTTTGGTTTGTTTTTCTTTACTATCATTTTCTTGATTCTGAAACAGTCTATTATAAACGATTTAAAACCGACTGATGTCGCTAGGACGGTAGCAATGATCGAAAATAACCGATGTTACAGCGAGGTCGATATGGTTGGAAAACAAAAATCGACGATCTATCGTAATGTTACGTGGAGGCAAATTGAAAAGTATATGAGAAGACGAGGTACAAAAAAACTACCCGTTTATGGAAATCAAATTTCAAATTTAGTCCAGAATTGCTACGAAAGAGGGAACAACATTTACTTATGACACTATTAAACATATGTAAAGTTTTATTTTAAATGGGGTCTACTTTTAGAGATATAAAAAAATATTGGATAAGTTTTATGGTTTTCTCTCAACAGTCAGAATTTGCATAAAAAATAAACAGATGACTATTAGAAAGTAAAAAATGAGTATAATATTACTTGGTTAAATGGGCATTTTCTTGCGTATTATAAAAATACCAGGTTTAAAACATTTACCGTTAGAGACAACCGACAAATGATAAAGACCCTGCCATGAGAGGTAGTGTGTTTCTTTCTAATGACTACTTATATCTATACTCTGTTTCTTTACTCACATTGCTCCTGATGTCGGAGTTTTTGCCAAATAGTCTAGACTATTATTTTTACAAAATGGTTAATTCGCAAAAAAAAACTTATCGTATTTAAAAATATATATATATGGTCGCCGTACCTATAATTGCATGTTTCAGTTATAATACCACTAGTGTATCAATAATTACCTATAATTATTAATGAAAGCATGTTGTCTAGAAACTGCATTCGTTCATTTTTATTGTCGTTTCAAGCACAATCTTTTTATTTTTAAATAAAAATGAACGAATGCAGTTTCTTAACGAAAATATGCTTGAATGCTGAATTATCTAAGTAACTCTTGATGCACGTGTAATATTCGATAGAATATTTCCCGAGAAATTATCACATTATAAATAAAAATTTGATTATGAAGAATAAATTGAAGATAATATTATGAAAATGTCAAAATTTATTTGAATTAAGTATTGCCAAAAATAGGTCACTACGTTAAGGCAAAACATCGTTAGTGACTATTGTTAAACGACAGTTGCTAGCGTTTCCTACTATGCAGTTACCATTCTAATTTCTAAAAATGAATGCTAGCTATAAGCTTTCTATATGAAATTTATTTCTCAGATTATCATCATGATTACCTGACAATAAAATTGCATTCCTTCATTGGACCTTTTTATATAAGAGGAAAATATTCTATGTGCATCTATTCATAAGATCAGTTTACTGAGTCCCTAACGATCCTACAAAACGGACACGAGGTGAATAGATTGGGCAATGGGCAGCGTAGAACAAGTTTAGGCACCGCGGTGAGTATTTACGATTTTGTCCAATGTCTTCTCGAACACTGCTTACTAAATCATCTGCTGCTTTGCTTGCAGATTATCCCCAAATTGGGCTGCAGATTCCTATCTCCTGTCCGGATCTGATGGGCAATATTTATATTTTGTGTTTTGGAAATGTTCTTAGCCACGCAAATTTACAAATTTTACGTGTAAAATTTTCTGCTATGTCCGACACTTGAGACCATCATGCCTCAATAAAAATATTTTCTTAACGAATGCTAAGACAGGTATTAATACCTACCTATTGAACTAAACTTTTTTGGTTCGTATGATAAGATAATAAGGAAACGTCATAGCTGCCTTACACATTGTTTATATATAAAAATATAAAAGAAACTTTAATAAACATAAATATTGAGAGTAATAATCACTATTATTAATCATAAATTCAAAGTACCAATTAATGATATATTAAAATGTATTAAAAGTAAAAAGTAATACAAAAAACATGGTTACGTAAATGTATCTTTCAGGTTTATCAAAATTTGGACATGTTATTTCTCTTAGGAGATTATTAGAAGGCATTGACGGCTGGGGTCAATTAAGAAATCATGATTCTTGGGTTTAGACTGTGTCAAATTGAAAACTTTCTGACGTTTCGCATCTAATAGAACGAGGCATCTCCAAGGATCTTTACTGCATGAGATCAAAACTGCTCACTGATGATCGAAATGAACAAACTAGAAGACTGATATATCCGTTTAGATGATCTATTCAATGTTTAATAAAACACCTCCTAAATGGATCTCAACTTTGCATAATATTCCCTACAATAGGTATCAATCGAGAGATATCCGCATAGTGCCAACTTGTAGAAGCCTCTTACCTCCGAATTAAATTAAGGCATATTTAAAAATATTTCTATCCAATATACCAAACTGGCGCTCTAGGCAACTCCGCTCCTAATTTAGTTTGCGAGCTATAATGGATCTTTGATTTAATCTATATACACTTATATACCGCAGAAACAACGAATTTTATAAAATCTTTCTAAAAGCAAAGAAATTACATCTTTGGGCGACCGCAAGCTGCTACTCACTATGCGGTTCAATTCGTCGATTCAATTCGTTAATTCTGTTCTTTAATTCGTATGAATAAGGGGATGGGCGGATAAACGAATGGATGAATACTTCATCTCACTATTCATCAAATTTTATTTAATTCGTTCGGATGGAGTTTAAACATCCCAGGGTTTGACAGTTCACAGAAAACAAACGATTTGGTCCTTGCAAATAGTTCGCCGAAGTCAAAGCCTACTTGATTATTCACCTAAAAGATGGCATTGTCGTGCAACGAGTCGCACGGACGAATGAGACCCTTCACATGAATGGACGAATGAACAAATAGTGGGTGGCAGGCTTAAACTGAAGAATCTTTTTGTGCATTTTAAAAATTGGATATATGTCAGACTTCCGTAGCTTGAAGCATTCTCTGTGGTACCCTGTAAAAAGTAAAACTACACTATGATAATGTATCCAATACTGGATGAGATCTGAGATTATTATGTTACCTAAACCAATAACGGAATATCCATTTTCCGTTTGTTTTTAAAGCTTCAGTCAATTTTTCTGTTTCTTTCTGAAATGAATTTGCACCACATATTGACAGAGCCCTAATAACTAATTTAAATTTGTATCCGAGAGTTGATGCAGTGCACGTCAAATCAGTTGAAAAGTGCTACTGTTCTGAAATTATTTAATAAGTCTTGAAAATAATTTTATGATTGAACAAATAACCTTTTACTTGTATTTAGAAGGCCTTAAGAATGGAAAAGATAGCTTGTCTTGTTAAGCAAATCAGTTCTTCCACGCGCGGCCATGGGATCTCTGTTATCTCCTACGAAAGTTTTTAGGGAAACTGATCTAAGCTCTGCTTCTTCTAAGCCTAAATGTTGTTTTAGATATATCAATGTAATTAATGCAGAATAGACATGTTATAAAAAAAAATAAAACCAACGTGACAAAAGCACTAAAAAGTAAAAAATAATATTTTATTCCATATTGAAAATTTGACTTTATGAAGACGGCCCCAAACTAATTGTGAATTACTTAATCACAAAAAGATATTTATATATTAAGAGCCTATATATACCACGAGTATAAACTGTCGTTATTAGTTTGATGCTGAATTCATAAAGTCAAAATATGGAATAAAATATTTTTTACTTTTGACGGTTTTAAGTTTTTATAAAAATATTTATTTCCTTCTTTCTAGACCTATTTACATAATTTTCTGGATAGCTACTGGGAGGAATGCTTATGAAATGTTTCTAGAATTACGGTACTAATGTTCTATATGTGCCATCTAAACATTTTTATAGAAAAATCAACAAGACATATTGTCAAAATTTAAAAGGATTAGTAAAATTGAACATGCCATTAAAAACCCCTATAAGTATATAAAACACGGTATTTTTATATCACCACCTTTTTCTCCTTAGTCCCCCTCTGCCTAGCTATATACTTCACTTCTCAAGAAATGATTTTTTGCTAAGAATAAAGTTATTTAATGTAAAAACAGATTCTCTCCTTAGGGGGTATGTACTTCAGGGTTTGGCGAGATGTCTTTTTTGGTTAATTTCATTTCATACACCAAATGCCATTGTAATACATTAAAGGGTCCCAAACGTATCGAGAAAACTCTTTGTAGGTAGAAAAAACTCCAAATTTCGCCATTCTTTTTTTTTAGCACTGGCTAGGCGAAACCACTCCGGTGCTACCCTGAATGTTTCCTGAACATTTTATCAAAATTGGTCAAACCTTCCCGGAGTAATGGGTGTACATACATAAAAAATACATAGGCTCGAATGGATAACCTCCTCCTTTTTTTAAGTTGGTTAAAATTTCAGGTCAGGATTAAGGGTGGGGCTATTAGCGGCTATAAGCCCAGACCTTGTCCTACGCAAGGTACCCAGCACAGTGTTGGCGCGAGGGTTTGCGGGGATTTACCCTTGAATTGCCATAGAACCCACGGGGGCGAGGCATGCGCAAGAAAGAGAATAGCTGCTTATCAGCGAAGTACAAGACGGGGGACCTTTTTTTTGTAGTCATCAGTTATTTGTAAAGGACGGCTTCGCAAAACCCCGTGCGGTTCAAAGGTCCAATACTTAAAATACTACCTAAGTCCTGGCCCTATAAATATTAGCTATATTTTTAGATCAACTAAACCAACCGCATTTCTGTAAAAAATTCACTATCTAAACTAAGTCAGATGGTGCCATTACCTTACTTGATGTGTTACAAAACAAAGAAAATGCACCCTGTCACTCTGTTTACAGAAAACCGACACATGGACATAATAAAAATAAATCCAGACCTCAACTAGTATTAGTACTGAAGTAGTACCTTTTATAAAAAGTACCATAGTAAAAATTGCAAGAATTGTGCAGAACTGTAATATTTGCACAATTTTTAATACGCACAAAAATATTGGGCAATGCTTAAGGTCATCCAAAGATGTAATTCTTTTGCAAGCATAAGGAGTTTATAAAATTCCTTGTTCCTGCAGTAAAGCATGACAGATGTATAAGCGGCCAAATCCATGGAACCTGTCGACGATTCTATCTATCTTTAAAGAATGTAGTACGTTCCACACTTTCTTTGTTGGTACAGTGAGCCGTTGCCCCATCTAACTCGTACCAGCAGTCACGGAGTAAGGCTAAATGGTAACTCGTCGAGAAAATCAGAAACTGTAGTTCTTAACATTTCCAAATATTTTTGGAAATTTAAATTTTCATCATAAGAGCAAATTTTTACTTTGTCATTCATCATAAGACAGAGTACGTTGAAACCAAACTTGTATTGAAAACCTTTTTCTCTGACAAAATAACGATTGTTGCTGGACCAAAAATGTGAATTTCTTCTGTTAAATATTCCTTCTGTTATGAATTTGCTCTCATATATCCAAATATATATTTTTTTAAAAGTTGGGATCTTCTTGTGTGCATAACAAGATCATTTTGCAGTATTCAACGCGCTGGCGAAGATCCGTGTGTGTCAAACCCTGGGCCAGGGGCGGATGGGACCACCGGGCAACCGGGCAAATGCCGGTCTGTCTGATTTATATAAATAAATCATTTTGCTACTTAATGTTAATCACGAAATCCACTATATCGTAAACAATTCATTCGATCAGTTATTTCAATCAATTATATTAAATCGATATTTATTACGCATTTTTTTCTCTACCATAGTCGATGCTGAATGCCGATCGATAATGTGCTCAGCTGCTTAGGTGGAATCGGCCGCCGCGTCGTGTGATTTTGTGTGCCGTGTGTGTATTTATGGGAATCACCGTCTGTCTACTTTTTCTAACTTCAATGGTTTCAGGGATATTGACATTTGAATATCGACCTTTTTGCATCTTTGACGTGCTATAAAATCTAAACGGTTTATGATACAGGAAAATGGTTTTCACTTTCCTATCTTAATATTTTAAAATCCATCGAACATTTCATTCAAGTCAAAAAGATGACGAATAACAGTATCTACAATTTATATCAGAGAATTGCTCCTGGAAAATTAAGACAGGAAAGTGAAAACCGTTTTTCCCTATCTTAAATCGTTTGGAGTTTATAGCATATCACACATACAAAAAGGTCGAGTACATTAGATTTTATAACAGTTTTAAACATTGAAACATATATAGGGTGTTCCATTTAACATAACATAAACGTTGTCAGCTTTAGGTACCTAAAACCGGCAACACCGCAATTATGAAAATATTTTAGAATGATACACTTTTTAGTCTTATTCAACGTTGCCAAATTTCAAATTGATCGGAATTGCAATTCTCCATATACCTACCTTTAATAGTCCATCCACTTTGAATCACCCTGTACATATGATAATGAATATAAGTATGTACCTACTATCTATATTTTAACTATTATCTTCAATTATATATGTAATAATAATTCGTAATAAAATATTCGATGAAACTTGATTAACGAATAAAGAAGCTGTCTGTAGTATAGTTATCAAATAATAATATAATTATTGTCTTCTTGCAGGTATGTTTCTCAGGGTCAGGTTTTTGAGAGGTTGCTTGCAATAATTTCATGTCATAATACTAGTGGCCAAGGCTTCCATGATATTTTAGACCAAGTTTTGGAAAAAAGCAGCCTACACTCAAATTTCTGCATAGCTGATTGCACATTATTGCAGGTTAATGAAGAAACAAAGTGGTGGTCAAAGAAACACGAGTTAGAAAAAGTCTTTAAAAATTGTCCGCTGTACTTAGATATTCTGGAAACCTCCAGTATTTCAAAAAACTTGGATTTAAATCCTGACATTCGTTCTACTGCTGAAAATGTAATTATTTTGAAAATATTTTCAATTACTAGCCCACTCTCAAGGTACCTACAAACTAAATGTTTAGATTTATTAAAATCAAATTCTATGATCAATACTTCAATTATTGAATTAAAAAGGATTCAACGTGATTTTGAAACATTCGAAGCCTCTTCGAAATTTTTTTATCTTGGGCATATGATGGAATGGAAAAACGAGGTATCGATTTTGATATTGAAGATGATTTCCCGGTTAATAGAATCAGAAAAGTAAAAAAGCATTTCAATAAAAGTGTTCGGATGAGGCTGTTCGTAATACAAAAGAAAAATTCAAAATCGATATATGTATATTATGTTATAATGGACAATGTTATTACAACAATTGAAAAACGGTATGAAAAAAAAATATGTCTCTATGCTCAGATAAGGCAATATTTAATCCAATTAATTTTCCTGATCTAAAAAACAATGGTGTACCCGAAAATAGCTTAAAAAATATTTGAACTAAACTTAGACAATTCGATGAAGAAATCCAACCATCAAAAATAAAAGAAGAATTGAATAATTTTATAAGGAATTGGCGCATTTATAAAATGAGTTTACAGGAATCTCTTCAAAAGATGGCACTGACTGATGACATAGTTTCGAATTCGGGAATTTCAACTGATGAGGATAGTTTAGATGAAATCAACACTCGGAATCGTTCATAGTTATGAACATAGAAAGAGAGAGCAAAATTAATAATGAGGATATTACTAAAGAACTAGCTGGATCAAGTAGCCTATTGCGCCGGTTGTTAAGTTACTACCTATTATCGTAACAAACAGAAGAAGGGGATTAGGTTTATTTTTAATACTGATTTGTTTTTATGCATACATTTATACTGTTTAACTTATCATACTTATCAAGATGTTTTTTGTAGTAGTTTTTTGTTACCAATATAGGCAATA
The DNA here is from genome assembly GCA_030620095.1 of Kuschelorhynchus macadamiae. NCBI lineage: Eukaryota > Metazoa > Arthropoda > Insecta > Coleoptera > Curculionidae > Kuschelorhynchus > Kuschelorhynchus macadamiae. The sequence continues at coordinate 1,116,590 of JAUTXW010001744.1, forward strand.
TATTTCCTACATTAATTTGGATAATTAAAAAATATTTTTTTTCTTACCCATTTTTTCAACGAAGTGCCTAGAAAAACTTGTTTTTTTTTTCCTATGAAACGGTTGCCTTGTACTATTGACTGAAAAAGCCCATCCGCCCCTGCCCTGGGTCGTCGCTGACCCCCAGCAGGTTCTTGTATCAATCTCGGGTTATGGATTAGCTAATCTATTCACACATAAAAATAAACTCTCATTTCAAGTTCATATATTTTTTCAGAAATATTTATTTATATGGAATACCAATGTGTTTGGATATAGAGATTTGTTTTATTATAAGTAACGAGTATGTTTTAAAACCAGAAAAAAATATCTTAACTAATGTGCTTAAGTTTATCATAATTCCCTCAATTGAAACACTGTATATATCGTTGTGAAGACATTAGGTTCAAGAATTGTGCCCGTAGAAATTGTATATATTGAGAATCATATTTTTCAACTAAAATAATAGGATGTTAAAAGAAACAAATAAATCGGTCAAAAAGAAATGTCATAATATATTGTTACAAAAAGATACAGGTAATTTGATCAAGAAATTATCCTTCCATTAGACACTTTAATTTCCCACTGTAAAACCGTTTGGATCTCATTGTAAGGCAATTTACCCGTCATCTAAAATATAACTATTATACAATTTTATAGTAATACGGCACACGTCGCTCTCCGAAACACTACACGTTCTATGTGCATGAAAGAGATGACAATACGACCTATAATTTATTCTTTATTTACACTGTCACACCATTACTACGCGTTTGGTTTGGTAGGTGGCGGGATGGCGTTCGCGGTACCCCACTCCGTCTTTGCAACTTCAACAAGAAGTGATAGTAATTTGTGTTTTTTTTGGAAATATATGGAATTCATACTTTCTCTTGAAAGGTAAGTTATACTGTAAAATGTCACATGTATAGAGCTAGAGCAAGTTTGTGGCTGTTCTTGATCAATTTATATTGCTAAGTTGTATGCGATTCACAAAGGGTGCCGTGTACATAATTCCACTAATTCCGGCCATTCTGAATGTCATGCGTATCAGCGTACCTATACGAACAACAACAAAATAAAATCGGCAAAATGTAAATGGAGTAAAGTAAAATGTAAATTATGTTCTAGAATAAATATTAACTGTATCAGATACTTCGTAATATTGAGCGACTGTTTTCTAAATTTATTAGTTTTAAACCTAATTTAATTTTCAGCAATGGACAATGTTGTTGGAATCTTGGGGCATGCCCCAAGAGATTATCGCCGTTTTTGTAGGTAAATACTCATATTATTTTATTATTACTATTATTATTATTATATATTTATTCAACAGAGGTATGCAAACGGTTGGTGTTTAAGATATTGGGTGGTAATTGTTTCTACTATTTTACGAGATTTTTGAAAAATTCTTTTATAGACTGCTTATAGAGGTCCAATATAATAATAATCCGTGTACGCAGCATTAATAAATTGACTCTTCTTTATTAATTTTTAATTTATATTAAAGACTTTTTTGCGGTCTCCATCTGTACTTTTTTTTTATTACTAACTCATACATTATAATACTATTTAAGCCATTTGATACAAATTAATCTGTTAAAGACGATTTAGAAATACATTACACTCTGTTCTGTGTTTAAAATTTCAAAAAACACCAAAGATCATACACATAAGGAAATGTAGTTTTTATTTGTTGGCTCTCCAAATCAAAAAACATAACCTATTATGATAGGTTGTTGGATTGCCTAATTTAAATGTGGTAGCAGAAATTATTGGCGCCGTCAGTACCATTTCACAACCTACACATAGAAGTTTTCACTTTGACGGAACAGCAGAGTTTTCCAGATTTCCATTTACAGACCCTTCTGTCGATCTCACCCATGGGAAAAAGTATCTTCAAATATTACCAAACATATAATACGCATATATATATATATATATATATATATATATATATATATATATATATATATATATATATATATATATATATATATATATATATATATATATATATATATAAATTGGTCGATATTATCGTTCATTACATCATATACACTTATATTGTTAAAAGGTGAGTTTTTTAGATGCATTTATTCAGAGTGATACAAACCTATTTTAAAATTCAATTGCTGACATGAGAATAATAACTATTTAACATTAATTTATAATTTTAAGACACTTCATAATATTTACAGACCTAGCAGTACTCGTTTTTTAAAATTTTCAAGTTGAATGGATGGAAAATTGGTTTCGGTGAAATTGAAAAAATTTTTATATGTTGCAGCTTTTGATCTTCCGAGAAAAAAATATCATGGGCACAATCTAATCTTACCACTAGTTTTAAATATACAGAGCGTTCAAGTTTTCCCAAGTTCCAAACATTGGGAAAACAGAATTACACCCAAGATTTTTTACATATTTAGCAATTAGTGCTTTTCAAAATAAGAAAACAGTTTTCATATAAAAGTTTGCTCTTATTTTGAGGAGTTTCAATAAAAGTTTATAAACTAGTTTGGTGTCATTTTGTTTTCTCCGTGTATTTTATATGGGATATGGGTAATCGTCCTGTATATTAAGAACTAAACACAAAATTAGATTATGCCAATGCTATTTTTCACTCAGGAGGTCTAGAACTACACCATATAGAAAATTCAGCCAATTTCACCAAAACCGATTATTTTCTTAAATATTTTTTAAAGCAGTTTGACTTTGTTTTCGCAATATGTGGACTCTTGATAATAGTTAGATTTAATATGTAAAAAATTATAGCTTAATTTTTTTTATTGTTTTAGGCCTTTAAGACATGCAGACTATAACAGACTTGTAGCCAAGATTCTAGAAATTTTTCCAAATGAAGCTATGGGTACATACTATGTACCGGCCTTATCTAAATTTGAATATCCCACCGTTGTTTCCCAAAAAGCAATGGGAAAGTTAGCAAATAGAGTACGAAATATAAGATTTCGAACATAAATTTCCATCATTTATCTCATCCAAATAAATAATAACATTTTTGTTAATGCATTATAGTCTTGTGTTTTTAAATAAAAGTAGGTGAATGAAAACAGTACACGTATTTTCTCTCTAAGATTTATTACTTTGGTGCTCGATCGCTTCCCTAACACTTAAGACATTTTTATGTAATAAATCTTGTAGAAAAAATAAGTATACTATTTTAATTCATCTAGTTTTATTCAAAAACAAAAGACCATAATGTTTTCACAAAAAGTTTGACGGATTTATGGATTTGGATTAAAATAATATTGTTTTTTTTTGAGAATATTTGATTTTGTATAGAAACACGTACTCATAAATGACGAAAAAAAAATGTATTTAGTACAAAATAAAATATTTAAAATTAAAAAATAAAGTTATTTTCTTTAAGAGATTCGCATCCACTGCACGAAATACTAGGTCTCTTATAAAAAACTCTAGTTTCTCAATTTAAGATATTTTGAAACGCACATTCAGAAAATAATTTAATTATTTGAAAACCTAGGTTGCTAATTTAAAATATATGTGACATAAAGTTAAGAAATATATTTCTAAGTTTAATATATTATATATCATATCGCGAGAAATTTTCCTTATTATGAGAGAACAAATATCTTCCCTGGAAAAACAAAGTCGCCAATGAAAACATTTTTTGACGTCAGATTGAGATATTTTTCTCTCAACCGAAAAACCTGATTATCTTTTATGAAAATCAGTCAGGGCTTAAGACTAAAATTTTTGAGTTTAAAGTTAAATACAGATTTTCTTCTTCTAAAGCTTTTATTGTACAGGGTGTTCCAGCGAGGACTGAACAGGGACCTATTTTCGACCTTCCTTGTATTTTGGAAAAATTCAAAATAGCCAATCGATGTATTTTTTCTTGTAGAATCCAAAAATATCATCGAAAAAATATTTGAACCAGAAACAAAAGAGTTACGCTATGCATCAGGTGTTTTTTAAATGGAATGTATCGTTTTTTATATGATTTTTGGAAAGAATGATTTTTTTTATGTCCGTTCTGATTAAAAGATTTGATTTTGCGATAGCTGTTTATATTACATTTTAATGTTTTACAAACTAAAATTTTAGCTTCACCTGTTTAAAATATACGATAGGTTGGTATAGGTGATCAAGGTAAAATGACGTTTGAATGCTTTGTCAATAAAAATTGACATTATTTTAATTATTGTCGAAGTCTTCACCTAAAAAATATATATTTGACTCTGATCGAAATGAAATACTCTTTGGACGAGAGACTACAGATTGTTATGCTATTTTACAAGTGCCAAGAAAATGCAAGAGAAGCAAGAAGAAGATTTATTGCAAATTTTCATAGAAATATATCCATCAATACAATTCTAAGGATAAAAAACCTATTTGAGGAAAATAAAACTTTACATGATAGAAAAAGAAATTCAATAAAAAATAATTATTAAATAATAAAATAAAACTACTAATAACATAAGTTTTCAATGTGACCGCCGTTTTTCTCGAAACAACATCGATAACCCCTTTGTAGCCTTTCTAAACTTGCTGTTACAATATGATTTTCCTGGTCAAGGCGGTTTATTTCATCGACAATTTTTCCCATGATCTCTTGAATATTTTCGTTTCGTTGTCTGTATACGACGTTCTTCAAATGGCCCCAAAGAAATGTATCCAAAACTGAGAGGTCGGGGCTATTGGGCGGCCAAGCACATGTTCCATTTCGCCCTATCCATTCGTTATGGCGCCGATTTAAAAATTGAACCACATCATGCACGGCATGAGGAGGCGCCCCATCATGTTGCCAAATTAAATTCTGATATTCTGCCAATGGTAAGTCTTCCAAAAAATTTTCAATTTCGTTTTCTAAAAACTCATAATATCTGTGCCCATTTAAAGTCCCGTTAAAAAATATTGATCCCAAAATTTTATTGTTTTTTATCCCACACCAAACATGAATAGAATTCTTCCCTTGAAATTTAATAGTCTGGAACTTTTTTGGATTTTCAACGGCCCAGTGGTGACTATTATGTCTGTTGAATACTCCCGATGTTGTGAAAGTAGCTTCGTCGGTCCACACAATATTTTTGAATAAATCAGGGTCTTCGTTTTCTTGCCGAATTACCATTTGAGAAACAAATTGGAAGCGAAGTTCTTTTTGTGCCGGTGTTAGGTGCTGAAGTGAAAGGATACGAAAAGGCCTAAATTTATGAATTTTCAGAGTCCTGTGAACAGTCCCTCGGGTAACTCTTCTGCGCCTTACACCGCCACCGTACTGGACTTCCCGAACTGCATCCGAAATAGATTTGGTTGGATTAACTTGAAAAGAATTTATAATGGCCTGGTCTCGATTTCTTCTTCTTTGTATATTTCTTTTTCTATCATGTAAAGTTTTATTTTCCTCAAATAGGTTTTTTTATCCTTAGAATTGTATTGATGGATATATTTCTATGAAAATTTGCAATAAATCTTCTTCTTGCTTCTCTTGCATTTTCTTGGCACTTGTAAAATAGCATAACAATCTGTAGTCTCTCGTCCAAAGAGTATTTCATTTCGACTAGAGTCAAATATATATTTTTTAGGTGAAGACTTCGACAATAATTAAAATAATGTCAATTTTTATTGACAAAGCATTCAAATGTCATTTTACCTTGATCACCTATACCAACCTATCGTATATTTTAAACAGGTGAAGCTAAAATTTTAGTTTGTAAAACATTAAAATGTAATATAAACAGCTATCGCAAAATCAAATCTTTTAATCAGAACGGACATAAAAAAATCACTCTTTCCAAAAATCGTATAAAAAACGATACATTCCATTTAAAAAACACCTGATGCATAGCGTAACTCTTTTGTTTCTGGTTCAAATATTTTTTCGATGATATTTTTGGATTCTACAAGAAAAAATACATCGATTGGCTATTTTGAATTTTTCCAAAATACAAGGAAGGTCGAAAATAGGTCCCTGTTCAGTCCTCGCTGGAACACCCTGTACCAATAGAAGAATAATCCTAATTTAATATAAAATCGTTTGCCTTTCGAACCAGTGAATAAGACAAGATACAATGTTTTTCTAACTGAAATCATATCCTTTGCCACATATGAAAGTCAATATGCTCTCGAATAGAGGACTTTTTCTTGAAAATGAGTGTTGAAAGTATGTGTGTTGAATCATCAGGCACTCTAAAAATTTTAATAGTGACCCGGGCTATGTGCCTAGGAACCAAGGTGGGTATAAACAGGTGAACTCTGCTCACTAATACCAGTGATATCCTTGTTTACCGGTTACCTCTTGGTAAAGGTTCATCCGGTTCCACATTCTTATCTTATTTTTATGACTTTTCTTATTTCGTACTTCTTTTTTCCGCTTGGGTTTTTTTAAACAAACATAGTTCTAATTCTGCTTATATTAGTATTTGGTCATTATCATAATGATGATAAAATTAAGATAATGAGTTAAAATGTGTTATAAAAACCTGTCTAGAACTTCATGTAAAATTCCAAGGTGTAATAAGTAGGATGTTTTATTTAGAATAAAGAATTGTTTTTCGGTTGTAGGCAACGATTTCAAGAAATGAGTAACACTGAAAGCCGTTTCAGTAGTGGTTGACCTAAAAAATTCCGCAGCAAGAAGAAAGGCTGCTAATTAGATATATGAGGCAAAACCGAAAACGAAATTCCACTAAAATTAATGAGCACTTTACAAGAGACACTGATATTATTGAATCGAGCCGCACGATAAGAAGAACTTTAGATACTCATAAGTTGAAGTAAATTACTGCATCGTCTAAGGATTGATTAACTTTAAATCGCAAAGTTATTGGGAAAAATTAAAACAAAGTATATAACAATTTGTTGACTTTCTTCTACAGGTTGACAAGGTGCCGACGAATTTTATTAGTACGCCAGGGCTGGATTCAGAAGGGATTGTGTGGGGGAGTAAAAAAAGAAGTAGAGTAATGAGCATACTGACGTCCTATGATATTATATAATATTTCAGATATAGTATACTCTAGGGGATTATAGTACAAAGAGTTTTATCATATGGCAGACACAACCACCACTGGCGGATTTAAGGCGAGAGTGGGATCAATTGCACCCGCCTCTTCTGACAAAAAGCTAATTAGAAAAATTGTTTTCAATAATTTCAAGCAATCTAGTGATGTTCTTTTTGCGTTGTTAGATTATTGTATTACTACTTTAGGTGTTACATAATATTACCCAAATTTTAAAAATATTTAAAATAACTTGAGTTTGGCAAAAATTATTTTTTCTTATTTAGACCTACCATTATATAAAACCTAATGCTAAAATTAGGGTCAATTTCGCGATTTTTTAAATATTTTTATGATTTTGGAAAAAAAAGATTTTTTTAATGAAAAATTGCACCTCTTTTTGTTAAAATTTTATTTTAGCAACTCTCTATGGCTGTAAAAGTGGCTATTTTTTATCTGTAGAACATACTTAAAAATTGGGAACACCCGCCGATGTATAGACGAATTACATATGTAGACTTCCTACTAAAACAATATTTTGAAATACATATTACCTTTTTCATCGCTCTATCTGTAGCTGTATTCGACATATGCACAAAACAGAAAAACTCGAATTTATGATTTGTATTTTGAGATATTAACAATAATTTATATCCTCTCTACCCTGTGGTCAGTTGTAACACTTAGAGCTGCACAAAAATTATATCTTCTATCCTAAAGGAGAAAAATACATATATTAAATTTTAAAATTTTTAATTGTTTATATCACTTGCTCTTTAGTTTTTTTATTTGAAAAATTATTTCGAATTTAGCATTCTTATTGCTTCTTTTTTTCTTTCAATACTAATCTGCCTTTGCCTTGGTCTTAAGTGTCCCCTTTCCTTCTGGATCCGCCCTTTGTCGCTACACTGGAGCCAAAAACGTATCAACGCCTCCACGTATCATGCACTTCGGTATTCGCTGCTACTAAACATTACCATTACTTTGAATAGGTTAGGTTAGTTTGTATTAATCGAACTCTAATTTCGTTAAGCAAGTCTTAAATAAAATTGTAATTTGTATAAATTAAGATCATGAAATAAAACTTAATAAATATTATTTTTATAGACATTTACCAATTGTTTAAGTAAATATAAATAATGCAATTTGTAACTACTTAAAATAAGATATAACAATATTTTTGATTGTGGAAATTCCTACTCTTAGTAACTTTACCAAAAAGAGCGAAATTATGTGGAACATTGAACCTGCGACATTGCATTACGTATTCTAGACAGGGATCAAAGTACCCTTGTAATGACGTTGTAAGAGCTGTTATCGGTTATACTCTCTACATGATCATTAATTAGAAAAAAAGTTATTGATTCCACTGTGGACAAGAGAAAAATCACATTGATAGGGACACATCTCTGCCTTGACGTAGGAGCGGGGCTCTCTACCCGGGTTTATTAGTACTATATAAGACAAAGTAATAACAACAAACTATCGAAACAACATTTTTAAATAAGAAATCACAATAGAAGTACAGTTCCCAGACAGAGACCATTGAATACATATCACCTGCATGTGAAACTTTAGAAAGTACACAATATCTAGGGAATCATAATAGGAGCGACATTAGCATATCTTAAGATATTGAGGGAGAAACGTTTTTTACATATATAGCAATTTTTAATAACAACAATCAAAGTTGAAAACGAAAATATCAAGAGCAAATAAGTATATAAATTGGAAAGTGCAAAAGTAGTACCCATTATTATTCACTTAGAATTAGCATTCAGGACATGAGCTTACCGTGGAATACTTTTCGTTCAATTTGGTTATAAACCGTTTTGTTTTTATCTAGCAAAATGTAGATGCCATATGAAGACGCACAAATGTAGAATGTTATTCTTTATATTTAACTGAGTTTTTAATATTCCAATAAGTACAGATAATCGGCAACATAGCACGCATGATATGAATTTTTGGCACCGTGGGTAATCAAGAACGACATTTTCTCGAAATTTGAAAATGTCAACAAAAACTTAACCTCAATTTTAATTTACTAGTTAGCCTGGAATACAAGGTAAATTTCGTTATCGTTTAACGTAAAAAGCAATGCAACAAAAATAAAACGTTAAAAAAGATTTAGATTGTAAGACACAACTTGGTGATTTAAAATAAATATAATTTATTTCAAAAAAGTATTCAATAAAACACCGAATAAATACCCAGAGACAAATAACGTTTCAAGTAAAAATTTTACGAAATTTGCATTGTGTTCCACCCTTCATACAGCGAACATTTTTAACATCAATGATGTATACTCGAAATAACGTAACTTCGAAATCATAAATACAGGCATAATATAGACATTAAGGTTTTTGATGTCACACACTTGAAATATTTCAAGTTAAGACCTCAAGTTTAAATAGAATTTGGGATGCTACAAACACGGTCATGAACCTTCCTAGAGCAGTTAGCTTGAAATTTGGATCTCGCCTTTAAAAGCCTACCTGGAAAATAATAAAACTATTAATATTAAAATATTAATAAAAAAACAATAATAATCATTAGAGGGTTCAAAATTAATTTAATTTTTTGAAAAAGCGAATTACATTTTTTTTTTCATAAAAAAAAAGTTTATATCATCTGCTGATGATGCTAACTTGGTTAGCGAAACGCGCGTCCAGAACGTAACAAAAAAATTGGTTAATAACATTATATCAGGTTAGTGTAGCAGAAATAATCTGTAATAAACTATTTAATATTCAACAAACAAAAAAGTGCCGTTTTGGAATTTTCAGTAATATCAAAAATTAAAAGTTAAAAATTAGTGGATCAAGTACAAAATTAAAAAAGAAAAACTGAAATTGATGCAAAATATTGCTCTTTAAATATGTACTTTTTGGAGCCATAGTGAATCAAGTCCTTAATATTACAGTTTTCTAACAGATCGCAATAATTCAGTTTAGCTTTGTATTATTTGTAATGAACCTAATTAACTTCAACTTTAATTATCTCAAAACTAAGCATTATGGACTTGATCTACTTCGGCTCTGAACGCCTCATATATCTTAGTTATTTAATAGGTAAATGAATACTTAAATTTAGCGGGTCGCTATATACAAGCAGTGTTAATGTTCCTTTTTAACTTAGTAACCTAAATTTAAATTTTAACCTTCAGTTTTGTAGAAAATTTTTCTAAAAGCAAAATTTTCTGTTACAGAAATTTTGCATAAAATATTATTTTTTCTGCATGTTGTACCAGCCAATAAATGATTAACCGATTGTCCTCGACGTAAACCACAAATAAACCGTAAGTTTAATACTTTTTGAAATCTATATAGGTGTAACAGCAGTTATAAATGATTCATGTACCCTGTCACAATAAAAAAACCACTCGGACTTTTGAACTTTTAATTAGATTCACGTTAATCTGAAAAAGGGCATGTTATCCATTTACTAAAAAAAATTGCCAGATTTTACATTTGATCTGTGTAAGATAAACTGTTGTTTATATACACATCCCGCTTTCCCGGTTCAGCTTTTGTTAAAACTGCGGGCGTTGCGTACGCTAATTGTTGAAGCTGGTTCTGGTTTTAGGACTGTATAACAAGAAAAGCAATTATCATTAAAATGATTTAATAGATAAAATCATTAATACCTGTTTCTCAATATCAAACATAAACTGAAAGGCTTAGGGGCAATGTAATGGAAAAAGTTGTAGATTGGTAGCGTAATCGACGATGAAAAATGAGGACGCTCAGCTTGATCGTACACACCGTTCGCGCAGTCGTACAATACTGAATTTTGTTTCTGACAGTTCGAGAGTTCAAGTTCATGAAACAGCTGGGTGCTGTGTTGCCGGTTATAATTCCCTACTGAACAATAAGTTGCACATTTCAGTTAAGAGGGAAATGAATAATAAATTTACCTTTAATATGAATTCGCCTTAACATGGCCCCCACCTTAAAAGTGCACTTTCAACACAATATCAATCGTATCCAGTGCAAAGATTTAAAAACTAAAGAAAGAATGAAAAATATAAAGGAACTAAGCTATCTTTGAAAAACTCAGAACCCTTATTAAATAATACGCTTAAATCTAAAACAAGCTTATAACACGCATCAATACAAAAGGAAATACTTAAAAACTAACACTCGTTGCCCTTAGAGTCCGCCACTGGCAAAGGGCACACCTTAACGACAGAGCGCTTAAAGGTTCCGGTAGAGGTTTTCACTGAAACAACGCGCAAAATATCGTCGTCACCGGGATGAACCGCTACGATGCGTCCAAGACGCCATTTATACGAGGGGAGGTGATCGTCGCGTACTAATACCAATGCTCCAACCTTGATTTCGCACTTGTTTATTTTCCACTTTGTTCGCTGTTGAAGCTCCGCAATATACTCTTTCGACCACCTCGACCAAAAGTTTTGTTTGACCTGTTCGAGTTGTTCCAGATGCGACAAACGATTTGTCGGAACTGACTGTAAATCTGGGAAATGAACAGCCTGCAATGATCGGCCTATCAAGAAATGAGCAGGAGTCAGCACTTCCAAATCATTTGGATCTGATGACAATGGGGTCAATGGTCGTGAATTGAGAACATTTTCTATCTGAGTTAATACAGAATAAAAACTTTCAAAAGTTAAAACAACATTAGAAAGAACACGCTTGATATGGTGCTTGGAAGATTTTATACCGGCTTCCCACAATCCTCCGTGATGGGGAGAATAAGCAGCTATAAAGTGCCACCTAATTTCAAATTTTGTTTGTATTTTATCTAACAAAAGAGATTCATTAACCTGGATAAAATCTCCAAGCTCCTTTAAATGGTTATTCGCGCCGACAAAGTTGCTACCGTTATCACTGTACATGTGACATGGTTTACCTCGGCGAGCTATGAACCGTTGAAAAGTCTCCAAAAATGCTTGAGTATCTAAATCCGTCACAAGTTCCAAATGAACAGCCTTCGTGGCTAAACATACAAACAAACACAAATAACATTTTTGGATCTTACAACCGCGACCTTTACGATCCTTTATGAAGAAAGGCCCAGCATAGTCTACTCCAGTATCCCTAAAAGGCGCTCTTGGATTAACCCGCTGCTCAGGTAAGTTTCCCATAATTGGTAGTAGAGCCTTGGGCTTGAAACGGAAGCAGATGACGCATTCGCGAACAACTTGTTTAGCTAGATTTTTACCGGAAATTGGCCAACAATATTCCCGCACATTGGCCAATAGTTGCTGTGGGCCACAGTGTAATGCCCTTACATGTTCGTGTCGAAAAATAAGTTTAGTTAATGTATGATGGGAAGAAAGAATCACGGGGTGTTTTTTGTCAAAGGAATAGGCAGAGTGTCTAAGTCGACCTCCTACTCTTATTAACCTGTTTTCCAGGAATGGAGTTAAACTAAGGATTTTACTTTTATTGCCCACGGTTCCTAACTTAATTAACTCTTGAAGCTCTATAGGAAAGGATTCTTGTTGAGAGATCTTCATAAGAACCTCCTGTGAATGATGTAATTCGTCAAACGTAAAAGTTTCTGTTTTGCGATTTAGTGGAAATTTGACATTATGAATAAACCTTAATATATAAGCCATAACCCTTTTGATTCGAATTAGAGATGAGAATCTTTCAAATGGGAACCATTTCTCAAATTGTGTTTGAAGGAATACTTGTTTTCGAATTTCGGGAAGTTCATGGTGTGGAATAGGGTTATAAATCGATTTATCTGGTGGCCAACATTCTTGTGGATTCTTTAACCACGTGGGCCCTAAAAACCACATATCCAATTTAATAAAGGTTTTAGGTAATACCCCACGAGATAGACAATCGGCAGGATTGGAATCGGTGGGAACATACCTCCAAGATTTTGTGCTGGTTAATGATTGAATTTCCGTAACTCGATTTCCTACAAACGGTTGCATCGTATGAGGAGCAGTTCGAATCCATGATAAAATGTATTTGTCTATTTTAATGGTTAAAGAACTTGATACTTTGTTGAAAAGGGTGGCTAAAAGAAGAGCGGCACATAGTTCTAGTCTGGGAATACTAATGGATTTAAGGGGTGCAACTCTACTTTTCGACGTAAGTAGATTGACATGAACTCTATGATCTAAATCTACAGTGCGAATATAGATGCATGCTCCATAGGCTTGCTGGGACGCGTCTGAAAACCCATGAAGTTCTACACTTAATGGTGCTTTTACAGATACAAATCGAGGAATTTTTAAACTCTGAATTTGGAAAAGTTCATCTCTAAATGATAAGTACTTTTGAACAATTGATTCTGGAATTATCTGATCCCAAGAAATTTTTAATGACCAAAGAGACTGTAAAATAACCTTAGCTATGACAACAATTGGACCAATAAGTCCCAACGGATCAAAAATCCTTGCAGTTTCAGAAAGAATTGAACGTTTGGTGACTTTATTTAGATTCGAAGGGAGATCTATTTTAAATGAAAAGGTGTCTTCTGCGCAAGACCAAAGCATACCAAGTGTTTTTCCATCTTCTGTAGATGAAAAATAATGAGCATCTAATGACGACCTAGAATGTTTGATTCCTTCAAGAATTTTGCTGTTATTCGACTTCCATTTCCTAAGCTGAAACCCTGCAGAGCTCAGAATAGACGAAAGCTGATTACAAAGTTCTATTGTACCAGAAATAGAGTCACTCCCAGAAATTGCATCGTCAATGTAGAAATCTTGTTTCAGCACTTGAGCTGCTTGGGGCGAGGAAAATTTGTTCTCAATGAATAGTTGTTTAATGCACCTGGTTGCTAGAAAAGGTGCACTGGTTGTGCCATAGGTGACTGTATTTAATGAAAAAACTTGAAGTTCATCCTCTGGTTTGTCCCTCCAAAATATAAGTTGTAAGGGTTTAAATTTATCTTGGACCAAAATTTGCCGGTACATTTTACAAATGTCCGCCGTAAAAACGTATACATGTTGTCTAAATCGAAGAAGTATGGAAAATAGGTCATCTTGAACGACCGGACCTGCCATTTGAATGCTGTTATAGGAAAATCCAGATGACGATAACGCACTACAGTTAAAAACCACTCTAAGTTTTGTAGTGTCACTACTTTCTCGGAGTACACCGTGGTGAGGGGCATAAAAATTGACCTCATTTTTTGCTGGTTTAAAGGGCGTCATGTGTTTGAGTTCCCTGTACTCTGACATGAAATCAACGTACATACATCTTAAATTTGGATTGCTCAAAAGCCTTTTCTCCATTTTGAAAAATTGGGCTTTTGCAGACTGTTCAGACTCTCCTAGTAGATTAATAGATTCCTTTAAAGGAATGGAGACGACAAAACGACCTTCTGAATTGCGGGTAAAAGTGTCAGTGAAATGTTTTTCGGCAAGTTCTTCCTCTACCGAAAAAGAAGATTTTGGTGACACTTCCTCAAGTTCCCAAAATTTCGCCAATTGATTTTGAACATCAAGGGCCTTTGAAAAATGACAATTTGTTACCTGTGAATGTTTAATTTGCCAGGGACTTGATATGTACCATCCTAACTTACTTTTTTGTAAAATTGGCTTATCTGGCCCTAAGTCTATTGTTGATTGACATAGAAGTTTCCAAAAGGACCCTGCCCCAATTAGAATGTCTATGGGACTTGATTCAAAAAACTTAGGATCCGCAAGAGTAACGTTTGGAGGAATTTTTAATGAATTTGCATTAAATGAAATGCAAGGTAGATTACTTGTAATGGTAGGAATGATCAGACAATTAAGATTTAATTTAAAATTAGAATAGTGTGATTTTAAATTAATATCGCAAGCCTTTGATACGCTAGCATGTGCTTGGTCTATGCCACTAACAGAAACATCCACTGAGGTTTGTGGAAGTTTGAGTTTATCGGCTAGAATTTGGGAAATAAAGTTAGACATGGATCCACTATCCAAGAGAGCCCTACAGGTAAGTGATCTACCCTGAGCATCTTGAACTTCTACTAGTGCTGTTGCCAGCAAGACTTGACTTTGAACGGCAGCATTAGAACATGTAAGATTCTGAAAGTTTTTGCAATTTTGGCTGTCGTCAGAAGATTTTGAATCTGAAACCTGATTTTCTGGATCATTTGGATCCTTAGAGACACTGAGCGAACTATTTTTAACTGAACTAAAATGTAAAAGTGAATTATGACGTTCCTTGCAATGTTTACATGAACCTGACTTGCAAGAATTTATTTCATGGCCCTTCAGTAGACAATTAAAACAAAGTTTCAATTCCTTGACTTTTTCCCTTCTAGTCTTAATAGATAAAGCTAGAAAATCGGGACAATTGTAAATTAAATGAGGCTTTTTACAATAAAAACACGAAATCATATGTTTTTGAATGGAATCATTCTCTTGAGCTAAAAAACATTTATCTTTCGGATGTTTAAAACTAGAATCGTTTTTAAATTTAACTGATTGAAAACTCTTAGGCCTACCCTTATGCATGTTAACCTTTTCAAAAAAGTCTGCTCTAGCACATAAAAAGTTTTTTAAATCGGAAATGCTTGGAAATTCAATGTCCTTAATGTACTGTTCCCATTCACGAATATTATCTATGTCGAATTTACTTGTTACCAAATATACAATTAATGGATCCCAATAATCGATTTTAGACCAATAGTTTCTAACGATTTTAAATTTTTTGATAAACAATCGACAATGTTTCGAAAAGCAACCGGAGAATCTGCTTTCGGCTCAGAAATATTGAAAAGAGATTTAATGTAATTATGTGCCATTAATTTTTTGTTATCAAATCTCTGACATAGAATATTCCATGCCATCTCATAATTACTGGAAGAAATTTCTATACATTGTATACACTGAGCAGCAGTTCCCTCCAATGACGCACGTAAATAATGAAATTTTTGTATTGAATCAAGACTATGTGCATTGTGAATTAATGATAAAAATAATTCCTTAAACTCGAGCCACTTTTCACATGTACCTGTAAACTTCGGCAACTCAATTATAGGCAATTTTGCATTGACAGCCTTAATTGAATTTGGAGCATTAATTTGTTGATTTGAAGAACTGGGTGAGGAATTTTGAGGTAATGAAAATGAAAAAAGATAATTTTTTGCATCAGAAATTGTTTTATAATATAAACGTTCAAATGACTGCTCTTGGTTTTCTTTAAATTCCTCAAAATCGATTCCTTCCAATTCAAATTGTACATCATTGAATGCTGAAAGCAAGCGTCCTTCAACATTTTTTAAACGCGTGTCCAATTCAATCAAGTTTGTGCTGCTAGGTTCTGAGCTTTTTAAAGATTCTAAATATGACTTGAAACGTACTAAATTTGAAAATATAGCTTCTCTTTTACGTACGAGATTAGATGTTCTATCTGCTTGTTTTTGCTTAGGCATTTTGTTGTTTCAAATAATGACTAAAAGAGTATTAAAGAATCGTAACTCAATAAAATGATCTTAGATAAAACAGAAGTGCCTGTGCTTAAGCAAAACCAATGAAATGATTTTTTTTTTTTTTTAAACTAAGCCTAACATGATTTAAAAATGTCTGTAAAATGTAAATGTCTGTACCAACGTACCTAATAGATTAAAAACTATTTTAAACTACTACGCACTGCAAAATGTAAAATGTACTTCAGCTCTGAAGAAAATCTTGCACCTAGTCAAAATTACACGATGTAAATTTGATCAGCGTATTCGATGAGGCATTTGACACCTGCAAATCGTACATGGAATACTTCCTCAAAGTCTACTGCTGGACATGCGCCGCCTCTGTTCAACCTAAGCAGCTAAAGAAATGACAGCAACTCTGAATTGATTGCCAAAAATCAAGCTTCATCAGACGACCGAGAACTCTGGAACTGACCACTCTGTGCTGAA
Organism: Kuschelorhynchus macadamiae; assembly: GCA_030620095.1. NCBI lineage: Eukaryota > Metazoa > Arthropoda > Insecta > Coleoptera > Curculionidae > Kuschelorhynchus > Kuschelorhynchus macadamiae. The sequence continues at coordinate 1,133,431 of JAUTXW010001744.1, forward strand.
GGCAGCTTTCACCCAACGAAGCTCTCGAAGCAACGAATCTAATTAGCTTAAATTTTACCTTGTATTCAGCAGCTTGTTTCCAAAAGATGACCACTTTTTACTACACAGTTTAATGTTCAAATGAAAAGTCCCCACTGGGTCGTAAAATGCCCCGAAAATGATAACTTGCGAGTACACTGCACGACTACGATTTTTCAAATTTCACCTTATTCTTTTACGCTACCACAAAGATGTTTGGCAACGTTGCATGTCGTCATGTCGAATGCAATGGAAATCAAAATGGCCGACTGGAAAACGACAACAAACGTTGAGAAACTGTCAGACGACAATGATAATTATCCTGGGTCGAAGGATCAAAAAAAGATTATGTAAGATAAACTGTTGTTTATATACACATCCCGCTTTCCCGGTTCAGCTTTTGTTAAAACTGCGGGCGTTGCGTACGCTAATTGTTGAAGCTGGTTCTGGTTTTTTTAGGACTGTATAACAAGAAAAGCAATTATCATTAAAATGATTTAATAGATAAAATCATTAATACCTGTTTCTCAATATCAAACATAAACTGAAAGGCTTAGGGGCAATGTAATGGGAAAAGTTGTAGATTGGTAGCGTAATCGACGATGAAAAATGAGGACGCTCAGCTTGATCGTACACACCGTTCGCGCAGTCGTACAATACTGAATTTTGTTTCTGACAGTTCGAGAGTTCAAGTTCATGAAACAGCTGGGTGCTGTGTTGCCGGTTATAATTCCCTACTGAACAATAAGTTGCACATTTCAGTTAAGAGGGAAATGAATAATAAATTTACCTTTAATATGAATTCGCCTTAACAATCTGTTTTTACTAAATTAAAATTAATTGAACGATAAAGCGATTTTGGACAGCACACTGTTGTTTAAACTCATATAAAATATTAATAAATCATGGTTAAATGATGAGTGTTTTGATCTTGTGCAGTAAAAATCCCTGAAGATGCCTCGCGCAATCGCAGGCGAAATGTTGGAAAGTAATTCCAGCTTGACACGGTTTAAACCCAAGAACCATGATCTCTTAATTGAGTCCAGCCGTGAAACCATTCGTATATTGTTCAGCCTGCTTAGCGAAACTTAGGTTTCATATTGAGGGTGACCAAAGTTTTTAATACCGTTTCTTGATTCATAAATTTGTATAGCAATATTTTGTATATATCTCCAGTTTGGAATTCATTTCATCATAAATATATAAATAGAATTGAATGCGTTTAGAAAAAAAATAATAATTCTCTTAAGTTTCCTTTTAACAGACATCTTTCAGTATACCTGGTGGACTTATTGTTTTATAGGCTAAATGCAGATGAAAGTATTTAGTTGGTGTTTTTTTCTTAAGTTAACTAATACTCTAGTTGATTCAGAATATATAAAATACATTTATTTTTCAGGTCACTTTTTGTCACTAAAAGCTTTCAAACTCTCCTCTGGGCAGATTTACACAAACTTATAACTATATTTCTCATTTGGACGATAATCTTGATATCTATGGTAGTAGCTTAAGACTTGCTAAAGGAACGATTAACTTAAATTCTTCTTAGAACTCTTTCCTGTTTTTTCTTTAATTGATTTTTAATTATTATTGTAACTTGTTTCAACAAAATTTGTAAAGATTAAGCTCTTAATTTGTGAAGCCGTTATAGGGGCAGCTGCATCTATTGTCTATTGGAGGGCGGCTTTAAAATTTTTCCTAATATATTTTTTGAAGCATATAACTTTGACGTAGCTTTTCGAATGCAATGTAATAAATGTATTTCAAATTTGTCGTTCGACATGTTTCACTTCTAAATTAATAAGTCTTTTAGTCGAATTAATTTCAACTCTGGTTTTTCTTCATGAAAGCTCCATCTATATATTTTCAAAGTAAGTACACTGAGCTACCCAAGAAGCAGATTAGCTGCCTATTGGTTTTAAGAGAACTTTAAGAAGGTTTTAAGGTGGCATAATAAAAACCATGTGTTTTATGACTACTTTTTTAAATTCGAATAAGATTACAAGGGCTAAATATTTTAAGAACAGGTTTTGAGCATGAAAGCAATCTCATAAATCCTTACTTCCAATTAGATTTAATAATAATTTGAGACCGTCGCTAAATAGCTTAGTTAAATCAGTTTACGCTTTACAACAATCATAAATCAAATAGGTTTTCAAATTCAAAATGGGTTTAAGAATATTCAGAATGGTTTTAAACCATTTAAGGTTTAAAATATTGATAAGGGTCGTATATCTGCCTTAATTTTGCTAGATTATTCTAAATCTTTTGATACCTTCAATCATAAATTATTATGCTCAAAATTGAAGTACTATTGATTTTCTCCACATGCTGTGCAATTTATATCGTCCTATCTTACTGGGCGTAAGTTTTTCTGCTTTACACTCCAAACCTCATGAGGTATGTGGAGTTTTGTTCCAGTCAGGTGTATTTGGCTGAGTTCGCTGTAAATCGGAACTTAAATCGCTTATCGAAGGTATCGGAAAAACATAACTTATTTTTAAATGCCAATAAATGCTCTGTAATATACTTCAAAGGCAAAAAATCTGTGATATTAGTAAGCTTATAAAAGCTAAAATTAATGACACAATTTTGCCTATTAAAGATTGCGTAAAAGCCCTGGGTATACATTTGGACTCAGAACTATCCTTTCGCATGCACACCACTGATCTTATTCAGAAGTCCTACACAAACTTAGAATACCACACTGAAAACTTTGCTCTCAGATGCTCTTGTCTTATCATTTTTTAATTATTGTTACCGTAACCACGTATATGAACCCTTCTTAAATTTTATTAATAAAACCCGCATTCAAAAAGTACAGAATTCCTGCTGCCAATTTGTTTTTTGTCTTTGCGAGAATGATCATGTGTCTACTGGAATTGCCGAACTTGGACGGTTTAGTATGGATAAACGAAGAAAAATGCACTTTGCGACATTTGTCCATCGAATCATGCTGACGGGTGTTCCTTCATACCTGAGAAATAAGCTAAAATTTAAAAATGAAGTTCATTGTCTAAACACAAGAAACACTTAAATTTGTTTTATTAGATGTTATTTTAATGGTTTTTATTAGTTTTACTTTCAAATTTGATTTAATTCTTAAGTGTGGTTTATTATTTTACGTTTTTTGTAGGTTTTTTCACGACACTATTACTAAGTTAAGTGTTAAGCTATTAAGCTAAACTGCGCTTAGTGATAGTGTATATAAAAAAGTAATAAGTTGTGATGAAAACAGTATTCTGTTATTTATTAATCAATAAAAAGACTTTTATTATTATTATAATCATTAAAAAACTTTTTTCTCCTACAAAATTGTTAGTTGCTTTAAGTCAAACATAAAGCAGTCACAAAACCTATGAGTTGCATCATTACCCAAATCATGCTTGTTGATGTTTTATATGAAGCCTTTTTTCAGTACGACAGAATGAAAATAAAAAACGAGTTTATTAAATACAAAAAATAAATGAGTAAAAAAATTTCTTAAAAACTAGGACAAGAATAAAAATTTTGCAGTAGGATTATGCTAATAAAACTTTTATACTAATTAATAAAATTAAACAGACGATATATTTTAAAAGGCAAAAGAAAAATTATTATTGTAAAACCAAGAACCGTCGGTTTTTTCGTTGGCTGAATCGTAAATAATTCTTAATAAAGAATCACTTCAAAATTGAAAAGCCTACATGTGGGCATTCCTCTGCTCCTGTGTCTGAATTCTCCTCGATTTTTTTGCAATTTCGTTTTGTTGGGAACCGATTTAGGGTTCTTTAGTAGAGTTGCCACCTGGATTTTATGGGTTGGCCACCATAACATGCCGCCCGTCTTCCCAGACTTTGTGTACTATGGCTAAGCACACTTTTTGGTCTTCAATAGTTTGTCTAAAGGTTCTAGATAATAGAGCATTCTGAATAAAATTCGCTTGTCGGAGTTACATTGTCTTAAATTTCAATTTTTCACAGCGTTTCGATCGGCGATGTATCTCCGATGGTTCTCAAGTGTAAACTAAGTTGAATGATGCCTAAAAGTTAGGAGCCAAAGCGAGACATGTTCGTGTGCGAGAGTAAACGTCTCCCAACATTTGGGATATCGATAGTGAGCTTGCTAAACTTTGCTTTGACAGATGAACACAGTTTCTTTAAATTTTCTTCTCTTTCAGTGATATTCGTTATGAAGGATTTTAGCTTCTGACCATTGGATTCTATGGTCGTTGTTCTAGGAATGTTCAGCGAAACGCGATTTTAATGTATATCATTTCCGTGTGTTTTCGATGTTCTTTAATTCTTATATCAAGGGGTCATTTCATTGCTCCAATGTGTGATTGACCACATTCACAAGGTACCTGATCGATATAATTAATTATGTCGGTCATTTGTGTTATTGGGCTGGGTTTTAGTTAATAGGCTTCTTAAAGTGTTTGCTGACTTAAAAGCTGTTTAGATATTGTAGTTTTTTGTTATTCGTCGGATTTTTATGATAGTTAAGAACGAGCCAGTTGGTTGTACTGTCACTTGAATTGGGTTAATTTTATTTTGACATTACAGACAATTATCTAAAAAGTATCCTTCGTTTGTATTTTCCCCCAAACTTTGCTACTAAACTTGAAAACTATTATTAGATAATTACGTTCATATTCATATTTCATTATTCTCTAATATGAAAAACCTTTGATGAGATCTATTGATAAAGCACATTTGAGATTTTAACATGTATATCATATGGGATTATAATCTGGATACAAATTGCTTTAAGTAAATAAACAAAACATGCAGTGATAAAACCCCATACGTTTTGTGGTTATAAGTTTAATTTTATAAAAGCTTTATTAGTTCTTTATAACAGCCTTACAACCTTTCCATTAGGTTGTCATTATAGTGATGTCATTTAAAATAGGCTGTCATAAACTTTTTAAGAGTGGGTTCTCTAGGTTTTAAGAAGATTGTTATGGTGAAGTTATTATGAGTAATATTAATAATAATAATAATATAAGGATGTATGTTATGAAAAGCTGTAACAATCTCCTGTATCTCTTGATAAACTTTTTCTTAGGTGTATATGTATTAAAATGTATATAGGAAATTTTCTTTTTTTTTTATTTTGTTTATAACGTTTGCATGTTTTTTTTCGAACAAATGTAAATAATGAATCGGTCGTATCGTCGGCATACAACTAGAAGAATAAACAATTAAGTCGTAATACCTTGTGTGCCATATGTAAAGTCTGGTAAGTATTATTAAATGTCACGGGCTCAGGCGATTACTTAATCCAGAAACCCCATATGTCTTAAAACAACCAATAGTATGCATGTTTTAAGGTATCGAAAGCTTTGAAATGGTCGGGAAGTACCAAACCGGAAAAACCGTTGCATTGCTGTTGCTGTGTTATGTCACCTTTAAAAGTGCTGTTACACATATATGCATTTTTAAAAACCCTGAGTAGTTTTCGGTAGAATACACAATGTATTAACTTGACTTGTATTTGTTTTTTTTTTCGGGTTTTCCAAATTTTTGAAAAAATTGTTAAGTTTATTTTTAACATATTTCTGTTTTTCTTGAATAAAAATGTATTTTTCTGCATTACCAATTAATTCTTTACTTACTCTTGGGAGCATGTCTGAAATTTTTCCATTGTTAGGATTATCAGATCGTTCTCTATGAAAAATAATGGGCTTATAGTAAAAGGTTATTCACTTTGTAGACTTCTTATAAGAAGACAACAATGCGTATTTAAGACTGGCTGTAGCTTACCAAATATATACACACATACTTCACTCCTTAATATAAATAATATAAACATTAATATTTTAATATATACCGTTTAAGAAACCTACATGTTATGTTCATCAGAGAGAAGTAGTAGCTAAGAGGGAAATCTAAACTAGAGAGTTTTTGCAAAGGACATCTATTGATAATCTAAATAAGATTGGCCTCTATTTGCTGTTAAATAAATTTAATTCAAATATTCAATACAAATTCAAGCTGGCGGTACAAAATGAAGGCCAAATAAAATGTTTGTAATCGTAAAAAAAATCCAGGTCAAAAATTATGTTTTCTTAATTCTATTGCTCTGTCTGTTGATCTGTCTGACTGTTTGTCAGTTCACGGCGTAGCTAAGAACTATTTACCCGATTGACTTCAAATTTTGGTCAAATATTAAGGGTTATATAGGAATTACCTCGTAATAGTGAGGAAAAAATCCAATGTGGCCGAACAAAATGACGGCCTAGTGAAATGTTAAAAAAGTTATTACCAAAAAACAAACTACTTAATTTAAAATCGTCTTATGCCATTTCTTCTTAAACATCAGATAATATTCCCGGATCAGTTCGGATTTTTTACCCAACAAGTGCATCAGTGACGCCATGTTCTCGTTGCCTAGCGACGTATCTCTCAATAACAACCACACCACCGCCTCAGTTTTTTGTGACTATGCAAAGGCCTTTGACTGTGAGTGAGTCATGAAATTTTGATAAACAATATGAATTTTTATGGAATCCGTGGTATTTATTTAAATTGGTTTAGGAAATAGGCAATAACTTGTAACGGCAAATGCCATTGTTCTGATTCTGTTCGTAAATTGATTACCAGTGGAGTCCCTCAAGGTTCGATCTTGGAACCTATTCTTTTTTTGTTGTGCATTAATAATATCACCAACCTAAAAATTAATGGAAAAGTTTTTCTCTTTGCTGACGACACAAGCATAACATGGAATGATTTTGATACAACGCCTTTACATTCTAATATTTCCAGCAACCTTGTTATGATTAAGGCTTGGTCCGATTTCAATCTGCTTTGCTTCAATGTGGATAAAACTGTTGTCTTATCTTGTATGGGAACGTTACAACCACTTTAGCTACTTAACAGCAATATTAAATACGTTGAGTCGGTAAAATTCTTGGATTTGAATATAAATAACAACCTAAAATGCTCTAAGCATATTGACACCTTAACTAAAAAACTTTCTACCGCCTGCTTTGCTATTCGATCAGTTTCAAAAGAAATGGACGTGTCTTCTGCCAGATTTACTTATTTCTCTCTATCCGAGTCCCATCTCCGCCTTCTCTTTTGGGGCTGCGGCACCACCAAGCAATTTCTTAGTATTTTTAGGCTTCAAAAGAGAACAATGCGCTATTTGTTTGGTTTAAATAATAGAGCGCACTGCCAATACCATTTCAAAAAACATGAAATATTGACACTTCCTGCATTATTTATTTTAGATACCGTCTGTTTGATGAGAAAACATATAAACACAGTCCCGGAAAAGCCACAATACGTGTATCCTACCAGAAACTCTAGGCATGACATATAACTTCCCATTCCTTCCACAGAATTAATAAAAAAATCAATTATTTAAATTATCATAAAACTTTACAACCATCTTCCAGAACATTTGAAAACTATCCCTGTTTGCACTGTTTCGAAAAAAAAACAAAGCGTACCTTATTTAAAGACCTTCTTCCTGCGTTAATGATTTTTATAAGAATAAGTCTCATTAAAATGTTTTTTATTTGCTTGTTTACTTAAATCTTTTTGGGTGTCATGTTCCAGCTGCTAACATGGATTTTGAAAATATTTTATAGGGGATTGAACTTTCTTTTTTTTTAATACACTTTAATTACTATATTAGTTCAGTACAGTTTTTGTTTAACTTCACTTATTTTGCTTGTATAACGCTAACAAAATAGAGCTTAAGGCCGCGTAATTTTAATTTCAATGTCATCGAAATTATTCACCTCGCATATGTATTGTTTCATTATTGTTAAGGTCACCTGTATTCATTAACCGCTTTACGGCAGTGTTATGTCTACTTTTATGTATTTGCATTGAACTATCGAAAAATATGATTTTTTTTCGATTAATATTTCGTTTTTTCATTGTTTTGTTCTTTTTCTCTTAAGGTAAATTTCGCTTTGTCCATAAAATTGTAACAATTTTCCTGCGGCAATAATCCACTTATATACAGGAGAAAAAACATCACAAAGAAGTTTTTCCGTCATTTTTTTTTGTTTGCCATTCAATTGTTTGACCAACAGACAGACAACGTTCATATCTTAAAAGGATGCAAATCTGCCATCTCTAAACACACGACGTAACGTGTAGACTTAAAGAAAAATTCATATGATAATGTATAGAAAGGCCTTTTTAAAGAGTTACAAGAAATATAATTATGGTGTTTTCATTACACATAAGCGCTTGTTATCAAAAACTCCCTAGAATCAGCAGGAAGAGTCTCTTCTAACGCAGTCGAGGTCAGCTGTCATTCTGTGCTATTTGGATTATTAATAATAAACGAATATTGTTTTAAGGTATATACCGTTACTATCGGCGGTACAAAAACGTTATTATACAATTGAACCATGAAGAAAAAATGTTACTTCGAAGTACCTTTCCAATTCGAAAAATGTTTCTTGTATTTTAAATATGTACAAGGCCGGGATGAGAAATTGATGGGCCTCGAGAGCTGACGACAGTCGAACGTTTTCGATCAGGTAATTAATAATGTTTGATATAAAATATTTTTAAAGATATCTAATAAACGACTTTCACGAAAGAGGCCAATCCGTGCGTATAAAAAACGGTAACCCCAAATGAAGTGTATCAATAATAAATCCGTTTTCGGCCTTTCAGTTCAGACATGTTACTTTTTACCTTAAGCCACGTCCAAAAATCAGCAGTTGAACAAACTTCAAAAATTCCCTTTGACTTTTAAAATATGTAGTAAGTCAAACGTTTTAACATTCTGTTATTTGCGTTTTTACCTAAGATGACCCTTTGGAAGACCATAATAAAAAAAGTTGGAACCAAACTGAAAAATATTTGTTTTCTGGACGTTTTGTGGGAAAGTCTACCCCCGTCTTCAGCAAATCTAAAAATAAAAAAAAAACTAAAAGCAGAATATTTCTTATATTTAGTATAAGAAATATAACCAGACATTCTGTCAGAGATTAGCTATTCTAGTTATATTTCTGATACTAAACAATAAATATTCTGATTTTAATTTTTTTTTATTTTTAGGTTTGCTGAAGACGGGGGTAGACTTTCCTCGGAAACGTCCAGAAAACAGATATTTTTCAGTGTCGTTCCTCGGGTACCTTCATAGTGGACCCAGAACTTAAGACTGCCTATTAAACTTATCAGGTAATTATTTTATTTTTTTCTTATAATTGTCATTGTGGCGAAAAACCCAAAAAATAGTTTTAAATTCCACTAATAATCAATTAAACAAAGGCCAATTTACATGGACATGTTAAAATAGGATTTACAGCCAAACACTAGAGCAAGGTTTGAAATATACAGTGTGTTCATTTATATTTTGACATCTAGTTAGAGCTTTAACTACAGTAGATATAAAAAGCCTTAAATACCAAAGTTACTGGGATTTTCTTGTATTGTCATTAATTTTTAATTAAAAAAAAGTTTTTTTTTAAATAATTAGAAAGTTGGAAATTATACATAACCCATATTATCTATCGATTATAAATATAACAGGTTTGATATCTCTAAAGACAATCGAGGAAATTGACAGAAACCCTGCCAGTGATTCTGTGGATTGCTAGAAAAGAAAGCCCCTTACGCGTTACGTCTTTAACGGGCCTTGTTTTCAGATTTCAGGGGATGTTCATTTCCCGGATTCTGTTGAGACCAAAAATATTTAATAATTGAAAAAAAAAACAGTTAAGAATTAAATTTTTTTAAAAATTTTGAAAAAAGCGCATACTGAAGACGGATAAAGATAGGGAAAGGGAAAGGTATTAAGTTTCAAATTTAGCATTGTGTGGCATAGGAAATCTATTAAATTTGGTTTAGAAGAAGCAGTTTGGTGTTTCTCTTGAAAACTTTTTCTGAGGCAGTAAACTCATTCATTTTAAATTTGTTTATTAAATGTGCAAATAAATAAGAAAAAAAACTTTTCGGAAATCAAAAATTCTTTGTTGTGGGACCGTATAGTTAATAGATTTTTTCGTCTTATATTGAGATTGTGCAGTACGATAAGTTATTTTTTTGTGTAAATATGGTAGAGTCTTAAAGTTAAGGGTTTTATAAAAAAAGAACAAGAGCATGTTAGACTCGTCTATTGTGCATATTTAACAAATTTGCTTCTTTTATCGTATGAGAAATGTGTTCACGTCTTTTTATATCAAAAATGAGCCTTAGTTTCGAGTGTTCGTATTTTATTAGCGTCGACATTCTCAAGACAAGGTCCATAGATAGTGTCACAGAAATTTAAGAGTGATAACACTAGTGCATCACAAAGCATTTTCTTGATGCAAAAGCTCAAAAAGTGCCTTTGCGAAAATATTGTTTTTAAGGCGGAATATCCACTTTTTAGTTTAACGTAACGTGTTCTTAAAATCTAACTATATTATGATCCATTATGACTCCTAAATTTTTAAAAGCTATGAGATTGTTATTTATGTGTAAATTTAACTTACCTAAAATATTTGCTTAATTGTTATTACTATAAACAAAGTAGTTACTAATTTGGTTGGGTTAATCTTTAGGAAAGGCTCCTGAGTTTCAGTATATAAGGTGTTTAAATCTGCGTTTACGCACCGATTGGCCTCGACCACATCAGTACTTTTAAATGAAAAATAGACCAGGGCATCATCTGCGTAGCAATGATGCTTAAAATATAGAAATTGATTTATTAATTGCGACGTATAGAGGGTATATAGTAATGGACACATAATGCTACCCTGAGGAACCACAAAGGCAACATTAAGGGCTTCCGATTTTTTACCATGAAGTACTATTGTTTGTTTCCTGTTTGATAATAAAAAAGACACCAGGGCCAACACAGAATCACTGCGCAAACACTGCAACAAAACTAATAATATTTCATAGTTGACCATGTCAAAATCTTGAATAAAATCCAAAAGAACCAAAACAATAGCTAGATCAAGGGCTTTAAATATATCATCCGATACCTGAGATACACTATACAACTATAACCTTTACGGAGACCAGAGTGATATGCAAGGATCAAATAACTAATATTTAAATACTCAATTATTTGCTGTTGCATATTTTTTTCTAATAATTTAGAGAGAACTGGAAGAATCGATATTGAACGCATTTGTTTAAATTCAGTAGGATTTTTAACTTTAGACCAGGGAATAATATTGACATCCTTTCATTGATCTGGAAAATGATTTTTTTCCAAACAAACATTTACAATGTGAGTTAGTGGATTAATTTTGCAGGACAACAAAATAAAATAAAGGCAATATTAAAAGTATCAGCTCCAAATGTGTTACTTTTTATGGTTTTTAGAATGAAAATGATTATATCTTGCTATACCAGCCTAAATTTATATTTATTTTGGGTAATTTTATGTTCCTTAAAATACTTAATAAATTTTTTATCAGGCATTTGGTATTTTTATTTATATTAGTTAGCAAGGTTTTTGTTAATTTTTCCGATTGTCTCTAAAGTTATCAAACCTGATATATTTATAATCGGTAAGAAGATGCGCATTTAATGAAATAATAATCTAATGACTTAAGAATTTTTAATACTTTTAAAGGAAATACAACAAATTTTGTGTTTTTTGTATCCTCTATATTTAAAGCTCTAACTAGTTGGCAAGAAGAAATCCCCGTACGTTTCTGGCGCATGTAGTAAAATTAGTTAACGCTCCAGTCCCGTAAAGGATTAGAGTGTAGTGTCTAGAACTTTTACTGCAAATTCAAACAGACGAAAGTTTGGAGCGGCATTTGAAGCGGTAAAATAAATGTCCGTGTAAATGGGCTTATTCTCAAAGATTTTGGAGTGTCTTTCCAAAGCGCAACACCGCAGCGACGATTTGGAATGTATGCTTCTAGCACGTGTAGTATAATAGTTAACACTCCACCCGTCCATCAAGATGCAAAAACTAAGAATATAGATAATAGATTGTGCTACGTCATATAGAACCATAAGAAAAATATGTGTTAAAAAGTGGCGTCAAGGAAAAGATCGCTATGTAGATATGGATCATTTGAGTTCTATTAATTTTTCTAAATTATGTCATGGAGACAACTTAACAAATCATACAAAGACTGTAAAAATGCAAAAAAATACACACTCTTACTAAAAAAGAAATTCCAAAGAGAGGAAAATTGGGTTGGATGTGTAAGAGCTATACAAATGCAATTACTGCCACTTTCTGGCTTTAAATTTCCACGAAGAGTTTTATAGCTTATGCATATAGCGGATAAATGGGCTCTTATTGGCATATTCGACAATGTCAAAGGTGTGAATGTACGAGACAATTTTCTTTGTAGAGATTGCGGAAGAGGACACAATATCACAGTATAGGGTGACCATATTTTTGTTGACCAAATGCTGGACAGGCGAAATTAGGGAGGGGGGTATAGTATGAAATATGAAAAGATACACAACTTTTATTTAACACAAAAACAAACAACTTTATTTATAAAAACTTTAAAAATTAAAATGTAAACAAAAACATAGCCAACATAGGTAACTTATAAATTATAAATACTTTTCGGCAGAGTGAGTTTTTTTTAAAAGCTCTTTGTTGTCTGTTATTTTATCTGCGAACTCTCCACAAGTGATTGCAATATTGCAGCGGACAATACACGAAGCTTTAAGGGTCTCTACACTCATTTGCGACTTTTCAGCAGTCCAATAATTGTTAATTATTGAAAACTGTCTTTCGGTGGGTGCATTTGTTCCGGGCAAACACAAAGAAAACTGAATTATTTTTTTTAGACTATCAAACAAAATATTTTCCTTTTTAAAAAAATTAAACACCTCAACCCATTTTAAATCTACCGGTTTATTTTCGTTTTTCCAACCTAATAATTTTTGCTCTGATACGTATTCTTTCAAAAACGTAATTTGGTCAAATAAAGCATTTTCATCAATAATTTCTTTATCATGAGAAAAGTGGTCCCTAATAAAAAGCAAACTACCTTGAACTTCATCCCAGTGTACAACGTTTTTAAGCTCAGTCCATTCAAAACAGTCAATTTCTACAAGTTTCACTGACCAAATTTCTAAGTAGTCCAAACAATTTTTATAAAACATTTTTACATGAGATATAAACCATGCCTCATTAATAAGACCACTTTCTGAAAGTTTTTTTAAATCTTGTTTAACTAAAAGGGGTAAAAATGCGTTATCTAATCTGGCTTTAAGTTTTAAAATAAGATTTTTTATTTCACGGGAAACCTCGACAACAGTATTTGTGTTGCCTTCCACATTTTTTACAGAATCTGAAAACAAAGAGGCCTGAGAATGCAAAAACTTTAACCACAACTCCGAAGTATCATTTTTAAAAAAATTCTCAATAAAAACCGGACATTTATCTATGGATAGAAAATACGATTTTAAGGGTACAAATAATTTGAGAATTCTCTCAATGGCAGGAAGCAAAGAAAGCCACCTAGTTTTACTATTACTTAATAATTTGCGGTATTCAACATCTGCTTCCTCACAGAATGTTTTTAAAGTTTCTACTCTAACGGTAAAAATATAGAAATGGCTATATATTTTGTTTACTATAGTATCTATATCGATTGGTAATAAATCCGTTGCTGTTTGGATTGCATTATGAATAATATGGGCTGAACACCCTATACCCAGAAGTTTCTGTGGCACCCTTTCATTTAAATTATGAAAAACATTTTTTGTTCCTTTTCGTGCAACGCCGCCGAAATTTGTATTCGCGTTATCCGCGCAATAAGCAAACAGTTTGTTAGTTAAATTATTATTATTTAGAATTTCAAACAAACTATTGCTTATCAACTCCGAGGTTTCACCAGGAAGAGAAACTAAATCTAATATTTTAACTACAATTCCAGAATTTACACTAAAAAAGCGGATAATCGTTGGAAACAGTTTAATGTCTTTATGATTAGACGCATCGGAGAAAATTGAAATAAAGCTTACATCCTCAAGTTCTTGCTTTAACTGAGCTATTGCAAAAGGAGCCAGTACTTTTTTAATAATCGCTTCTGTTTTCGTCCTGGCACAGGAAAATTTTGTTTGAAACTGCCTCTGAATAATCTTCGATGTGCAGTCCATGGACCGAAAACTATGATTATGTACCACGGTATGAAACGCAAATACCGTTTCTGTCAACGCCAATCTAACCTCTTCCTCGCCAAATTCGACTTTTTTAAAAAACGAAGATAAACTAGAAGAACTCGCCGCGGCTCTGGTACTCTTAATGTGTTTATCAGTTTGCAGGTGTCTGGTTATGTCCCTGCGTCCGCCAGCAGCAATGGAAAATTTACTTAAACATTTTTCGCAAAAAACGTCAGTTTCGCTGTCCTTTACTTTTTTTATAAAGGGAAAATCTCTCTTCAGTTCCGGCGTGAAACTACAATTGCGCCTTTGCTTTTTACTTGCGTTTTCGCTGTTAGACATGTTCAAGTATTTAAAATTTTAAGCTCCGATCACAAATGCTGAGAAAAAAAAAAGAAAAAAAAGAGTAAAACTAAAATCAACACCTATATGTGATTAAAAGAGATTTCCCTACTAAAAAGTAAAAACCAAATAAATACCTTTTCCCTTTCTGCCCGTATCTCGCACTTTACATTGATAAGAAGGTATTATTCATATAATAAAATAATTGGTATATTCTGGGAATCACAGACGGAACACCCAATGTCAAAATATGTATATATATATATATATATATATATATATATATATATATATATATATATATATAAAACAAGATCACAAGGACGGTCACTATTATTTTTTTTTTTTGTAAAAGGTTGATAGTTAATTTTTTAAATTGAATCCATAAAAGAATAAAGAAAAAATCCTATTTCTTAATCAAATTTACTTGTTTAATATTAGGGAAATGTTATCGCGTCTCCCTAAATCCATCAGTCAGCAGCTATCTATAAATCTTATGTCCAATTTAAATTGCTTCTGACGTTTTGCTTTAACTTACACGACTCATCCCTAGAGCTCTTTCTTTACCACATTAGAACATATTAAATGTTTAATTTTTCAATTTAAAGCTTCCATTCTGTTATCATGTTGGTGTTTTGAAAACAGCCTATCAATTATGCTCTCTTCAGATACTAGAGAATAATTTATTTCTGACATTGCTATATTCAGAGTAATAAATACTTTAGTTTCGTGATTAGTAACTCGTATTCCAAAACCGTATGAATTACCCTGTATATTGATGAACATATCGGAAAACTGCTTCCTGACATGCAAGTCCCTAAAGCGTATGTAGGGACAGGAAACGAAATCGAAGTAATGTTATAGTACAACCTGAGTTAAAAATTATTTAACCATAAATTTGTCAAAGGCATGTAAAATTACCGTTACTATTTACAGCGAAGTAATAATCGAATCATTTGCATGGTATTAAAACAGATTTAAGCATACAGACAGCTAAAAATACACCTTCTCTATTGAATCACGTTTTCCTGCATTTTACTGCCGCACCGCAATTGTTTAAACACTAACAGAAATTATATTTTAAGCACTTTTATAGCTTTCTTAGAACCACAACTCTTTGTCGCCGGGATTTGTCTTCTGATTTTTATTGATTTCCGAAATCGTTATGTAAATCTGAAAGGTGCCGACAGACGTTTATGATGTCAATTTTAACAGTCTCATTTTAATATGTATGTACGATTTCGTATCGTGGAGTGTTGTCCTGTGTGACTTTGTTGTTCAGAAAGTAGAGCCATTTTTTTTTATTAGGCCTTAGAAAGCTGGGCCATCTTTTTACTTGCCTTGTAGAAGGGAAGAACATATTGTAATCCCCTCCAAGATATTTTCAGGTCTTTACGTTTTAAGGTCTCTAGATGCCGAAAAACATGTTTTCCCGATTCCGTCGGTCTCTCTGGTAGACTGTCTGTCGATCCTGTCTGGCGGTCTGTCTGTCTGTCTACCGGTCTGTCTGTCGGTATGTCTGTCGATCTGTTTGTCGATCTGTCTTCTGTCTACCTGTTCGCGCCATATCTAAAAAACTTTTAACCCGATTACAATCCGATATAAAGAAACAAAAATCCAGATAGTGGAATAAAATAGCAGCTTATTAATATAAATAATAATAAATATTAAAAAATAATACTTAAAACTAATTTATCAAATTTACCCCAAATTTTGCACAAAAATTAAGTATTACATAGGAATCAACTGCTAACATTTTGGTACTAATCCAAGGTAGCAAAACAAAAGTGCGATCTAATAAAATGTTTTCAAAAAATCAGCCTGAAAAACTACTTATTGGATTAATTTCAAATTCTGTGCAAGCATTAAGAGTGATCAAATAAAAAAAAGTCAACTTAAAAAAACATCTTATTTAATTGTCTTCAAATCTTACAGAAAAATTAAATGTGATATAAGGATAAACTGGTACAAATTTAACATGACGGAATAAAATGACGGTCTTAAAAAAAATCAGTGTAAAAGCTACTTATTACAATTATTTTAAAATAAACCCAAAAATCAACTGTGGTATAGATAGAAACTGGTAAAATATTGGATGAATATGGAGCCCAATAAAAATGTTTTAAAAAAATAGTAATTATGTGTTACTATGACTATGTGCGAAACTTCACTATTCCTAATGATGATGATCCAATTTAGTTCAGTACATAGTCATTTAGTAATATATATATACTGCCTTTTCAAACATTTCTAATGGCGGCCAAATGAAATGGTTAAAAAATCAACTTATTGTATGGTTTTATTGTGTATTTTTTTCTCTAAAACTAATATGTTTTTCTTCAATATAATTTCTGAACGATATGTTGGATGCGCTTATATTCTTGTAATTCCACAGGAAACTAAGGGCGCCATCTAACGAAATTTCTCCGGGTCTGCCGGGCCAGGTAGTATGTAATATAAGGAAAACTGACACGAATTCAACATGACGGAACGAACAAAACACAATAACAATAAAAAATCCGCAAAAATTCGAAATATAAAAAAATTGGTTAAGTAAAACGAGAAATGTTTTCAGGAATTTATGTTTAAATAATGGTGGAGATTTTGGCATAGCCCTTATTTAATTTTTAAAATACTTCGAGTCTGCTGACAATATCTGTGGCATCGAGCATTTTTAAAAAGTTAATAAGGGTTGTGGCGGTTTCTCCGCCACTGTTTAACTTTCAATAAAAAACTTATACTTATAAAAATATTTTCAACACTCTCGATTTACGGACCACTATTAATATAAATTCTTTGTTATTTTTCTGAGAGAAATTTAACGAAGAAATAATTAACGACCAATATTTTAACTTTAATCTAGTTGCTATTAAAAACACTCTGTAAAGTAGTAATTACTTTACTCTGTACTTAGCATTTAACAGAAAGTGGACTTTTAGGTCATTAAATGGTTCAATAATAAAATGAGAGGAAAGTAAATCAATAAATCCATAATAAATTGTGACACAAAGCCAAAAATAAACCCGCAAAAAATTAACACTTTGTATATGAACTTAAAATATGTATAAAAGTTTTACTTAGATACCAGATTAAGATTTTTTGCTTCCCTCCGAGATGTTTGCAGATCTTTGCATTTTCGGGTTCTGAACCCCGAAAAACATGTTCTTCCATTTCCGCCAGTCTGTCAGTATGTCGCTCTGTGCGATTTGATTGACGTTTGACTTCAAATTGATTGACGATTGACTTCAAATGTTGGTCAAAAATCAAGGGTTATAAGAGGATGAAATGGTTACATTTTGGTAAAAATCCAATATAGCGGAAAATATTCACAAAATTTAAAAAAATCAATATATGAAAAATAAATAATAATAATTATAATGGCTTAAATGGTCACACACAGACATAGAAAATATTCACATGCTCATATGCTCTGAATTCACTAAACACAGGAAGTTACATACAGATATATGTAGAATAGCAGAAATATATAATTTCTGCAGGCATTATATATTTCTGCTATTCTACATATATCTTTTCCGGCCAAGAACTATTGATAAAAGTGTGTAAAAGCGCATTTTTATTGATATTAGTATCTACTCTCCGCATGATGGTGCTAGTGCATACGTTGCTAAATTTCTATGGGTTTGCAGCCGAAAACCACCGGAGGCCCAATAGGTGGCGCTAAGTGTTATACTTAGCATGTAGGACTGTTCCAGTATGATAGACGTTTCGTTTTCGATTTTGTCATATCGAGCAATCTGTTATTTCAGATCTCCTTGGGTACAAGCCTGCCAGATGAATGTAAAGGCCCAGAAATCATGATCGCAGGAGGGTACCCTGTGACATAATCGAAAGCAATTCTTCTTGTAGGCCGTTTTGCACCTGCAGAAATTATATATTTCTGCTATTCTACAAATATATATATATATATATATATATATATATATATATATATATATATATATTTGGTCGATTCTCGACAAAATGGTGAAGGAGTAATCCTTACCGTTACTGGTTTCGTTTTGTATAACTTTTTACGACCAAGAACCGCACAGAAATTGAAATTTCTGTTTCTCTTTTATTTTTGCACAGATGTGTCGTCTTGTGCTCCAAAGTAGGTCCCATCTAAAGCGATTTAGTTGCACCATAGTACCTACAGATGGCGCCACTGGTTGCCTATTTCCCTCGTCGACTTTCAAAGTCGAATGACATGACACCTTGTTTGTTTCAGGGTTTGGGTATTTCGGTTTTAATACCGATACCCCCCAAGGAAACTGCCTGATGAGCCTTGCCGGGGCAGATACCACGGTAGTAGATGGCACCTTGGCCCTGGAAACAAACAACGACAAAATGGTGAAGGAGTAATCCTTACCGTTACTGGTTTCGTTTTGTATAACTTTTTACGACCAAGAACCGCACAGAAATTGAAATTTCTGTTTCTCTTTTATATATGTGTGTATATTTATAACTATTTTATTTCCGAATATCCCCATATTGTACTTGTGGGGCACTAAAAACAAGTTAAGTACATTTTTACCGCGTCAGGCCTGGGAGGTACTATAACAATAAGATGCATTATACGTGATGACCAGTGTATTTTGGCAGATGTTGACAAAAATATATTTTCTGCTACTTTTTTACAGAAGGTCTAGCAATTAAACTTCAAAAGTTCAAGGAGCTGCAATTAATAAAAGTTGGAGCTGCTTCCTAACTTTGCAGAGCCTTCAGTGACTGGACTATTGAAACAATGCTTCATTTTGTCTTTTTGCTGTTGATTTATTTATCACTTGTGTATCAATAACTCGTATACATCAGTGTTACTTTAGAATTGTGCCATTGTGAGATATGATATTGCAAATAAAGGAAGAGGCGGACTCGATTATGGAATATTCTTGGCAACAAGCTCGACATTATTTTAAATTTTTACCATTATCATTATACAAAACGATAAAAATTATGTTGATGACTCTACTCGATTTATTTTTTGAGTTATTAGCATTTAAAATAAATCTTAGGGAACGAAGAATCAGAAATCTCGACCACCTCCCCCCATAATAAGGTTATATATAGAAATTTGGTAAATTGTTAATATCTTCATTACCGATCATAATGGGCTTTTATGACACATCATTTTCGATATGCTAAAAACAGAGTTTTTATCATTATTTTTCTTCGACAGGAGCTTATAATGTATTTCAGCAGTAAAGTGGAAGAGCAAGGATTTCAGTAAACTTTTTACTACCGGCTATCAGTTAATGGGTAGTGACTATATTATTTGATATTTTGCTTTACGTTTTACTTTCAAAATAAAAAAATCTGTTTTAGCAAACATAGTATTATTATTTTCCATATACAGGGTGGTCGAAATTGGTCTGTTTTAACAGAGAAAACCTATTTCCTGACTAGATAGAGCAAAACTGACTTAGGTGTCATGGGCTCGATTTCTGAGAAATGTTTAATGGCAAAAACCGCCTGCCGATATTTTCACTGCCAACTGAGATATAGGGCGTTTTTCAATTTTCGGCCATTTTGAAAATTGTCCATAACTTTTTTATTTTGCGGAATATTAACATTCTGCAAAGACATTCTAAAGGCACTTTTTTATGTGCAATCCAGTGGCGTACTCAGATTTTTTCTATAGTTGTCCGTTTTATCATAAATAGGCAAAACTTTTTTTTTTCAAATGGAAATCATAGTTGGCTATAAATTATAAAAAATGCTCGCGTTTAGCCCTTTTCAGTGATATAAAGTTGTAGGTACTTATTTTCAAAAATAACGAAAATATTAGGTGTTTTTGGTTTACATCGAAGTAGGCTTTGATTTGTGATGACAATATCTCAATTATGTATTGTTAAGATTTATAGTTTGTTAGCAACTTAAACACAACTTTAAATAACACTAGCTAACGTTATTTTAATTATTTATTATTAATTTTTTTTATTTTTTTTTGTTTACATAGCAAAGTTGAACAAAATTAACAAACTAAACTACTATTTACAGCTACTAGTGAAAATAAAAAATAATTATGAAAATCTAGGTATTTAGTTAGATAGGTTTCTGATAAATATATTTAGAGAAGTTGTTCAAATTGAGCCCCTCCCTGTTGAATACAAACTAAGCATCTTTTGCGTACCGAGTTGCAACTATTTATTAGTTCAACTGGGCTAATAGATGCAAAAGCTTGCCTAGTGGCCTCTTGCAATTCTTCTTTTGTGTGAAAGGTTCTTCCTTTAAATATCAAGTCCTTCAATCTTCCCCACAAAAAAAAATCTAAGGGAGTTAAGTCACAGGACCTAGCAGGCCAAGGTATGGGGCCCCACGTACCAATCCAATTTTCTCGAAATTCGAAGTTTAAAAGATCAGTTGTGATCCTTGCATTGTGCGGGGGACAACCATCTTGTTGATAGTAGATATTTCTGGCATCAGCTAAAGGTATGTCTTCCAACAAAGGGACAATATATGTGCGCAAAATATTTACATAATCATCTGCAGTTAAATTTCCATCGTAAAAATAAGGTCCCACAAATCTTCCTCGGAATATCCCCACCCATATATTGAATCCACACCGACCTTGCCGGTCTTGTTGCACAACTACGTGTGGATTTTCAGTGGACCAGTGATATGAATTATATCTATTAAATATACCAGAAGTATCTACTCTGGATTCATCACTCCAAATAATATTTAATGGAAAATTCTCATTCTCCATGAATTTTTGCTCATACCACTGACAAAATCTCAATCTTCTAGCGGCGTCCCCTTCACGGAGTTGATGAACTCTTCTCGTTCTGTACGGTTTGAATTTATGTTTTTTGAGTATTTTTAAAACGGTGGTCTTTGGAACATTCGTTATATTAGCCAATGTTCGAGAGGAGGTGCCAGGATGATCTAATACCTCACCAATTATATTTAGCTGCTGGATTTCCTTTTCTTCCTTTAGTTCATAATGTCTTGTTCTTAACTTTTTAAAACTTCCGTAATTTACTAAATTACTTTTTAATGTTTGATAAATTCGGTTATCCGGTTGACGTCGCTCGGGAAATGTATTAAAATATAATTCACTAGCTGCTTCAGGAACTTCGTTAGATAATATGTAACATTTTAACATATCATACTTTTCATAATTCTCAAACATATTTTGTCAGCAACTTAACACAACTTTATAAAGATAACACCAAAACGCAATAATTACACCAGACTACAGTAATCTGACAGCAATATATTCAAAATATTGAACGCGCGTCATTATTCCAAGGCCTACTTCGATGTAAACCAAAAACACCTAATATTTTCGTTATTTTTGAAAATAAGTACCTACAACTTTATATCACTGAAAAGGGCTAAACGCGAGCATTTTTTATAATTTATAGCCAACTATGATTTCCATTTGAAAAAAAAAAGTTTTGCCTATTTATGATAAAACGGACAACTATAGAAAAAATCTGAGTAGGCCACTGGATTGCACATAAAAAAGTGCCTTTAGAATGTCTTTGCAGAATGTTAATATTCCGCAAAATAAAAAAGTTATGGACAATTTTCAAAATGGCCGAAAATTGAAAAACGCCCTATATCTCAGTTGGCAGTGAAAATATCGGCAGGCGGTTTTTGCCATTAAACATTTCTCAGAAATCGAGCCCATGACACCTAAGTCAGTTTTGCTCTATCTAGTCAGGAAATAGGTTTTCTCTGTTAAAACAGACCAATTTCGACCACCCGGTACATAAATAAATAAATATATATATATATATATATATATATATATATATATATATATATATATACGCCAATGGTTTAGTTTTATATGCAAACATTATAATAAAGTTGTTGTATTTTGCGGTCTTTTTAATATATTTTGAGTTTGTTTAATAAAATTTAGCGTTTTACACCCTGTAAAAAAAACTTGGAGTTTTAATTTTGTTTTTAGGGAGCTGTTTCACCCACTAAAAACCTATATTAAAGAAAAAATTCCTTATGTATGCAAAAAGTAAAAATAAATTAGCCCTGTTTTACCGTTTTCTAAAAAAAACCGAGCGTTATAGAAATACAAAAATATTTACATTTTTATGGGGCTTTTTCATTCTCTAGGGTTAACCTGTATAGAAGGAAAAAGGTTTTATATACAAACAGGGCTACTCTGTATAATAAGAATTTTTTTCGTTTTTAAGGTGCTCTTTCATCCTGCTAGGGCTACCCTGTATAGAGAAAAAAATGTTTTTATATACAAAATTATAAAGAAATTCAATTTACATGGTTTCTAAAAGCAAGCTAAATGTTTTTTAAGTATACTTTTTTTAATTTTCCCATTAAGCCCACCTTATATTTTCATTTTTTGTTCCTTTATTATTTATAGAATTTATTAATAATACAATGCATTGGCGGTTATATGAGGAAGTAAAAATTGAAGAACATAATTATAAGTATCCAGAAACCTGTACACGTTTACGAGGAAAAAAAACTTCAAAAGAGTATACGATACACCCGACATTTCAACGCTACACTTGATTTGTAGAGAATCTCAAGAAATTAACTAAGTTCGACTATTTACTTCTTCCGCACCACCAAAAGGCTTGGTCCTTAGAACCAACGAAATCTAGGGAAAATATTACAAGGTACGTTAATCAAAGTCTAAGAGTCGGGAAAAAAACTAGGTGTAGATGTTTCCTGGTGTTAAACTCAAAGAAGGTCTAGAAGGATAGAAAGGATAGTAACGCCAATATCAGCGGCACTAAGATTCCTACACAATTGCATGTGTACAAACTTATCCCAAAATGAACAGGCCCTCAGATTCAAGCTTTTTTTCTTAAGATATATTACATAGCATTAGGCATTAGATTTCTACTTGACAATTCCAGGTAGATAATTGCAATCTCCTTATCGCGATATATGACTATATATCTCCCTAGCAAATTGACACTTCACTACTTCGTAAATTCATTCATTTCTTTTACGATTGCTAAAAACTGACAAAAGATTTGAATTAGTAGGTCGAAAAAGATTTTCGCTGGCAAATGCTCTGGACAGTTTGTGTTATTTTTTGTTATCTCTGCACTACAAACCAGCAATACAAACCTTATGTATCTGATATACATCTATAAGCATTCCTGTGGCTATGTTAAAGCTCTTCAGGGCCAGTAGCACTTGTTTACTATCTATGTAGATTAGGTATTTTCCGGTTATGCCTCTACAGGCAATCTCTTGCAAATACAGTCACGTTAGTCAGTTCAGCTTGAGCACTGTTGGCATGTTTAAGTGTTAGCCACTCCACAGTCTGATTCTTTTGCTATTGTTTATTCGTCTTCAAAAACATATCAAAGCACACTTTAGATTTAAATCACTGTTGTCTATTTTTTTCTTATTGTCTAAATGTTTTCTTTCTTCTCGATTGACTCTAGTGTCATGTTTTTAGCCACCTTTTTTGGCACTGTGATATTTAAAATTAGAGCATCAACTCTACCTGTACCTCAGGTGTTTGTGGCGTACGAATAGTTTTCAGTTTTTTATTTCATATCTTCTTCTTACTCCTCTTGTATGTGAAGGTCCTCTTATTTACAGCAAGTTGGCCCCAGTCTGGTTTTCAAGAGGCAGATGTCCAGCTCATATATTATCTTTTCAGTAGCATTCCTCTTGTTCTGGAGGAATACGGTTTTCTGATCTTGGCAATTTTTGAAAGTTGTCGTTACATCTTATTACATCTTAAGTTTCACATATTTGTCTAATTTCTTCGTTGGTTTTTTTTTATCGAAATCTGTAATTGCTCCATTATGCTTATTTCGATGATTCTTAAAATGCATTTCGTAACTGTAATTTATGTCCGGACTTCGCATCATCCCTTTACAAAAAAGTGACTAAAAATACTTACCATAACATACCATTTGTACTCAGAAGCGATAACCCCCTACCACAGGCTTGTTCAACCGAAGATTTTTGAGCACTTCTGAATAGAAAGGTGTACGAAGAAAACGGAGAGCAGTTAAGAACAAGAATTTTTCAAAAAATTCGGGACGTGGTTGCTGGAACTGTTTAAGGCCTAATGGAGTGAATTGATAAGGGGCACTGCCTCTTTTATTTATTAGAGGTTCATAGTTTCGTTATTTATTATACTGCTAGTTATATCAGACAAACAAAGTTTAAATTAAATCATATTTGTTCATAATAATTTTATAAAATAATTTGTGCCAAAACTTCTGAGACAAACAAAAAATAGAAGCCGATTTGTGCAATCTGTACCAGATGCTTCAATTTATTATTTCCACTTCCACATAAAAATATCTGGTTTTGTTGTTTTTCGGCTTTCCAAATCGTCTTATGAAATTTCCATCCGCGCTATTGTCTCTAGGCTTTTTTGAACATCGGTTACAGGTCTTTTATCTGTATTCTTGATTATTTGTAAACCTTAATTTAAACTGTTTTGCGAATTATTTAAAGATTTTTGAAAGTTCTTTTGAACACGCATAGTATTAACATAAGTCACCTTTTGTTTGTCTGTTTTTTTTCCTTTATTGCTTTTATTTGGTCAATTGTCTCGTTCTACATTGCCTGCTGCTTTTGATACTCAGTCCAGAACCACTTGTCCAGGATGTTTAATACACACCTTTTATTTGAGGTGCAGTGCTTTCCAAGTTTTATTAAAAGGAATTTTCGAATGTAATACGAATAGAGTGCGACGTTAGTAAGCACTGTTGTGTAAATAATATAGCTACAATAAAATAAATAAAATATAAGCAGTTATTTTGTCTTTAGTGCTTACTAGATTTGAAAATAAATCAATTAAATAAAGAATGTATTCCTAAAAAGTTTTTAAGGACATTTCTTATTGTTAAGTTTAGATTTAGCGTCTGTTAAAATACTGAATTGATGAGTTTTGTGGATAAATTGTTATACTATGTATATACTATGTGTATACTAACTATGTATTAACCGACTTCAAAAAAGGAGGAAGTTATCAATTTGACCCTATATATTTTTTTATGTATGTACATCCATTACTCCGCGATGGTTTGATCAATTTGGAGTAAATTTTCAGGGAATATACAGAATATTACCGGAGTGGTCCCATAGCAAGAATATTAAAAAATTACGGAATGGTGCATTTTAAATTGTTTTAGGGAGAGCAGGAAACAATATATATTACGTTCACCATATCATCAGGAAAAAAGTGTACATGTTAATACCGTGTTTCTCAGGGCGTCCGAGGTTTTTAATGGCACGAAGTTCAATTATACCCATCTTTTCAAATTTGACCCAGTAGCACTTACTTATTTATTTTATTAGGGATCCCCAAAATTTTAACCCAAGTTGCCCATTGGCTTTGTATAAATAGGAATAAAAAGGTTGAAGCAAAAATGTATATAAAAAAATAGAACGGACTTAAAAGAAAAAGCACTAAAAAGTAATAAATAATATTGTATTCCACATTGAAAATTTGACTTTATGAAGTCGGTGTCGAAGTAAGAAAGACCGTGTCTATTTAATGTAGTACATATATGTAGTAATGTTTGTGATTAAGTAATTAAGAATTATTTAACGCCGACTTCATATAGTCAAATTTTCAATGTGGAATAAACTATTATTAGTGTATTTTTTAAGTTTTAAAAGTTTTATAATTTTTATAAGAAAATTTATTTTATAATATTTAGTTCCTTTCTAAAATTATCCCAAGGAAGGGTAGGTTTATAAAGAATAGAAAATAATGCAAAATATATGAAACATTTTTACTTTTAATTGAATATCCAGAAATTTGTTATTAAGTCCTTAATGGATATTCTTATAATAATTGGCTGCATATCCGGCGCTAATGATTCATTTTAGTTTTTAGAAATGCAGAATCTTAATGTGGAAGATATAAGAAGTATACCCAAACAAATTATATAATAATAATCCTTGCACGGTTCCCGGGCCTTTAAACCTCTTAAATCAGCTAATTAATTATGATAAATAGAAGCGAATGAATTCCGAACGATATTAATCAAAACAAGCACGTTTGCGCTCCGTGCATACCGCATTGTCAAAAAGTGGCCCATCAAATATTTCAAATGAGTACATTGGAAGCAAAAAAGTCCCACATATTATTTTAGAGAAGCTAAAGAAATATTTCTGTCAGTGGTGTAGAGAGACCGATCTTTTTGGCTGTCTGTAGAAATAACATGAAATTGAGTGACTTTTTTAGGACGGGATATAGGTTCAGGACCGGTTCTATTTTGATTTTGTTAAGATTGTACTGTTTAAATAACTATTTGTAACAATGAAATTCTAAAGTTCTTTGGGTAGCGAATTTTATCAATACAGACAATCGCATTGACATCTAGTATATTTTATAAAAAAATAGAGAATGTAAGGAGCAACTCAGGCATATAAATTTACAACCCTTGGTCTGGTTTATAACCGTAGGGTGCAAGATTGCTACGCTCTTATTTTTTTTAAATAATAAAATAGGAAATATTTTTATTAATTTACTGAAATAAAAAAAAACTCGCAAAGGTAATTAAAAAAAAAGGCAAAAGTATCAAGAGACAAGCTCGTGGTCAACAGAACGTGCAATATCAATGCCCTAAGCTCGTTTATCCCGGAGAGTGGGCGTGGGAAAAAAAATTAAAAGTAAAAAAAGGTGAGCGCCACCAATTTATTACGGCCTAAATTAGAAAGCCCCTGGATGTGTTCGGCACTCACTTGTTCGTGATACTTTGTTAAAATAATATAATTTAAAATTAAGAAGCTATTTAAAAAGAAATCTGACAAAGGAGAGAAAATGTGAGCTAAATAAAACACACTCTAAAACAATAAAATCTATTTAATAAATTTTATTTTTTTGAAAAAAAAAACCTGTACAAAAAATACACTAATACGAAATAAAAAAGTTCACCAATTGTGCCAGCGTGATACGTCACTGCAACCGGTGGAAGGTGTATCAGTAGACAGGACCTTAGTAGTTATAGGGACGGAACGTTACTCGTTCACGTCAAAGTGAGTCTTAAAGCCCCGTACTAAGATCCTATTCAGTAGGGTTTAGTTCGACCCGGACAGGAAGACTTCGTCAGAACGCGGCAGGAAAATGGCGGCCTGGTCCAACTTCAGCATCAAAAATCCTCTCTCATAGAGACTACTTGGAGGTTACAAAATACAATAAAATTCACAAATAGAAAACCCCAAGTAAATTTTTACGAAGCTAAGGAGAAATCCCACTAACAGATTTCCAAGAAAAACTTGGATTTTATTTTCCCCAGTTCGCGCTGAAGGCCTTTGGATGTTACAGGAGGCCAGAAAAGTGAAGTGAAAAAGTAGTTCCTTCCTGGAATCAGCTCCGTTGTACCTTCTAGAATTTACTCAACTCGGATGCCGAACTATCATTGGTTACATTGCCCCAGGTGACATCAGTGTTGTCATGAGAAACTCGGAATGATTTAAAATAGGGATTACCGGGCAAGAAAAACGATCACGGATTGGTTTATTATTCAAACGGCAACCACCTGAGAATAAACTTGGCAACAGCTGGGATCTTAGCATGCGCCTACTGAATGAGGGCATATCGCATGCAGCGAGTGACAGCGCATAAGAAGTGACACGTCCCATAACCCTAAATTATACTGTGAACTAGGCAAATCGAATAGTAAACAAACATCTATCTTCCAGCTTCCAAAACTTAGGTAATAAGAATAATAGTTGAAAAGGCTATCCCGAAAAATCAACTTGCAACTAAAACAGAGAACAAAGCTATGGAGAATTGATTTCAAATGGGGAAGTGGAAAAACCCTGACAACAAAAAGGTACCTAGGCTTGATTTAAATTAGATTTTCACAATAATACAATATAAATAAATTTGTTATTTTACAATTAAAAGAGATTTAATCATAACGAAATATTTTA
Source organism: Kuschelorhynchus macadamiae (assembly GCA_030620095.1). NCBI lineage: Eukaryota > Metazoa > Arthropoda > Insecta > Coleoptera > Curculionidae > Kuschelorhynchus > Kuschelorhynchus macadamiae. Next base: position 1,161,687 of record JAUTXW010001744.1, read on the forward strand.
GGCAATTCACAGAAGACAAAAATTGGTCGAGTAATAATTCAGGACATAAAAGGGTCTAAAAACTCATGGAGAAAATTATTGAAAAAGGAAATATTTAAGGAAGTAATTTGGTTTTCCAAACACTACACACAAGCGATTTAGTTATACCAATATGCAACTGCTACCTAATCCAAGAAAAAAAAAGGTATGAATATTGATTTTAAATCCAGCAAATTTTATGTGTTTATAGGCCAAAGTTAAGTGAAAGAATTTGTACTAATATTACCCTTATGTGTTAGATATCCAGGGCAAAAGGGAATACAATTAACATAGGGTAAATTTAAAATAAAGGAACAAGCATGTATTGGCCTAAAAACATTCTTATATACATCTAAAATAGAAATATTTATCAAAGTAACCGTGCTTCATAAACATAAATTTTTACATATGAGTATTAATACAAAATATCGACCTTACATGCGAAAAAAATTCGGTGCATTAATTGCCTGTATTTTATTATTTACCGCAACAAAAAAGATATGTTTGGACATAAAAATAGAGGTTTGAAGTCGGAAATGCAACATCCTGACAAGATTATCGAAAGAACAAAACTTGCATAAAGGAGGCAAAACAGATTTTCAAGACTGCTAAAATTAAGTTCTGATATACTCTGTAATATTAAGAAATAAATATCTTTAGATGTTATTTGGGTTTCGTTTTTTAAATAATTATAATTTTAATTGATGACTGATATTGTATGAATCTAGGCAGCGCCATCCAAGTAACAACGTTTGAACTTGCAGTAAAACGTTTCTTTAGAACGGGGTGGTAAACTACTTTAGTTTAAGAATACTGATAGTTGTTGATAATAGGTGGCGCTATACATACCGATTAATTATTATAATATAATCCGGTATAACAAATGAAATCTTCGCTTGAGATATGGGTAATCTAACTAAACTATAAAACCAATATATAATTTAAATAAAGACGCACATATCAAATATTAAAAATTAACACTAAAAGAGTACATTATAAATGTTAAATTTAAAGAATAACCTATATAACAAAATTAGAGTGTTACAAATTATTAACACTCTGGGCATTACAAATGTCTCATCAGTTTTCTTAAACAAATTAAAATTTTAAATTTCAATTCGATTCTTTTTAATTGGACAATTTAAAGTTAACCTTACATCTATAATAAAAGAAATCGTAATTTAGATTATAGATAAAAAGGGCTGTGATACTCAGGAACACGTAATTTGGCCCTTAATATAGCTTCATCAGCTTATGGACGGGACGAACGCCAGTCCAAATTTTTGAGATTTTGTTGATCCTTATTTTGGGCTTCTTATCTCTTATCATAAAGTTTTCTCCTCTAATAACCTAAAATTCTTCTATATGTCTCGCCTGCGACATATTGGGAGCATTGTCAACTTTGGAAACAAAATGGATCAGGCCAAATTATTATAGATCTTGAGGTTTAGTTACAAAAACATTATTCTGTAAGTGTCCCCATGAAAAATAATCGTTTGTCGCCAAATCAGGGGACCTAGGCAGCCACTCGATAAGACCTCTACTTCCAATCCACCTTCCGGAAATGTATTATTTAAAAATTCGCCTACGTTCGCTCCACGTCGTGTTGGAAATATATAATTGCATAGTTCGGACCCATTACGTTTTGGATAAGAGGCACTATTTGATTTTCCAAGAGCTGAAGATAATGAGAATGAAGATCTTGTGGGTATCAACGAGCCCAGCCCATACACTCAGTTTTTCAGGACGTTGTGTCTATTGATTTTACCGTTTAATATAAATGTTGCCTCATCCGAAAAGACTATAAAGTTGAAAAATCGGTTATTTTGCTCCCACCTTGACATCATAATGTCGCAAATTTCCATTATCCGCCTTCCAATAATTCTTGCACTAAATGATTTTTGAAAGGATGATATTTATGTTTTCTTAAAACATAAATATCAACAGATAGACATCAACTGCTGGAGAAGATTTTTTAACGGAGAAGAAGGGGTTTCGACAAAATTTTGTAACATATCCAAACTTTTCATTTGTTGCTGTATTAGGTCGCCTACCTCTACAATTTGCAGCCTCTTCAAATCATCGGACAGTTTTCGAAATGGGATTTCAGTTTGGAAATGCCTCAATAAATACATTTTTCATAAGACCTGACCCGATCACCATACCCTTTCGTCATAAAAATAGTGATTCATTCCCTTTCGGTTAAAGACATTTTGGGAACGACATTTTTTGTGATTTTATTAGCCATGATGTTTCGATCTGGTGATTTAATCAAAGTGTCTCATTAGCAATTCAAAACCTAGGTGCTTAATTGCATATGGTTGTCCTAACATCCTAAAACGTCGTTATTTAAAAAACTATTGCTATTAGGGATCAGACACGTTAAACCAAAAATATTAGAAATTTACTGTAAAATGTAAAAAAAAAAAAACATACAGTATTTCATTTAAAAAATTAAAATTACATTTTCTGAAAAACTAGACATGTGGCAACAACGCCGATATCATCATTGGGATCATAATATCTCCTTACACTACTGTACCAAATTTGGTTTAGATCAGCCAACAAATTATGGAGATTTTGAGCCGTTTCCATATACATCCACTTTTTTTTAATTACGTGTAAATCGTAGTTTGCATAACGAATCACTCCTATTACTGGTGCGCAGAAGCCCTAATTGAAGTCTTCATATATCCGGTCCTATTAATCTTAGAGATAATCTAAAAAATTTTATAATAGGAAACCCATTACATCATTTCCATTTTCCACACTTTAAAAAACCTGAAATCAGTTACATGAAACCTTTCCTTTGCATCTCTTTCCAAACACTAAAATGCCAAAATGTTCCTGCAGAAATTTGTCGTTTCCATTTTCCGTGGAAAATATGTACATTTTAGAATAAAGTTACATAAAAAATATGCTCTCATTGCCTTCTAGAAGCTCTTCTTAATAACTTCACACTTTAGAATACCTGAAACCAGTTACATGAAAACTTTATTTTGCTTTGCATTATAGACATTTCTCTGAACATAAAAATGTAAAAATAATCTTGAGGAAATACGTCATTTCTATTTTTGGAGGAAATTTCATTTCCATTTTCCCAGACTCTAGAATAGCTAAAACCTACTACCTTGTATTGCTTTGCACTACTAACACATAATGCAAAATTGTTCCTGCTGAAATAAGTCATTACTATTTTCCGAGGATATTTTGTAAACTTTAGCTGAAATGTCATATATTCACCAAGTATTTTTTTAGCTTCTATAAAGCCTCCCCTCTCTCAATTTTTATTTTAGCTATTTGTTTATTTATTTTTAACCTTTTTCTTCACTGAAATGTGATACATTCACAGCACTTTTTTTTACTTCGACTAAGCCTGTAGAATTTAAAAAATTAATGTGATTTTATAACTTAAATTTATGGCTAGAAAAATTGTTTTTTCGACGGACCTAGGCCAACCTAACACCTGACGGGATAGATCCACCTAACAGTATAAGTTTTCTTTTAAAAAATCCTTGTTTTATTATATACTCGAAATTCTGTTAGCTCGCTATGGAGTATGAAGGTGGTAAGTCATAATTATTCTGATGTTTTCATTCTTAGATTCTTACTAGATTAACGCCCAAACAGTTAAATAAAAATTTACATTAATGAAGGCACGGTAGAGAAATCGTTCGACTTCCAGTTAATTTAGTAATAAAAACCAACTCTTCAACAAGATTCTAATTTAAATTTTTTATGTAGTCGGAAGAGAGGCAACAAACCTCAGTAACAATAGTTAAGTAATAATGATAATACTTAAGGAATGCTTCAAATTTGCTCCTAATGAATCTTACCAGGAACATTTACCTAGAATCTCCCTAACAACAAACCACAGTAATGCTAACATGGTAAGGACGTTCATATACTCTTTATTTAAAGTGATTACTTTTCCAATATATCCTTTACTTATTCCTGGCAGATGGTGTATACCTTTGCGCAAGCGATCTGGTAAATTCCATTTGATAATTAGGAACTCAGACCATATTCAACTGCTCTAGGGCATGTTCCCTCTTCTTAACAAGGGTAAAGTTTGTGCTGTGTCCCATTAAAGGCAGCTTGACTGTAGACCTCTCATTTTACCCTCCTTGGATTCATAATTGCTACTGATAGAGGGTATATCAAACCAAAAAATTGTGAGAATTTTTCAAAGTTTGACAGCATTTTATATATTAAAAATATTGTCTGCCTGCCCCATTAACGTCCTTAACTGAAAAATATTTTGCCTTCCCCCTGACTAAATTTCTGCGGCTGTACTAGAAGGTATTAAAATGTCGATCCCCTCCTCTCATCGAAGTATAATACACTGTAGATGTTTTATAGCTCTTGAAAGTTAGTAATGCTTCTCTATTGTATAAATAAATTCTCATAATTTTGCCCGCTTTGTTTCTATCTGCAGTACAGTTGCAAGATATAGTGCCGGTAAGCTACAATGCCTATTAACTACTCTCAAGAAATTAACAGACCTCAGGAATAGTCTGCTCCTTTTATCTGCAAAAACATTTATAATCTAGTTTTCTTGCTATAACCTTATATTTTGATAAAACATTGTGATTTATTTATATAAATAAAAAAATTACCCCTATTTAATTTAATATAGGTCCGGTACTGTGTAGGTGAAGTGTGAATGTTTTCATATTTCGAAGCTAAGTAAGTGGATGGATCATGCAAGCTGCTTCCGCGTATAGACCATTTACTGTTATAAAATGTTATGATCATTTTTTGATTCGTTAACAGTGACTACTTTTTATTCTTACATGAGTGATTTGACCCCTTGATAACTCGAACGCCTTTATTAAAACCAGATATATTTTCAGCTATTGATTTTGATTATTAAGATAAAATATAAATAATAAGAAAAAAAGAGAGGAATGTTTGAGCAAATTAAGATTAATGTGTTGGAGTAACGCACAATATAACGCTCTTAAAATAAATGTTCATAATTTTTTTTTTCAATCAGTACTTTCACTCAAATCTAGTGTTTCTGATCCAAAGTATTTTAGGATTTAATAAGGAAAAACAATTTTAAGCAGTTTTTGGTTTTTTCCGTTAAAGAGAGAGTTTAATCAAACATGTTTATATTTTTATCAATTTTTCTCCTGTGTCTTAAAATTCGTATTAATATTTTTAATGTAAATGCGGTATACAAGATGAATAAAATTAAAACACTCTTTATATCATCTTACACCAAACACAAGAACAACAAGTTTTGCCAAATTTTATGACTAATTAAGTAATAATAGATTTTTTTACCAAGAGCTTTTTTCCATTTGAAACTTTTCTAGGGGTTGAAGGCTTCCAATAAATTAGACCAATGTAATGTTATTTTTTATTTTCCAACATTTCGGCAGTTTGTTTGATGATGATATTTTTATGAACAAAAAAATAATAATAATAAATCTTTTATATATAAGAAACACTGAAAACATTTTTACTCTTGGTCAATCTACTAGTATCATTGCTTTTTACGTGTTTTACATATAATAATGTTACTCTCCTAAATAAGTTACTGGCATTTTAGCCTGATGGTGGTATTAAACAACCGTCGAAACGTCGCAAAATAACAAAAACATTACATAGGTCTATTTTATTCGAAACTTTCAACCCTTAAAAAATAAAAGAAACCGGGAACTAGACAATATAACATATTTAAGGCTTTTCCAAATGTTTACTGTTTACCCAAAAAAATCAATACAATTGTATATGAATATATCTTAGAACTAAGAGGTACATAGAAGATATTTGAATAGGTGACAAGCACCAATTATTTCTAGAGTACCTTACCTTATCCCTATATACCTAAATAAGCATGATAAAAATGTGTGAGGATAGTTTTACTCACTTTTAGTGACGAAATGGAATTGAAATTTGACAAACATTATGCCAACACCTTGACAACACACTTTGGCACGTTTAATAATGTTCAAAATGGCTGTTTCAGTATCGCAGATGAATTTTGAGACGTATTTTGCATGTTAGATGTAAGTTGCTTCTAGAAATTTTTGAACTCACAAATTATACAGTTATACAATAATATTTTGATATAAATTTACATAGATTATAAATTGCTGAAAAGGAATTAATAATTCGAGATGGCGTTTTCAAAATAAACAATACATTTTGGATTTGTTTTGTCTATTTTCGTGTTAACTGAGACTTGGGACTGTAGGGCCGTAGTTTAGAAATTTATAAAAATAAATTAAAGATGCAAGATAGAGACATAACCCTTAATTTTTGACAAAAATTTAATCGAAATAGTAGTTTTTAAGGTATGCCGCGCACAGACAGAACGACAGACTAATAGAAATGAAAGAACATGTTTTTCGGGATTTAGAGACTCCAAAAACGCAAAGATCTGCAAAATATCGGAAAGCAATTTTTTCGCGAATTCAATTTAAAAAAATCGGTAAATTTCCTTTACCTGGAACTTCCCTCGAATATTTTCTTTTATTAGAAACAGTGACGTGTGACCCAATTTAGTTCAGTCCATAGTCATTTAGTAAAACATATTATACTGACTTTTCAACCATTTTTATTGGGCGCAATTTTGTTCCGTCATGTTGTATTCCTACCAATATTTTACCAGTTTCTATCTAGGCCAAACTTGATTTTTTTGGGCATAAATTAAATTAAATTCAATAAGTAGTTTTTCTATTGACACACACCGCCATTTTGTTGCTTCATGTTGAATTCCTACCGGTTTATCCCTATATCACATTTAATTTTTATGCTAAATTTAAAGACAGTTGAATAAGATTTTTTGTTTTTTAAAAATTTTATTTGGTCGCCATTTTGTTCCGCCATCTTGAATCCGTATCACAGTTTACCATTTTATCCCTATAACACACTTAATGCTTGGACAAAATTTCAAATTAATGAAAGGAGTTAAGTTTTTCAGGCTGATTTTTTAAATATTTTATTAGACCGCCATTTTGTTTTGCTATCTTATATTTATACTAAAATGTTACCAGTTAATTCCTAAGTAACACATTTGTGCACAATTTGAAGTAAATTGAATAATTCATTTTTTAAGTAATCATTTTTTTAACATTTCACTAGGCGGCCATCTTCTTCCGGCATACTGAATTTTTACCAAAATATTAACCCGTTATCCCCAACTGATCCGTAATTTTGACTAAAATTTGAAGTCAATCTGACAAATAGTTTTTAAGCTATACCGCGAACTGACAGAGAGAGAGACAAACCGAAGAAACAGAAGGACCGACGAAATTAATAAAACATATTTTTTGGCTTCTAAGGACGGTAAAACATGAAGATATGTAAAATATGAGAGGGTGATTTTTTCACGATTACAAACATTTTATTTCGCCACCATTTTGTCCCGCCAAATTATTACCGCAGTTTTACTAGTTCGTTTCTATACCACAATTAATTATAGTACATAATTTGAAATACGTTTAATAAGTATTTTTTTTAATATTTTATTAAAGCGCCATTTTGTCCTTCCATCTTGGATTCGCAAAATTTTACCAGTTGATTCCTACATAATACATAATTTTTGTGCGAAATTTGTTATAAATTTTGTAATATTTTCTTAACATTTCACTAGGCCGCCATTTTGTTTTGCTTTATTGAATTTTTACCAAAATTTTACCAGGTCATCCCAAGTAACCCTTAATTTTTGACCAGGATTTGAAGTCAATCGGGTAAGTCAAACTGACCGATGGAATTATGAAAACATGTTTTACTGCATCTAGGGGCCATGAAACATGAAGATTTGAAAAATCTCGAAGGGTGATTTTTTCACGATTACAATACCTCCCTTTTACGAGAGAAGTAACAATTACAACTAAATACTAAATTAAATTCTTTTTTTTTTCCAGCCTTTTTAGCAGTCAATTTCGAATTCTTGTTCAAGTTAATCTATTGACTCATACCCATATGTCTAAAATGACCCTTTAAATATTCAAAGCCAAGTTCTCTGATTGCATAAATAAGTTACCAACGCCGACCCGTATTAATAATCTCTCGAGAGAAATTTATATACAATGCCTGCCTAATGCATAAGCACGGTAATGCTGCTTAACATTTAGCAATATGGAGAATTTATAGTTGTATAGATTATTCAAATTTATTATAATAAATTTAATAGGATTATTTGATTTCTATTGTTACACGTGCGCTGTGACATTTTTCAGTCGGGCGTGTTCGCTTTTTTTGCTTTTTTTTTCTCTAAATAATGTGGCACATTCATTGTGATTTGGTATAATGAACCCATCAGTTGGCGACGGAAATAAAACAATAGAAAAATTATCTCTGAGTGGAGTAGTGTTATAATCAAGCCCACACTATAAGGACCCACCACGCATTATATTCAATTTTTGGTATTAATATGATTTTTGACAATTTCTTAAGATTTTAGCAGGCTACTGACCGTTTCGTCGCAGTGGGCGCCACTTAATATCAATAAAATCGAACTTTTACCCCGAGCGACGACGGAGGTCATGGAAAACGAAAAAAAAATCATAAGAGCGCCATTTTTAGAACATATAATGTACGCGGTATGAAATAAAGGGTAAATGGAAAATTTTCGATCTATAGTCGAATGCGGTCTTATCGTGCGGGTCCAAAGGTCACCAACATTGTGAATCAAATCAGAAAACACAGTGAATACCAAAATGTTGTGTGATTCTTTTATCGGGCTATTAAATCTCGATGGGCTATTTCCAAATATACAGGGAGAAAGAAAATAGTTTTTTTTATTATATTACGCAATATTATTAAGATAACCACTTAATATTATTTTATATATTAAATGCCGAGGGACTAAATAAGAAAATTCGCTAGATATGTGTTTGGTTAAAATTTTTTGGTTGGCAAAAACAAAAATACACAAAATGACAAGCGCCTTAATAAAGTCGGAAGGCGATTCGAATCAGTGGAGCAATCAGGATATGTTCTGTTTATACAGCCATTTATATAGTGTCATTTATTTAAATACAGCCCACCCCTGTGCAAAGAAAACTTGTTTTTTTGTATTGTGATAACAAACAAATTTTATTTTGCAAAAATATTATACACTTTTGTTAAAAACACAAGATAATTAGTTGTTACTTCCCTCGTGAGATTTTTTCAGATTTTTACGTTTAAAGGTCCCTAGATGCCGGAAAACATGTTTTCTTAATTCCGTCTGTCTGTAGGTATGTCTGTTCGCGGCATAGCTAAAAAACTACTTATCGGATTTCTTCAAATTTCAGTCTAAAATTAATAGCCTGTATTTTTCGTTAGCCCCGAGTTTCTGGTAAAGCGATTTTACCGATTTTTATATATCAAATTTTGTCTTATACTTAATAAAAAAATTTACCTATTTTAAACACGTTTTAAAATCGGAACAGGTATTCTGTAATTATTTATTTATTACCTACAAAATTACAAATGTACTAAAAAAGTAAGCAAAAAAATGGTGTCAAATCTAATAAAAATTTTTTTAAATTAAAATTCATTGGCTAATATCCAGGAGCCAGTGGCAAAAGCTCTGAGAATCGGTATAAGGAATGTACAGAAACTTGTGCATGAAAAAAAAAACATAATTTGCTTTCAAAGAAGATTAAGAAATGTACACGAAAGAATCCAAAGGCAAAAGACTTAAGTTGCAATGCAAAAATGAATATTCATAATGCAATTTATGATTTATACACGTCAAAGACTAATATAATCCTTCAGAAACGTTTTAATATTATAGACTAAAAAATATCATTATCACTTAAAAAGTCCTCATCTTCTGAGTCGTCCTCAAATGGCGCAATGATCTAGAACTCGTTCTCGATTCCACTAATCCCATATTAATTTCTCCGTATGTTCCACAGACTTCTTCCAGTACTCCGGCGTAATATAATTTAACGAATCTTGTCAAACAATTTGCACTTCATGTGATGTAAGACCATCGTTCACGTGTTTTTCGTAATATGATTTTGCCCCAGCCCATATTAATTCTATTGTATTAAACTGGCAATGGTATGGCGGGAGTCGTAAAACCTCATGTCCATTTTCCCGTAATATTTCATCTACGGCATATATTGTTGGTTTTTTAATGGATTTTGCCATTAAAAGAAGTTCTAGTTTCAGCATATTGGGTAAAGGATTTTGTTTTTGTTTTATTAACTATAAATATCACTTTTCTTCCAGGATGAAGTAGGTTGTTTATTTAACAATCAGTTGTTCTTTCAACCACTTTTCAAATAGTTCACAGTTCATATTATCATGGTAGTCCATACTTTTGTATGTTGAAGAAAACAGTAAATTTGCACCTGCGAGAAATCCTGTTGAAGAACCTGCATGCAAAGTGATGAACCGTTTTCCCGTCCCACATCCCTTTTTCTCTTGTCACTTTTTACAGACTCGTCCTTCCAAGATTTCGAACCACTTCCATTAGAAAATAACAAGTCTCGTCTAAAAATAGCACTTTTTTAAGTTTTGAATTAACATTTTCCGTGGCAACTCGCATAAGAATCTTCGATTAAAGTCCTTTTTATACCGAAAACCCAACATTTTTATTAATTTTGACAACGATTTTAGTCTAATTTCCAATATGCCTCGATTTTTTAAAGCTTCTTTTAAAACTTGAAGGGTTATATTAGTTTTTGATGTGTAGAAATCGTGAATTGCTTTACGAGCATTCATTTTTACATTGTCACTTATCTTTGGCTTCTGTCTTTGGCTTTTTTCGTGTACATTTCTTAATCTTTTTCGGTAGTAAATTATGCTTTTTTTCATGCACAATTTTCAGCACAGTCCTTATACTGATTCACAGAGCTTTTACTACTGTCTACTGGATATTGGCCGGTGAATTTTCATTTTCGTAATATTTTATTAGATTTAATACCATTTTTTTCGCTTGTGGACGCAAAAAACTCTACCATTTTTTTCGCTTGTGGACGCAAAAAACTCGAAAATTGTTTTCTATTATTCATTTTGTCATTGACTTGTCAATCTGACTTTGAAGTGACATCGCTCAAAGATTTTTGCAACTGCTGGTATTTATGTTTATCCTCTTTTTTCATATGACAATATCATAGGTCTATCTAATTCATCTTCCGGATTTTATGCGGAGGATATGATTACACGTAATAAAAGAAAAACAAACTTAAAAAGTTTGTCGTTGATAAATCGTATGACCCGCACGATAACACTGCTTTTGACTATATTAAAGTACCATTGTTAAGAGCCCGCAAATATACTTCGAAAACTTTCCAAACACTATCAAAAACTAAATTTTGCACAAAAATCAAGTAGCCTGAAAAAACTACTTAATGAACTAATTTCAAATTGTGTGCCATAACTAATTGTAGTATAGAGATGAACTAGTAAAACTGTGGTAATAATTCAAGATGGCGGAACAAAATATATGGACACCAAAAAATATATTTAATCAATTCCGTCGGCTTGTCTGTCTGTCTATCAGTTCGCGGCATACTTTAAAAGTTTATTGAAGACGAAGATTGACTTCAAATTTTGGAATTAATTAAAGCTCATATGGGGATGACCTGGTAATATTTTGGTAAAAATTCAATATGCCTGAACAAGATGGCGGCATCGTGAAACGTTAAAAAAATATTACTAAAAAAACTGATTATATTAAATATTAAATATTTTAAAAATTTAAAAAAATCAGTCTGGACAAAACTACTGTTAAGCTGGTAAAGTTATGTTACGAATTCAAGATAGCGAAACAAAATGGCAGCCAAATAATATGTTAATTGTTAAAATAATGTAAAAACATCTTCTTATTCAATTTTGAATAAATTTTGAAGAAAAATTAAATATGATTTAAGGATAAACTGGTGCTAATTTAACATGACGTAACAAAATCGCGGTGTGCGTCAATGTGAAAAGTACTTATCGAATCCATTTTAAATTATGCAGAAAATCAAGTGTGGCATATGTCGAAACTGGTAAAATATTGGTAGGGATCCAATATATTGGAACAAAATGGCGTCCGATATAAATATTTGAAAAGACATATATGTTCTTAAATAACCTAATAAAAGGAAATATTCATACTGAGGGAGGTTCCGGGTAAAGGAAATTTACCGATTTTTTTACTTAGAGTTATACATATATGGTTAAAGAAAAATCACTAATTTATAAATTGGCAGGGGTTAAAACTATCAAAAAACACGATCTTTTTTGAATGATATCCAGACTGCTTACGAATTGGAGCTACCAAATATACTCCGAAAATTTTCCATACACTGCCAACAGTTAACGAAGCAAAATAATTGAAGGATTTTTTACTTAAATAGATCAAGCAAGCGAAAATATAATATTGGAAAAGCTGAGCACAAGGAGCGAACCTTTGATTTGACATGTGATTCACTATTAACCTAGACCCAAGACAAAGAAGTATTCACATATAAATATATCGTTGAAGAAAAATCTAATGTTTAATTTAAATTGGTAAGGGTTGAAGCTGCCAAAAACCGTCGTAACTTTTTAAATGATGTTCAGACTGCTCCCCGATTGAAGCTAGCAAATATACTCCGAAAATTTTGCAAACCCTACCAACAGTTAATGAAACAAAAAAAATATAATCTTGAGAAAGTTCAGCACAATGTGCAAAACGTCGATTTGATATGAAAAATTGTATTTCACTATTAACTTACACTAACATAAGAGAATACAGTATTAACATATAAATATATGGTTAAAGAAAAATCTCTAAGTTTAAATTGGCAAGGTTTGAAGCTGCCACATAAACATGATTTTTTAAATGATGTCCATACTATTAACGAACTGGAGCCAGAAAATATACTTCGAAAAATTTTCGTACACCAACAAATGCTAGCCAAACAAAAAATAGAAAAATGTTTTACTTAGACATTAGATCCAAGAAAATAGAGTATCCACATACAGAAAAAGAAAATTTTCTAATTTATAATTTGGCAAGGATAGAGGCTTTCTAAAAACTTGTTAAATGATGTGCTGACTACTCACGGATTTGAGTCAGCAAATATACTTCAAAAATTTCCAAAAAGTTGGCAAAATAAAAAAATAGAAGGATTATCTTTTATCTATTTAGTATATCTATTAAAACGCAATTGCGTATTACAACGGCTACTTTAGTTTTGCACTCGGCGGTGCGAGAATTTTGTATTGTAAATCTAAAAATACTTAAACTTATATTCGCAAATATCAAACTATAAGCCCTAGAATGACTCTGTGCTGATATTGTAATTGGGTACGAGCTTCTCAGACAGCACTCTAGGATTGAAAATATTTTTGAAGGAAGTAAGTCTCCCATATCAATATATAACTTATCTATGGCCAAAGTGGAATCTTACCCATTATTGACAGATAATTGTTAACCTGTTGCTGTGAAATCTTGTAGACAACCTTTTGCTAATTGACGCAGAAGTAAGTAGACTTTTAAAAGAAATGATAATTGAACCAAGCAACTCACAGTAGAGAGCGCTGGTACTCATTATAGGCAATGAGGACTATAAAATAGAAATTGTATATTATTATTGCACTGTAAATAAATTTTCACTGTTGTTTCACTCGTTGTCTAGGATTGAAGATTTAATTAACAGTATTTCGCAATATGAATATTTTCGTTCAACATATCTTCGAAATGCTTATCACCGCGTACCCATTTTAAAACACAAACGAATGTTTACTGGATTTGAAGCTTGGGCAAAATTATACCAGTTTAATAGAATATATTCCGGAGTAACTAATGGAGTTTCATATTTTCAAAGAGTATGAATAACCGCTGAGGGTTTAGAACACACTTACGTATTTTTAAATAATGTGTCGGTTTGTGGGAAAAATAAAGAACATCATGACAAAAGTGTTCAAGCATTTTAAATACTGCTCAAAAGTATAATTTAAAACTCAATAAAGAAAAATGCAAATTTGGATTAGCGTAGATAGACGCAAAACCTCTCATTTAATTCTTCGTCCTACAGAAACAACCTCTTTTAAAAAAGTGCAAGTTATGTTTGGTCATTATTCTAAATATATACATATATTTTCTAATAAAATACGTCCCCTTATTCATGTTATATGATTTCCATTATTCGACCTCCATCCTCTATGAATAGAAAAAACCTATTTCGTTCTTTTCAAGAACTTTATTAAAGTCAGAATATCACGCGTCTGTAGAACATATAGCCATAGTCGAAGCTATTGAGAAATTGAGGTATTTTTTAATTAGTTGATATTCTCGACTCATAACTGGTCAAAAATCTGAAGCTTTTATGTATAATGGTGAAACTTGTTCAAGAACTAAAAACGAAAAATTAATGCGGTGGTATAAATACGACAGCATATACAAACCTGGAAATCAAAACGTTGTTGCAGATACCTTCTCTATTCCACTTTGATAAAACCTTACTACATAATTTCTTATCTCATTTTGACACTAAGCTTTACCACTAGGTCCGCTGTAAAAATATATTATATTATCTGAAAGGAGTAAAAAGAATTGCATCTTCCTCTCACGTATGTGCTGAATTAGACCAGATTTCATAAAAATCCCGGATGTCTCATTAAAACTACAACTTCGTTTGAGAGATTAAATATTGATTTTGAAGAGCCGCGGCCTTCCGAGAACAAGAACTATAACATCTTAACAATTGTGGGAGAGTAATCGAAATTTCCATTTGCTTTTCTATGTTCTAATATGACTTGATCAACTGTTATCGATTATCTAACACATTTTTTTTTCGATATTTTGTGTCCCATCATATACACAATGATAGAAGAATTTGGAAAACTGTTCATTTGGCTTTAAAATCAAAAAATGTGAAAATTACTCAAAAGAAACAAATACTTCTAGATTCCTTTAATTCAATCAGATATCTACTACGCACAGCGATAAATTGTTTTCCGCATGAACGTATGTTCAATCATTCTTGAAAACCTCCTAATGGTTCATCCATTCCTGGTCCAGTTTTTCTAAAAAAACACGTACGTCAAAATAAATAAATAATAAATAAAATAAGTAAATAAAATCTTTATTTCTAACTATAGATTACCAAAAAATACAAATTTTGTGAAAAAAACAATGCTAGAAAATGCCGAGGGGCAGCTGGGCATGTGTACCCCCCCTGTTCCCTAAGCATTGGAAAAAGAAAGCGAGAAAAACAGTAAGTAATAAGTAACAAATAGCTAATAAAAACTAATAGTAATAGAGTTATGGTCGCTAGGGCACACTGACGAAAATCCCTTTTGTTAAATCAAGAATAAAATTAAAAATGTGTTGCCTTGTGTAGCATTATAAATCTTTGAAATTTGGAGGAATAAGACGTCCCTTAAATCCAATATTTAGATTATATACATCCGACCTAAACACAATTTTTTTAGACAATAATCGGGAGTTTTATTTAAAATAATCCTATAGAAAAGACAAGCAGCATGAAGTAACCGTCTATTACTCATATTAAGCCAACCAAGGTTAGCAACCTTATGAGAAATATCATTTGTTTTTACGAATTCCGAATATCAAACATAAACAAGAATTTTGTAACGCCTGAATACGACGCATATCAAAAGAATCTATTGAGTATCTATAAATAGAGTCACAGAAGTTCAATGCCTCATATAACAGAGTTTTCAACTTGTGATTAAGATAGTCTATAGAATTATAAATCAGTTTTAAGTTGAAATAAGCCTGAGGAATCAACGTGCTAATGTGAGACCTATATTTCAGGCTAGAGTCCAAAAAAATTCCCAAATTTCTACAGCTTTCAGTTATAGGCAGATTCTCATAATTTATTTTGATTTGTATTAAAGGTAAACATTTTTGACGGACTATGGAAGCTCCAAAGACCATAACTGAACTTTTTTTTAAATGAATTGATAAAGAGTGATCAGTTGCTGCTGAAAGTAAAGTTGAATACCCTGGATAATATTATACGGGTTAAACGTGTGATAGACTTGCGGCGTATCGTCGGCATATAAATGAATTTTACAATGCCTGGCCTTATTTATGAACTGCGAACTATATATTGAGAATAATAAAGGGCCCAAAATAGATCCCTGTAGGACTCCGCACGTTACAGATAGAAAGTCTGACTGGATATCGGCAATGCAAAAGATTGTGTCCTACCATCCAAAAAGCTATTTAACAGTCTCCTGCTGTGGACATCCACCCAATACATTCCAATATCAAAGAAAACAAGCTATAACTTATAGTGTCAAACACACCCCTGTCATCCGTAGCCTTTAAGAGAACAGTCTCACAACTATATTTTGGTCTGAATCCAGACTGTACCTCAGGTAGGATTGAAAAGTGATGACTGCGCAAATGCGTATCCATAACCCTTTCCAGTACTTTGGAGTGTGCCGACAGTATGCTCACCGGACTTAAATCTTTAAATTCGAGTGGATTGGAAATATTCGGTAAAGGGGTGACAATGGCATGCTTCCAACAATCGGGAAATATGCCTTTCTCCAGATATGAATTGATTATATGAGTGATAAAAGAAATTTTGTAAGGACTTTCTAACAATAATAATTTAATATTAATTCCGTCATTACTTGTAGCCGTGGATTTCACAGATTATAAAATTTTTTCAACCTCATTGTCAGTAACCATCTGGAAATTGAACTTTGCCACACCAGACTTCTTGTTGGTTCTGTAGCAATCAAACTGAGCCAGACTGGGATAAAGTTTCGGAATACCGTTAATGTAATAGTTATTTAATTGGTTAGGGTCCGAATGCGAAGAAGGAATATCCACATTCTTCTTACCAATGTTTAGCAGCTCAAGGTCTTTCCAAATTTTGTTAATACCGACAGTATTTGCCCTCTGTTGAAAATATGCCTTCGTTTTCTTACGACAAGCTAGGGTAGTACAGTTTCCAAGAGATTTGTAGTATTCAAAATCAACTGGGTTCTTAGTTCGTCGCCTGAGTATGAATATGAAGCTTTAGTTGAATAAGTACATCTTCTAGAAGCAAATTATGATTTTGCCCATCTTAGATTCGCTAACGGCAATCGGAAATACATGATTCCAGAATACTAAATCATTGTAAAGATTTATTATAAGATATGTAAGTTCTGAGTATTTGGGCACAAATATGGCTGAAGCCCTTTTAACAGAACTTTCTTCAAAATCAATGTTTTTCTTTATCAGGAAAAGTGACACATTAATAATTATATAATGTGTGTAAAGTTATTACCTAATAACTACCTAGGACAGTTTATATATTGTGCTATATGTGTCTGGTGGAATACGTTTCGAGTAAAGTTCCGGGCAAAGTCAGCAAATTAACCGATTTTTAAAAGTGATAATCATTATCCATGGCTCCAATTTGTTATACACAGATTAAGTAAAGCAAGAAATAATTGACATTTCATAAAGCAACAGTAATTTAAAGTCAAATGGTTAATATGGTCGGTCGACGTGTCGATAGATAAATATTTTATTGCAACTGCATCCTGCTGACTAAATGCATTGCAGTTTTTTGCTTTTCCACAAATATAATTTACATTCCTTCGCACAAAGCCATCTTTAATATTGCCTATTAATATTTATAAATTCTGTGCTATTCAGAAGTCCAATACAAGAGAAAAATTACCAAACGGAGTCTGACAAAAACATCTAGTACGTCGGCTCCACGTCGGCATTTTAGTAGGGATTATTTAAAACATTCATGACCATAACAATACAAATTTTGCTAATTTATACATAATATAGCAAATTCTGTGCTTTTATAGTTTAACTTAATATTTATTGGTATTACTTGAAAGTAATATAGGACTTTTTCCAAACTGAGAATGTAGCTAGCAGAATTCAGACATTTTTGTGCACAGGAGAAAATTTTAAACTGTAATTTTAGACTAAAAAACTTGTCAAACTTTGAAAACCTTTGCCTTGGGGTCTTGAAAAGAAAAGCAAATAGTAATTAAATAATTTTTAGTTTTATCTTTACTGTTACGCCATGTTCACAATAAACAATCAAATAAAAAAAGGGATGATAATAAAATCCGGCATTCATAATTATAAGTAAAAATACCAGAAATGTGAGAGTTGTTTTAAAATTGTTATGGTTTTTAAGCAATTATATTTATTTTTATATTCAGGACAACGTAGTTATGCATACTTGACCGTTCTACCAGTTGACATCCAGCTCAATTGTTTTACTCCCCTCATAAAAGTATAGTATTATAATTTACGTTTCAGTGTCCCTAGATGCCAAAAGAAAAGTTCTTTTATTCCATCGACCTGTCTGCCTGTCAGTACGCGGCATAGCTAAAAAACTAGTGACCCGATTGACTTCAAATTTTGGTCAAAAATAAAAATAAAATGTTTGTTATCGTAAACAAATCACCCTCGCATGTTTTAAATATCTTCACGTTTTAGCATCCCTAGATGTGCTTTGATTAACAAATTTTAGTCAAAAATTAAGGGTCGTATGGGGATGACCTGATAATATTTTAGCAAAAATCCAATATGCCAGTACAAGAGTGCGGCCTAGTGATACGTTAAAAAAATATTACCAAAAAAGCTAATTATCCAATTTATCTCAAATTTTGCACAAAAATCGAGTATTACATAGAAATGAAGCGGTACGGATATATTGTGGTATGCAAATATTAGCAATGTAGCCATATGATGATACAACAATTGACCTCTTAGAGCATTTGCACATAGATTCCTCAATGTCATTCATCAAGTTTAATCTTCAAGTAATAAATTCAAAAACATATTATTGACAAAGTATATAAAAATCAGTAACAACGATTTCAAAATTAAATACTGTTTTAATACATTAAATATTTTTTGCAATATGAATACGTGCCTAAAATGTATTAAGAACGCTTACCTCAACCTTCTAAACACGATCTCTCTTATACTTGGAAGAGCATTCCCTTTGATTATAGTAAGTTTCCCATCAAAACCAGGTCTCTCACACGGTTTGACTCTACTGTGTTTCCTTCTTCTTTGTAAAAGCTTGAATTGTTGTTCAGAATCTGATAACTGATTTCGTCGCTATAATAATCCAAAAAGTAAAAAGGAATCATAGGCAAAATACACATATCTATATGGTTAGGTAAGTAAAAATCAAGCTTTATTTATTAGAAATCGCCAATATGCACTTGTAATTATTCGTAAGTATAATTATATGTAACAAAAACTAAAAACTCATTTGAAAAACCAGGAAAAAAGAACTTATTTTACGAATAATCAATGTAAACAAACTTCGAAAAGTGAACATTGACACGCACGCATTGACAGTGACTAGCAATATGGCCGCCGCGACGTCACGACTCCAGCTGTTCATTGCGGGAAAAACTACTTATGATGACTCATCGATACCCGCTTCCAGGCTTTCTAGTACAGACAGTGTTGGATATTTCCCATTAACAGTGTTCAGATTTTAACGGTACTTAAATGTCATTATGACAGAAAAAGTCAGACTTTAAAACTACGACAAAGTTTTTTTATTTTCGACGAATTAGCAATGTTGAATTAATATTAAAAAAAATAAATATTCATTGGCAGACCGGCTACAAATTGTAAAATTATTTTTCCAAAAATACTCAAGAAACCCAATGAAGATTTTTTGAGAGTTTTCAGAGACGCATTTCATTGAATAAAATTATCAGGATTAAGTCCATATTCGAACAAACAAAGAATTAATTAAGGAGGTGAAGAAGTGATAAATTCCGCGAATTCTATTCGGCAGGCGACACGAGATAAGAGCAATATAAGCGCAAAAATGTATACAATAAAATCCTGTGAATAGGAAAAATACAACTTACTGGGCGGCAGCTAACCCCAATAAATATCAAATAATAAAATAAAGAAGGAGCTCACATAATGGTTTGTGGTAACAAATCAAATTATTGGGTCATTCTTTTATCGTGGCCAAAGATATTTATAGTTTTTTCTAAACGATATCAGAGACCTTTTAGAAGGGTTGCTAATTCAAACCTTCAATAATAGTATTTGACAGCAAGATGGCGCTCAACTTGATGCCGGTCGAGAAAGAAATTAATATTTAAACAGTCGTTATATGAGTGGTGGCGCGGAATAATTGGTTGGACACCTAACAGCCTAGATATCAGGCCAATGGATATATTAACGGCTCAACAGAAATATCAGAAAGCTCCAGTAAAAAACTGTAATGAAATTTTTCGAATTAACCAGGATCAAAATATTATAAGCATCTCTATAGAAAGACTAAAAGTGGCCGTTTTGAAAACCATGGAGGAACATATATTATTATATTATTAAAATATTTACTGTTCATAGCTGTATTCAGTTTTTATTGTTTCTGTTTCATATGTGCCAAAATACGACTTTTCAATTTACAATGACTGTATCTGTAATCTTCAATTTTGGAATAAGAAAAAACTGCCATTTTATTTTATTTTTTAATCTATGTTGCTAATTCGGCGAAAATAAAAAGTTTTTTCACAATTTTGTAGGATTTTTTTCTTTTCAATAACGCCAAAGATTGAACAGGTACTAGTGCCAATTTTAAGTGTTAATGCGAAATATCACGGTAGACGAACATTTTCTCAATTGACTATATTAACATAAAATATATCACTTTATACCAAAAATAGAAAAATTACATAAAAATATGGTATTCCATTAAAAAAATATTCAAATGAGCCATAGCATTATTATTTGATGTTCAATTGTTTTTCAATCATTCTTTTCGGATTCTACGGGAAGAAATATAATAAATCACCCATAGCGAGGAAAACCGGCTGTTCTAGTCCTCGTTAAATAACCCTGTACAAAAGTAGTATAGAGACCAAAAAATATATCAGCAATAGAAAAATTACATTCAAGATATAGAACTCTATTTGAAAAATATATTATTTTAATGTTCAGCTGTTTTTCACTGATCATTTTCGGATTCCACGGGATGAAATATAATAGGTGGCTATTTCGGTCTCCCAAATCTCCCTTTGCGTGGAAACAGGCTTATCTAGCCCTCGTTGGATAATCATGTACAAACACGGTATAAATATAGTTTTAAAGTACTATGAAAACAAGTTGGTCACGTCATTCCCATAAATAACTCTCTTAAATATAACTCACCTGGAAACTGACTAGACTTGCGCTAATTTTTTAAAATTATGTGTTAATTATGCTTTTGTAAATAATATATAATTACTATAACGTGCACTAGCTATAATTTTATTAAAGCTCTGATTCTGGAAGATTCTCTGTGGTTTTCCTCAGACCAAGATAACAATTTTTTTTCTTGGGCTGTTTTTAAGGAATATTATTGATTTCAACTATTGGCAGAATCAGCTAGAAAACTTGTTGACCCTTAAAAACAAGATGTATTAATTCCCTGATAATATCCACTTGCTAATATTCCTAATACTTCGGCCTCTTGAAGCTATTATAGGCCGGCAAAAAAAAGGAACACCCTTGTCCATTCACGGCCGTGGTAGTGACTTTAAATTTATGTTTAATTAGTGATGGTACACGTGTAAGCCGACGTTGGATCGAATATTTATATGTAATTGTGACCGTTTATGCAATAAATTATGGTGTTAAATGGGTTGATGGTTTATTGATGAGACCTTTAACGCTCTGTGCGCCATACAACCGCGGCCGAGCGTCTATGTTTGCGATTTCGCATTTTAAGGCCCTTTGTATGTTTTCAACGGCTATAACGAAAGCGCTAAAAACCCATTATGTGTATGGTATGGCATTGAGACGAATCGGTTCGAGATCGATTTTTAATTTGGTAAGCCGCAAAATGTGCAAATCGACCGGCTCGCTCCGAGATGCGCTAAAAGTGAGAGTTTTGACTTCGAGCGCTTTCTTATTGAAATCTTGGGGAAGTCCTAAGCAAGAAGAATATTTTACAGAAATAATCAGTTATTATAACAGTTATTACCAAACAACTATATGGATTCATAAAATGTGTTATATGTGGGTAGATATCTTTTGTTTGTTTTTGTTTTTATTTTTATTTTTTATTACTATTATTTTCGCATCGTTGCATTAATGGAGACCAAACGGAAAAGAACTGGTACAGAACAGAAAGGACAATATATACATTTATACAGTGGTGTACCTAAACACGAAGGAGGAAGAAGAGGAGGGCCTCTACTAATAAAACACAAATGGGAAAGACATACCACAGATTGGGAAGCAATAAACGAAAATAACCTTCGGGTTAATGTAAATGTGTATAAGAGAGGAATTAGTGTCATCTATGCCCCATCTTATGATGAGTCAGTTACTGTTAAAGAAGAGTTTTTTGGAAAACTGAACGAAGTGCTTGAATAAATTGGTACTGCGTGAACTGATAATTCTTGGAGACAGGCTAAATGTATCAAAAAAACAGTAGTCCGATTGGTCGGCCCGTATGGAAAAAATACGTGCAACGAAAATGGAAATAGCCTTGTTAATATCTGCCTTAATAAATGTGGGTCGATCATTACAGAACGCTGCTTACTGAACGACGAGTAGATTATTTGGAAAGTATAGCCACATCAGGTATATAAATTGAAGGTGAACCTGCAAAACATTGAAATGAAAATCATTACGAAAGTAATTAAAGATCTGAAAGCTTGCGACTCAGAAGGAATCCCAGCAAAATTACTCAACTGTAACCAAAGGGCTTAGAGAAGGAACCTGCAAAACAATGAAGTGGAAATCATTACAAAAGTAATTAAAGCTCTGAAAGCTTGCGGCCCAGAAGGAATCCCAGCAAAATTACTCAAAAATGGAACACCTAAACTTTTTCGGATGCTAACAGAAGTGTTTAACGGATATTTAAATGGATGTTCGGTCCTAAACGATTGAAAAATAGCATATATCTCATCAATTCACAAAAAATGAGGTAAGAAAAGTTGTGGAAACTATAGAAGAATTTCTGTGACCAGCACAATAAGTAGTCTTTATGGTAGGATTTTAAAATGATTTAATAGAGTCTGAGTGTGAGCAGTATGGAGAAGAGGAACAAGGGGGTTTCTACAGACAATTGGTTCTGCATAAACTATTATAAAAAAGAAAACAGCTCGAAACCGAGAAGTACATTTGACTTTCGTAGACATACAACAGGCATATGATAATATACCTTTAATTTAAATATAGGAAGTGCTACTCTCTATAAAACCTTTATGCAGGCTTCTCGGGTAAAGATTGGAACACCCTCACAAATTCGTTTCCTGTGACTAGAGAGAGGGAGGGGCTTAGAGAAGGATGTTGTATCTATTTAAAATATATAGAGCAAGAGCGCTGAAAAGCTGGAAGAGAAAAGTAAATAGAATGGGCACTGACTTAAACAATACTTGTCTCTATACACTCCAGTTTGCAGATGACCAGGTGGTAGATGCAAACGACAAAGGCGACATGGTATCATGCGGAAACTGGTCGAAGAGTATTTGTATTGAAGGTTGAAGGTAAACATTGACAAAACAAACTATCTGGGCGTTTGTTCGGAAAAAAATGATATTCACCTCACTTTTGAAAACAACCAAGAAATCAAAGCATGACTGGACTACAAGTATTTAGGATTAACATTTGATAAGACGGGAACCGATGAAAAATAGATCAACTTAAGGATCATACAGGCACGGAAAGCAATCCAGTATCCTGTGGAGTAAGGAAATATCGAATCTATGTTTAAGAGATATGGAGAATAATCGCGAGAGATGGAAAAAAGCTTGAAGGAGTAGAAGTGGATACAGTTAGAAGATCAATGAGAATCTCCAAAAAAGATATTAAAATAAACGAAGATATTAAAAATCGCATGGGGATAGAGAGAGCAATAATGAAGGGCATAGAAAGGCAGCCGTTAGTCTGGTATGGGCACGTAAACTGAATGAGAAATGAAAGTCTTCCAAAACAGTGTTTAGAATGGCAACTTCCAGAAGGAGAGGAGGGCGGACAATCAGTCCGGAAAGGGATAAGCGCAAGAGTCCTCCGAGATAACCTATGGGAAAACAGAAAGAAATGGGAATCGGACAATATATATATATATATATATATATATATATATATATATATATATATATATTATATAGTATTATACCCTTTGTTATTTTTCTCCGTAAAAATAAGGTTTTATTCCAGATCATTCATATTCATGAGAATCGGACAAAATTTCGTGGATTAAATAGTTTAAAAATTCCACATTCATTATCGGCGTAGGTATAAATATAAATATTTTTTATAAATTAAATTACTATGATACTAATAACAGTACTTCCTTACCAGCAACGAAAAATACAACAAAAGTAATCTTCTAAATGATTGACTTGAAGATTAAACGGTACAAGATTATAAATACACAAATACGAATAATATAAAATGACAATAATAATAAGCTGCAAACAAATCCTTAGCTTTTGAGGCTTTGATATGAAAAGCCTGCCTATGTCTTTGTCTAGCAAGTTCGTTTTGGTAATTTAATAACATATTTCTGGTATTCGGAAGACTACATTTCATGTTTCATCCTTTTTTTAATATTAATTTGGGTTATACTAATCGATAAGAGAAATACGACGTTTGTAATGCAGGTCTTTGACATTTCGTCGATTGATGACGCATGGGTAAAGATCCAACGGAACAACTGTATATAAGTACAATGTACGAAACACATTTTTTTAATAGCTGACAGAATGTTTCACATCATGTTCGCCAGCCGATCTTCTTGAATTCTGAGAATCAATAGTTCACGATTAGACTAATTAACCAGTCCTATCTTAAAAACGAATTAAACCCAAGACATTTTACTTTTCATTTTTACGATATAAATTGGAGTCGACTACTGCAGAACAAAAAGGATCACATTTTCAGACATATTAAGTAAGAGTATGCGTGGGATTCAAGATTCAATTCGTGACCTCTTAATTTCATTTTAATTTACAATTTTTTAAATCTAGTAGAAAACGGTATCAAAATAGTTAATATAAGCAATTATTAAAATTCATAATCATAAGGCGTGTTTCTATGATCTGTTTCTCGAGCAACCTATTGATTGAAATTAGAGGTGTGAGATTCTATGCGAAAGACCTTGCAATAGATTTTTTTTCAAATGCCTGTTTAGACTTATTTATAACGCGTAATTTGGGGGGTTTTTCAGGCCAATCAATTTTAATTTCCTGTGTATATACATGTGGTTATAAAATAAAATAACGTATATTTTACTTTTTTTGCCGTTAAGGGAAAGAAGAATTTTTACAGCAGGCTTTTTTAATGACTTTGATAAAAAATATTTTGAACTTCATTCATGAGCTGCAAATATTTTTGTATTTAGACACTAGTTGTAGGAGAGCTGACCGACAATTTCGCCTTTACAATGATTATGGCCGAAAGTCACACAATCCTTAAATTGTGTGATGTGTAAACTGCCCGTGCGGATCTGGCATCCCAAACCCGTGAAGAACGCTGTCTGAAAAAGAGTTAAACTTTTACTGGATTATTGGTTTCAAAGAGGCCACTCCCTTATCTCCGTAAATTTTTAATTCCTTTTTTAGTTTTATATAAAAGTTGAAACAGCTACGCTATATTTTCTTCTCGAAAATTCTACTTATATACAGGGTGTGATAGAAATGGCTGGCGAACGAAAGTTACATATTTTAAAATAGTTCTAAGAATATTTTCTGTGGCATACCCTATACGTAACTTCAATTGTTTTCAATATATTGACCTTTGAAGATACACTTGTCAAATAACGTGATATGATTTTTAATGGAAACCCTGCATCTAAGTTTTTCGAGTTTTGTTCACATTGCGGACGAAATTCAAGGTTCATAGTCTTAAGCAAGCGGAAAGATAAAATTTGTGTACGCAAATACATTTTATGTTATTTTATTTGTTGTAATAGTTTGCCGCTTCACCTATAAAGTGCGCCAGCTAAGCTGTATGGAAAATTAATCGAGGATTTAGTAAATTTTGCACTGGTCCACTTGTAATTGGGATGTGACTAGAGTCCCCATGCACTTGCCGCTAGAAGGTTCTAGCTATTTCCAGTGGCGCCTATACATTTCGAGCATTTGTTTTCACTTCTATATAAATGCGTTGCGTTGAATTGGAATTATTATTTCGAAGTAACGATGGCGAGCAAAAGAGGAAAAACAATTCGAAGCGGTGCACGTGAAGTTATTGCGAGCTTTATAGAGGCCTGTACTAGAGAAGCTGAAAATAATAGTTTGACTATTCCAATTCAAAATCGAACAGAACGCATTGCATTTTACACTGGTGTTTCGGAAAGCAGTGTAAGAAAAATTCAAAGAGAACATAATGCTCGCTCATGTGTTACTTCACCTTTAAAATCTCCTGGTAAAAAAAGACCCCGATTATCATACAAAGATAAAATTGACGATGGTGATTTTCAAGTAATTCGACGAACAATAGAGGATTTTTATATAAACTTGAAGGTTCCGACCTGCAAACCCCTAGTCCGTGCTGTAAAGAACAAAATAGATTTTCCGTACGGGTATAAAACCTTAAATCGGCTTTTACGATCAAATGGTGCCAAACTAAACGAAAATTACTCAATGAGAGACCAAATATTTCTCACTGGCGGGTGAAATATCTATCAAATGTAAGGCAATATAGGCAAGAAGAACGCAATATTGTGTATCTAGACGAAACCTGGGTAGATAATGATATGACAGTGAAAAAATGCTGGCAAAGTGAAAGTTTTACAGGTGTTGTTCAGGAAATCAGCTCTAGTAGTCGCTTTATTATAGTTCATGCTGGTTCAGAAGCCGGATTTGTTCCAGGTGCTGCTTTAGTTTTTCGCTCGGGACTAACAACTGGAGACTATCATGGACAGATGAATAGAGATAATTTTGAAAAGTGGTTGCTCAAGAAGTTTCTACCTAACATTCCTCCCAAATCAGTCGTGGTAAAGGATCATGCTTCTTATCATTCTCACGTAGAAGATAAAGTGCCAACTAAATACTCTACAAAAGCTCTTATAATATCGTGGCTTAAATCGAACAATCTTGTATGTGATCCAACATGGAGAAAATATCAAATATATGAAGTAATATCAACCAAAAAGCCTAGAGGAAAAAAGTATAAAATTGACGGTATTTTACGTAAACTCGGTCATACACGTTTAAGGCTGCCTCCATACATGTGCGACCTCAACCCTATTGAATGGGCAGGAGTAAAAATATATTCGAGAGCGCAACACTGGTGAACTTTCAATTAAAGATTTAAATAAAATAACATTAGAAGCGATTGACTCAATATCGGCTGAAAATTGGACGTCGTATGTTAAACATGTTTGTTCTATTGAAGATAAATACTGGGAAATAGATGGCAAAATTGAAACGGTTATTGATGATTTAGTTATCACACTGGGATCTTCAAGTAGTGACGACGAAACCTCATCATTTTCAGAGGAAGACAACGATTTAGAAGGAATCGAACCATTACAATCACAGCCGTCAACCTCAAAATTGGCTCAGTTTTTTTTTCATATATTTTGTAAAATTGTTTATAAAGTAGCTGTCAATAAACTGCTTCAAAATAATTAATGTTCTGTTCAATACCGGATTTAAAAAATATCTAATATTGCAATTAATATTTGAAAATCTACAGAACTCATATTTTTCCAAAATTAACACATCAATGTGGTTATAGTAGGGGAGCCAGCACTGATTCCAGTGAACAAGATTTATCAAAATTTTAATTTATACAGTTCGACTTTGCGCTATTTGGGTATGCCACAAGTAACCGTTTGTCTCCATCTGTCATATTACTTTGTACAGGGGGCGTCATTGTGAAGTACTATACAGGGCGTTTCCTAATTGCGTGCTAATGTTAAGTAAAAAGTTTAATATAAACCTAAAAGTCTTAAGTTTGGAGATACAGGGTTTTAAAAAAACAATTTTTTTAAATTCTAGTTCTGATGCTATTATAGATAAATAACTGTGTGAAATTTGGTACACGTCTTTTATGCATAAAAGGGCATTTTTTATTAACAATCAATTTTTGAAATTTCTACCAGTGACGTGCATATGTAATTAACCTGGGTAAATCCGTATGCTCCTTAATGCATAGAAGACGTGTATCAAATTTCGTGCAGTTATCTATAATAGCATCAGAATTGGGATGAAAAAAAATTTTTTCTTTTTAAACTTTACCATCCTGTATCTCAAAAGTTAAGACTTTTAAGACATAAAAACACCCCCTTTAACATCAGCACGCAATTAGGAAACGCCATGTATACTACTTCACAATGACGGCCTCTATATAAAGTAATATGACAAACGAAGACAGACGGCCACTTTTGGCATACCCGAGTAGGCTAAAGTCGAACTGCATAAATTAAAATTTTGATAAATCTCCTTCACTGGATCTGATGCTGGCTGCCCTTGTAAATCACTACTAGGTGGTCCAATAATAGTGGACGTAGGCAGTAGCCCAGGAACCGTTAATGACAGAACTCAAGAAAAAATATATTTATAGGTAAATCGATCAAGAAAAATCAAAATTAAATAATTTTAAAAATCGAAAGTTCGCCGTTTTTCCAACACAAAAGAGATATAGAAGTGCGGTACCGAAAGAAAACAGGCAAATATAGATAAAGGTTCATTAAGCATAGTTACATTTTTTAATTATCTGAAGTGCATATAGTCAAAAAGGGGTGCCATATTATTTAAAGAACGACGGGACACCACTGGTTTAAAGAGATTTCTGGGCCGACCTTCCTAAACCGATTGACTCCGCCCGGTTTTCTTTCGTGTCCCGCACTTTACGTGTTCACTGTTCAGTGTCCTTTATTTATTTTCTGAATTAATTAGCAAATTATATTAAATTAAAAACGATCCATATACTATTATTTGGACTGTTATTTGGTTTTGACATAATATAACGTCACTCGAAATAAGTTATTCGGACGAAGAAGAAAGGCAAATATTATATGAGATGTTTTTTAAATGTGGCATAATAGAAGAAAATTGCAAAAAGAATATGAAGTTATCTATCCAGAAATAAATAGGCCAAATGCATATACGTGCGAATTTATGACAAAGACATGGCTGATAACTCGTTCGTTCGAAAGAAACGAACCACTGTTGTACGTAATGAAATCGACGATGAACAACTTGACATTATTTTATAGTTTTAAGGTAAAATAGAGTGGTAATAATAAATATCTTAATTAATAATATGTCTGTAATTTTAGAAAAATCCAGATTTATCTATTCGAAATGCAATTAAATATTTACATGCAATATATTGGAAAGCTCAGTCCACTTTGTGTAAATATAAAGTCCGCCCATTTAAATACACCTAAGTGCAATTTCTTTTTGAAGAAAATAAACTAGCAAGACTACGGCATTGTTTAGAAATAACTGAAATAATAAACGAAAACTCACTTTTTTTTCAACAATATATTATGGGTGGACGAATCAAGTTTATCAACAGCTGGAATCTATAATAGAAGCAATACTTATTTTTGGTCGGATTCTAACCCACATTTGGCATGGCCAGTTCGATTCTCGGGTCCTAGATGTTTGGGCCGGAATGTGAAAAAGCTACTGGCCCTATCTTCTGCTAACACACTTTCACTGGGGAAACGTATCGCCAGCTTGTAAAAAACTTTACCCCATATCTTTCCTATCTCAATCCAATCTAATGAAATTATCCGGCAGCAGGACGGAGCTTCCCCACATAACGGTAAAGATGTCAGAAACTTGTTAAACAAAATCAAATTCCCCATTTGAAAAGGAGGATTTGGAACTATAAAGGGTTACTAATAGCCCAGATTTAATTCTAATACTTTTTTTATGGGGAACCTTAAAAGACAAGGTAAATGCTACACCAAATTTACCAATTGCTCATATTAAAGATATAGTTAGGTTACGGTGGGCTATTGAAAATTTAAATGTGTAGAATGTTTTAATATATAATTTCGTCTGTATAATTTTGATTGTTATCATTTTCATGTTCACTGTATCATAATCTGAGGAATAAATAAAGTTGAAAAACATAGATACAGGGTGAGCCATTTGAAAAAATGTTACTTTGGGTCATCACCACATCTTTTATAATAATCAACAATTTTTGCTACATAACTAAGCTCCGTTCACTCCAAGTTAAGCTGCTAAGATTCCGCAGCCTTTCAAAAGTACAAAATGTCAGTTTTCAAAAGGTCAGTATTTCGAAAATAACTATAATTGAAGTTAGGTATAGGGTATGCCCAGTGGCGTATTATTTAAAATGACTTCGGGGAGTGAGGGGGGGGGCAAATAATTATATCACGTAACGACTATAAAGAAAAAGGTCCTTGCTTTTTCTTAGCAATAACCGATGACTAAAAAAAAATTGGTTTTTCACTTATATAATCAAAAAATTCTGTGAAGAGTCCAAAATTATATACTGTATACAAGTAGAATTGATAGAAAGAAAGTATAGCGTAGCGGCTTAAACTTTATATATATATATATATATATATATATATATATATATATATATATATATATATATATATATATATATATATATATATATATATATATATATATATATATATATATATATATATATATATATATATATATGTTTTTATACAAAACTTAACGGAGATAAGGGGGTGGCGCATTTATAACCAATAACCCTGTACAGTGTATCTGAAATAAGACACCGTATAGCTTTATCGGGAGAACGATAAAAGATAAAAAATAAATTTAAAGACAAAAACATTTAAAAATATTATTTTGTTTTCTTTGAATTTTTTTTTTCGTTTTTATTTATACAGGATATCTCATTTCTCCTGAGTTGATTTGATGACGCCCTTTATATTGTTGCAGATCAAGATAGTGGGTTTGAATGTATGTATATATTAGCATGAGTCTTTAATGCTTTTAATCTATAATAGAAATAAAGTAGGTTTAAACATTTTTAAATTCCAAAACAGATGGAAGTTTATTCTATTTACAGCTTTTTGTTCAAGTTTTAAAACTTAATGAAAAGTTATAACGTTGTTTTGTTTCGAGAATCGTACTTTTTTAACTTTTTTTAGAATTTAGCTCACAGTTTATTATATTAGATTTGAAATGAGAATTTAACAACGATGAAACTGTGTAACTTTAAGTATTTACACACTAATAGTAACTGCTGCTAATACATTTTGCTATAAAAGCACTCTGATCAGTAATTAAATTTCTTATTTGCTTAAGTTAAAAAGAATCCAGGAGGTTAGACCAGGGATCCTGGGAGCAGGGAACATTTCCATTAGCCACAGTATATTCTGCAAATTTATTGTTTATCGCTTAACTAATTATGGGGAAGTAATGAATATTATTTTCCCAATAGATGATGTTCCTTATCATAGTGGCGATGAGAATGGTTCTGTAGCAAAGGCGGTATAAAACTTGTAGACATTTACACTACATATTTTGCTTAGGAAGAAAGACACGTGCAAAACGTGATTTGGGTTTAATAATATGTTTCAGTTGATTATTCATTTGAAAATGAAAAAAAAAGAATGCGTAGTTCTAAAAGTATCATGATATTTTGGGAATGTATTATGATGATGCCTAAAACCACAAACATTTGTTGATGAGGTATGTACCTAATCTATGT
The DNA here is from genome assembly GCA_030620095.1 of Kuschelorhynchus macadamiae. NCBI lineage: Eukaryota > Metazoa > Arthropoda > Insecta > Coleoptera > Curculionidae > Kuschelorhynchus > Kuschelorhynchus macadamiae. The sequence continues at coordinate 1,193,248 of JAUTXW010001744.1, forward strand.
GCGACCAATACACTTCAGTTACCTCTAAATAAACTTGGCATTCGATTAATTTATGCTTGAATGTAAAATATACGAAAACAAATGACCTGTTGAGTTTTGAGATATTATACTGCCGGTTGCGGGTGGTCATTTCAAACCGTGTCGGTGTGGTTGTGTCATTTTTACGCCAAATTATCGCGAGAAAAGTCATTCAAAAGCAAGCGCGAGAAAAGTGGTTGCGATTATTAGGTAAACAATCGACCGACTTATCGAGACGCGGACTACGAGGCCGCGGTAATAACGTCAGACGCCGAGAAAAATTTGCATCACCGGTCGAGAACAAAGTTTCGCGCTCATAAAGCGCACGAAATCCAGGCGACCACTATGCATACGACAGGCCAAATGCTGGTGTAGGTTCCAAAGCAAAGTATTTCAAACTAAAGACGTGGAAAATGTATTTCAAAGCCTTTTGGATATTTGAAGTATTAAAATTCAATTAATTAGATAGACAGATTGCTTAATAAATATAATCTGTCTCAGTTGGTAAAATCTTACACTCGGAAAACTAAAAACACAAAAACTCTTATTGATTTGTTGACTACTTCTTACTAAATCTACACTTCTGGTGCTTTTAGATTACAGTAAGGCCTTCGACACCCTGGATCATAGCATATTGCTCACTAAACCGAAATATTTACGCCTAAGCAAAAATTATGTCATTTTTTTTAAAAATTGTCTTTTAAATCGTTAACAAAGAGTCTGCTTTCAGGATCAGCAATCATGTTTCCTTACATTTAACAAGGGCGGTCCTCAGGGTAGTATACTGGATTCATTTCTTTTCTCTCTATATGATATGCAAATCTGTCTTTCTTTCACGCCCACCGAGGCTCAACTGGTTATTAATGGCATCAATAGCGACCTCCAAAAGCTGTGCAGGTTTTCCAAGGCACACGGTCTTTTCCTAAATGGTGACAAATCGAAGCTTCTGGTTTTTGGAAACAAAGCTCAACAACTTCTTTACAACAATAATAATAACTCTTCTATACTTGTTGATACTGTGAAGATCGTTCCTGTAGAGAGTTGCAAAAATCTAGGGATTATTTTGGACAATAAATTGAAATTCGAACAACATGTCGCCGATATCCTGAAACGATCATACTTTAAGCTAAAGGTATGCACAAAGATATTTTGTCAACAGAAATTACTTGCGACTTCTCCAATTTTATTATTGGGTTTATATTTTGATGTAGTATATTGGTCGGCTCGGAACATTGAGAAATATAGCCTTCAAAAGTTGCAAAATTCCTGTTTAAAGTATTCCTATAATCTGAGAAAGTTTGACCACGTTTCTCCCTTATTTGAGCGCTTAAATGGCTAAACTTAGAGAAAAGATATTCATTGCATATGGCAATACTTGTACACAAGGTTATCTTTACTGAGTCTCCCGAGTACTTATTTGAGAAGCTGATTAGGGGCAGTCATATTCATAGCGTACACACACGTCACCGTCACAACTTCACTGTACCTAAGCACCGAACCGCACAATTTCAACAATCATTTAGCTACAATAGTGTAAAAATGTATAATTAGTTGCCAGTCGATGCCAAACCTTGTAATACGATTAGTCAATTCAAAAATATAGTCAAAAAATACTTGTGATGCTTTCTGGATGAAGTTACTTTAAATTGCTCTCTCTATTTCTAGCTTGTGCATGTTTTAGCTTATAAGTATTTTGTATATGTAACACTTTTTTAGAAGCTATGTATAATTATTGCATTTAAATAATATGTTTGTTTTTACCATGTGTAAAAGTTGGGAAATTCTTTCTTTTGATTAGCTTTGCTAGATTTCGCCGCCGATTACACATTTATTTACATGTCTTTGTAAATTAAAAACAAAGGCTTATTTATTTATTGAATTACTCTCTAAAATGTATTTTGTATTTGGTATTGGATTTCCCAAAAAAGTATCTTATTAAAAAATTTACTGGAAATACAATGGAAATTGAAGTAATACTTCAAATACTGCTAAAAAATTTCAAGTATCTTATACTGTAAAATATTCTATATACTTTAAATATTTAAAATCAATTACATTTTATTTGAACATTTAACCCATCTGATACAATTAGTAAATTCATGTTCACCTCCACAAATATGCAGTGCACAACAAAGAGTTTTTAATTAACTCAAAATCAACTAAGTCAAACAACGTCAAAAATCAAAACGAAACTTACCTACTGGTATTTTGTCAAAGGATATTGATATTGATGACAATGTCGTTCTCAGTTTAATCTTATTTGAGTTTAGCAATATTAGTAGAAAAATTATTGACCAAAAACTTTTGACCCCACTGTATATAAATTTATTTTTTTTATTTTGTTTTATCAGTTGAAGTACAGAGAACAATGTTAATTTTCTTATGGAGAGGGCTGTTGACAGAAAGAATTACTTTAAAGGCGGAAACAGAGTGTTGTCGCGTCACGTGAGCTTACGTGCTATCACCTAAACTTTTTGTCATTTTAATGTATAAGAACTACGCTGAAGTCACCTCAGGCGTATCATATCACGTCGCCAACCTCACGCGATGCAGCACATTATTTTCTGTATTTCCGCACATTTTCTCCTCACGTGAAATCACAATTCAGTGTTTTTGTTGCGATTATAGAGTATTTAATTTGAGAATTGACGTGATTTTAATTGATCAAGCCAGGTTACTTGAAGTTTTAAATAATCATCGCCTCCCTGAATATCGACATCAAAATATGAGGCAAGTATAAAACTAGCTTGCTCTTACTATATATTCTATAAGTGAGAAAAACCTAATGATCAATATCTTTAAATATGTTGTTCCTATTCCTTTTAAACCTTTAAAATTGAATTCGGCGTGTTCATTGTTCAAGGTCGATAAAAATTGGGTCTAAAACCACTGGAAAGGGATCTATATATATATATATATATATATATATATATATATATATATATATATATATAAATATATATGTTGATTTTTACTCCTTCACGGATGGAAAAATACAATGTGTTTTCATTCCGGGTGTACATCCGTTCACTACTGTCGTTCTGAAAAGAACAGTTTTGCTGACGTTTCGCCAAAATCACATTTGGCATTTTCGAAGCTTTCTTTCTCGCGTCCGAATAGAGACTGAAGTGTTGGTGACTGCGACGCTTCCTTTTATACCCCCACTCGGGGCCGAAGGTTATATCTGCGCAGGCGTTGGTCCTTATTTATGTTTTCCGGATGGTGCTGTTGTTGCGCTAATTGCGCTTGGGTTTTTGCGATTTTAGTTTTGTCGATTATTGTCTTCCATACTGTTGGTAGTTTCAATGATTCGTCCCTTTTATTCAAATCACCTTGTTTTTCAATTTCTATGGCTTCTCGGATTATTCTGGTCTTATAATGTTCTATATTGGCAATCTCCCTACACCCATCGAAATTTATTCTATGGCCGGTTTCCTGATGATGTAGGAATAAAGCTGAGGTTGTTTGTCTATTTCTGATGCTGAGTTTATGCTCTTCCACTCTTGCTGATATTCGCCTGTTAGTTTGCCCTACGTATAACTTTTCACAGTCCTGGCACGGAATACTGTACACTCCGTGGTTTTCCAATTTGATTTTATCTTTTGGGTTTCCGAGTAGTTTACCTATAGTTGTTTGTGGCTTGTGCATTGTTTGTATGTTGTGTTTCCTCAGAATTCTTCCGATTCTGTCTGTTGTGCCTTTTACATATGGTAAGACTACTCGTTGCTTTCCCGGTTCATATTTTTTGTTGTTCGTTGTTCGGGAAACCTGTGCATTAATAGCTTTCTCTATGGTGCGATTTGTGTAGCCATTTTTCTTTAAAGCACTAGATATTACCTTGAGTTCGTTTTGTCTCGTCTGTGTTTCAGTTAGTCGCACGGATCTAGATATTAGAGTATTTGCCACAGCTTGAATTTGTGCTGGGTGATGATGTGATTTTGCATTTAAATATCTGTCTGTATGTGTTGGTTTTCTATACACGGTGTATTCGAAATGTCCGTTATGCAGTTTTGTGACCAAAACATCTAAAAATGGTAGTTTGTTGTTTTCCTCTAACTCTAGAGTAAATTGTATTCTGGGGTGGATTGAGTTTACGTGAGTCAGAAATTTTTCGAGCTCTGTATGACCATGTTGCCATATAATAAATATGTCATCCACATAACGAATCCATAATTTGGGTTTTAAACTTGCTTTCTCAAGAGCTTCTTTCTCGAAGTATGTCATAAATAAATTCGCGACTACTGGTGATAGCGAGGACCCCATTGGAGCACCATCCGTTTGTTTATACATTTGCCCGTTGAAAGAAAAATAAGTATTTTTGAGGCAATGCTCCGAGAGTTCTATTATATGTGCCTGGAAATCCTCGTTCATAGCAATCTTGTCCAATGCTTCGTCGATGGGAATACTGGGATATAACGATTTGACATCTAGGCTTGCTATGATATCGTTTTTTTCAAGGACGATATCTCGTATAATTCGTGAGAAATGCTCCGAGTTTTTAACGAAAGAATCAGCTTTTTCTACAGTTGGTTGCATAATTTCAGAAAGGTATTTCTCCAGTTTTTGTAGCGGCGAATTAACAGCACTAACAATAGGTTAGTGCATTATGCATTTTTTGGTAAACGATAGAGTTTAGGATATCTACTCCACACGTCTCCTGGTATGATTTTTTCTTCTATTTCGGGGTTTATTGGGGAAGTTTTTATTTTATTTTTAGTTGGTTTTTCTAGGTACGTAGTCGGGTCCCTTGGATGTACACCCGGAATGAAAACACATAAATATATATATATATATATATATATATATATATATATATATATATATGTGTGTGTCTGTGTGTTTTTGGTCAGGGTTATTGACAGAATGATGAACTATTGGCAGGACGAATTAGAAGTCACTGTTGAGAGTGATATCAGATCACACAATTAGTAGGTAACTGAGTACAGCGAAGTACTTTTTATATAAACCTTGACGAAAATTTCGTGATATCACGTTGAGTCTTGTTTACGTAAGGTGTTGGTCTTATTATTTTCCCATATAACAGCCTATTAGCATGTCCACAAACTAAGTTATGATAGCGGAAATATTTTAAGCAAATGACACGATTGAGGCAAATATGGTCAGAAAAGCTTCCATTGTTCCACGGTCCATGTCATTGATAGTGAGATTGTTACGTGGTGTCAAAATGAACAAAGTTATAGAAAATCCATCCAGTTGTAAAATACGGTAGGTGTTCAAGTTCTTAAATACAAAAAATATTCGACCAGTGGTGATTTTTCGGCAAATTTGTGATGTTCATGGCGAAAATGCAGCAAGTGAAGATAGGAAAAACGTGCATGATAAACGAAATGGGAGTCCAGCGCTAGGCACTGAGAATTTGGTTCAATAACTGAATGAAAAAATCCGTGAAAACAGAAGGCTTACAATTGCGGAATTGACCACTCATAGTCCACAAATTTCACGTCCTTTACGGTCCTTTGTTGTATTATTTTGTGCTATAACAAATTGTGCCCAAGATGGGTACCAAAAATGCTTACTAACGAACACAAGGTAAAGCGACTTGCAGCAGCAATGACATTTTTGGAGCGCTACAACGATGCTGTTGACGAATTCTTAGGCCATATTGCGACTGGTGGTGACACTTAGATTTCTCATGTTACACCAGAGAGTAAGCAGCAATCGATGCAGTGTCAGTTATCCAACCGGAAGGTCATGCGAACATTGTTTTGGTATAGGGCACGGCATTTGGCTCTTACTGTGCCTCACTACAAAGTCTAAGAAGGGCCACCAAAAAAAGTGGCCAGGTCATCTTACTTCCGAAATTATTTTGTTGCGTGACAATGCACGACTGCACGCTACCGGTTCCACACAACAACTTCTGAAGAAATTTAAATAGAACATTTTTGATCATCCACCCTGCAGTCCAGATCTTGCGTCTAGTGATTATTATCTTTCTCCATTTAAATTGATTTTGACTTTGAAATTTCAATAAACAATATTTAATTAAAATGTCCAAGTTCTGCTACAGAGAGATGTGTAATAATAAAAAGTGTATTAACTATGCGCTGGCAAGTCCCAGGAAGGACGCAGGATTTTATTGCAGTTCGTGCTAGAACTAGATGGCGCGTGGCCGCCTACGCGTCAGCTAAACTCCAGAACATGTATATTTCTTAGATCGTCGTAATCTTTATGCCTACCTGAAATCCCTCTCTCACGAGAACTACAAAATGTATTATCTACTTTGTAAATACGGATCAACTTTAAATTTTAAAATACTTGGCGCAAGAGAAATAAATGTGAGATATGAATACAAAGCTTATAAAAATGTGAAAAAATCAAATAACAGTTTACAACAGTATAACATCGAAACAAATTTACAATTTATTCTATGACTTATGTTAAGTGGAATCGTATGATTTTAGGTTATGCACAAACTTGCTTGATCAGATTTTTGATATCTCTTACAGTTTCGCCGGAATCCTGCATGTACATTGAAAAAGCCCTACCCTGTACGCTTTATTTCTAACACATCGTCTACTCTTACTAATAAATTACCTGCTGTTAACTAAAAGGCTAAAATCTAATAATTTAGTGGCATTGTTCTATTGTTATGAAATATGAAATAACACAGGAACAACAAAATAGGATGCATTGGGCATAATTCATACAGAACGACTTATGTGCGAATATAAATAAATTAATTAAATTTTTTTGTGTTGAGTTTCAGTCTTTCTATATCGATTTCATCTAAGAGATGCATTTAAAAATACCTATTTTTATATTAAGCTGGATCTCATTAGAAACAACTTTTTCCTATAACATTTTTCAAAATAATCAACATTAAACACAAAGAACTAGAAAAAAAAATATGTAAAATTTGACGTACGAAAATGACGTGTTAAAATTAGCTTTTCAAAATTATACTCTCTTGACAAGCAGCGAGGACTGCATTAGTCAGATTTTTCTTCAATTATTTAATAAAAAATTGTTCCATATGATGGGCACTTTTTGGTAGACAGGCTATAGTTTTCTTAAAAAGACCATTTATTTAATAAATTTAAAATAAAAACCGATAAATGGAAAAATCACAACAACGTAAGCAAAAATAGGGAAAACAGAGATAGAGATATAACTTATCTTCATATTCACTTGCACCTATATTTTTATTGATATACAGGGTAATTCAGAATTAAGTACCGAAAATTTACAGGCATATACACCTTGACGAAATATGTAAAAAGGTTGTATATAATTTTTCTCTAAGCCTCACCCTTTAGAATATACAGGGTATTAAACATGTATGATAAACAGGACATTTTACTAAGTAATATCTGTTAGGAGCGAGATATCAATTTCAATTTTGGAACATGTTATCACTACATAAAGACCTATTAACCCAACAAACGACAACTATATGGGTTACTTCAGAGGCGTAGAGCAACGGAATAATGCCTATTTTTATTAAATATTTATAGCTTGGCTTCTTTACTAAAAATTATTACTCTAGAACTCTGCTCTACTGCTTGGCCTATGAAGGGTTTTAACGCATTGACTCGAATAAAACTCCGAAACGATAGTTCGTATGCAAAAATACTAAGAGTAATAATTTTTAGTAAAGACGCCAAGCTATAAATATTTTTAATAAAAATAGGCAATATACCGAGTGGTAAATATGACCATAAATGCAGGGCATATACCCCTGTTCTACGCCTCTGAAGTGACCCATATGTTTCTCGTTTATTGAATTAATGGGTCTTTATGTAGTGATAACATGTTCAAAAATTGAAATTGATATCCCACTCCTAAAAGATATTAAATAATAAAATGTCTTTTATCACACATGTATAATACCCAGTATATTCTAAACAGTGAGGCTTAGAGAAAAATTATATAAAACCTTTTTTCATATTTCGTCAAGTTTTACATGCCTGTAAATTTTCGGTACTTATTTCTGAATCACCCTGTATAAACAAAGAAAAATAATAGAACACCTGTTATAATAGGCTTCAGTGGCTTCACAACTCTACAGAGGTTGATAAGGAAATGAAAAGATATTTTTAACAACAAATAAATGTATATTTATTGATGGCATTTCGTTTAAGCCGCCAATATGTTTTTGTTCATGCACACACAGAAACATTATTACTCTTGTCTTTTTTTGTTGTCTTTTGTCGGCAGCCGCGAAAAGACCACCACCATCGAAAATAAACTAAATTATTTTTGATGCCACCGCAATACCCCTCGAGTCTTTAGGCATTTTTTATCTCTTTTAAAGGCATATAATCCACGTTAGAGCATATTGTGTATGTCTGATATTTTTTATACTGATTAGAGAATAGATATTTATTAACACACATATTTTCCACATAAATTAATGCTTCAGTAAAATACCTCTTTATTGCTTTTGTTTTAATGACAAAAATAACCACCCTATGCATCATATATCGATAAATAAACCCTATAACAAATAGCAAAATTAACATTTTGAAATTAAATATCGAAATCTCTCGTGAGAGTTGATTTTTTTTTAAGTTAGAAAATGTGAATGAACCTAGTTAATAAATTGACTGAAGGACATAAAATTAAAGAGTAAACCCAATATCTAATTTTAGAAAACGCTACAAGAACTTTATTGTACCGTCAACACCGGTAGGCTACGTCTAAAATTTGAAAATTGAGGAAATAAACACGGCAACATTGGCATCAGTGCTACACATGTACTGTGCGTCCATAATGACCAACACAAATTCTTTGAAAATGTATGTTATTATTTTTAACAAAATTGCTAAATAACATAAGGCGAGGTATTCAATTGCGGTTATTATAAAACTAGTTCCAAATATACAGGATAGTCCGTTTTGGCGCTATGACTTAGACAGTAAAATTTTCTGAATGGTATTCCTCATTTTTCATCACTCATTTCATATCTGCGTAAAACTCTAAATATTTTTAGGTAGTACAATAACCCTGAGTTAGAAGAGATCTACTGTGTAAACTCGCGATCACGACAACCCACAAGGCCACTAGATAGCGTTGCATGTCTATTGAATCTTTCTAATTATTCTAGAAATAATCAGTGTTAGAGGAACCTACTAGCCCAGTCTCGTAGCTGCTCGAAATTTGGAGAAACTCAGAGTTGACGCGCTCGGCCTATATAAAGCCGGCATCACACGACAGCGGCAATCAGTTCGCTTGAAGCATTCATACTGTACGGATCGATTCGGTTCATCCGGCTCCGTATTGTATAAAGTGGATTTTTCCTTTGTTGGAAAATTACCTGTAAGTGTCTAGTGCTTGTGAAAGTGCTTCCAAAGTGTCGAAGATCTCGACAGAGATGAAATCGGAGATGATCCTTAGACTAAAAAAGGAGAACTTGCGCCTAAGCGAAAGTTTGAAAAACCTTAAAGAAGAAAATAGAAGCCTTACAGAGAGGCTTCACAGGCTCGAAAACCTACTCGTTACACAACGGGAAGGAAAGGAGACACAGCAACAACCACCGAGCGAACAACAATCAACCACGGTCGAAAAAGGAAACGGGTAAAATCCTTACCTGTTGAGAACAACAGTGGTCAATGGAGACAAGTGAGGACAAAAACCCTGTGTGTAAAAAACCCGTAGTAACCCCAGTGCGACCAAAAATTCCCCTTGTCGTGATTGAGGACGACGGTGACTGGGCGGAAGTCCGGAAAAACATCAAGGGAGCGGACATTGGCCTTAACAAAGCCAAGGCATCAGGATATAAATTACAGACCTACCCCTAAGGAAGCAAAGAGGCCGTATCACACATATCAAGTTCCGGAGGACAAGAAAATTCATGTGGTAATCCGATGCTTACACATGAATATCCCTGTGGTTGAGATTGCCCAGGAACTAAAAGACTTGGGCATCCCGGACGCTAGCGTCATAAGAATGAAGTCCAGAACTACCAAAAAACCAATACCATTAACTCTTGCCAAAACAGCGAGCAGCAAAGTAATGCAAATTGGCACTCTCTTTGATCGAGTTGTTAAAATTCAAGATAAGAAAAAGGATAGCACCGTAAAAGAGTGCTTCAAGTGCCAGAGATTCGGCCATACACAATCTCTGTGCACATATCATGACAATGCGTCAAATGTGCTGGACTGCACAAGTATGACGCTTGCGAACTCCCCAAGAAGGAGGAAGACGGCAGCAAAAATGCCATTTGTGCCAATGGCAATCAGAGAGGTCACCCGGTGAGTTATAAAGGCTGTCCGAAATATCCTGCAACAATACAGTTAAACCTGCAGCCGCAAAGCCTGCAGTAAAACCTTCCCAGGATATCATATCTACAGATACCCTCCAGGCCGCCGAGCTATGAGGAGTCGCTATCCTGGTCAGAAACGGCGTTCCACATTCCTTCCATCAACAGAGTGAACCACAACACCAAGAAAACGACCGACTGGAAGGCTTATCAAAGGCGTCTGAAAGCTGTAATCGAATTCCCTGAGATCCGCGCTCTTCAGGGACTAGATGAGGCCGTAAGACGTCTAGAGACAGCCGTCCTGAATGCCTGCCATGAAAATACAAGTGGAAGATATAAGCAGGCATCGGCACATCGAGGAGCTTCCTGAAAATCTCAAAAATGAAATTAGGACCAACAGACGCCTCCGCAGGATCTACGCCAGATCCCACGAGGAAGAGGACAGGACTGCTCTAAACCGCCACTCCCAATTTTTGAGAGATCAGTTACAAGAGCCCAGAAACAACAAGAGGCAGGAAAAACTGAGATCCTTAGACACGCATCACCAAACAGCCTGGCAGATGCAGCGTGCTCTTCGAATGGACAAACGTCCAATTCCTCCTCTCCAAGGTGTAAATGGCCCAATCTACACCGACGAGGACAAATCTGAAGCCTTAACGGCTGCCATAGTCCAACAAGGTCCCTTGGTCCAACGAGGCTAAATACCTAGGGATAATCATAGATAAAAGCCGAACATGGAACAAGCACATCAATGCAGCAAGGACAAAAACCAGACAAGCAATGAATAAGCTTTATCCATTGCTCTGTCGGAAAAGCGAAATGGGACTGAGGACCAAACTGTTACTGCTCCAAACAGTAGCAAGGAGCCAACTAACCTATGGCTCCACAGCCTTCGAATACGCTTCTTCCCATCTTATGATGCTGAAGAGGACTGAAAACAAACTAATTAGGATGGTAGTTGATGCCCCATAATTTATCAAGAATGAGGACTTGCAGCGTGACCTTCAATAGACACCTATTGAAGACTTCATGTGGCAAAAGACCACCCGAGCCTTCAAGGCAGCCGAAAATCACCCCAACGAAAACCTACGTGACCTAATAGACTATGATCCACTAGCTTTGATTCGTAGCAACGGGACGAGGTACAGGAGACCTAGACACGGGCTCTTGCACTAATATATTTAAGGATGGATGTGGGCAAATTGAAATTTCTGAGTCTCCTCAGAAACTGGATCTTGCTCACAGAAACTCTTAGAGTATCAACAAGTGGCCAACAAAAACTTCAAGAAGAGGACACCCAGGTACCTCAGCTAACTCCGGCGTGAGCTGCAGGTGAACTTGAGGTAAAAGAAGAGGAACCCAGATACCTCAACTGGCTCCAGCGTGAGCTGCAGCTGAACCTGAGGTAAAAGAACACCCCGCCTCAGCCTCGACACTACAGGATCATGGAGCAGCAGTGTCGCTGATGGCCCAGAAACGAAGACCACCAGGCGTACTCGACGGAGGGACACTGGCAACGGCAGACTGAACCACGGGAGAGCAGGACGTAGGCAGCGGCAAACCGGACAGACGAAACGAGGACAGCAGAAGTATCTCAACCTGGTAAGACGACACTTTTCATTACTAACAATCCTTCTTTTATTTCAGATGACAACAAGTATCGAGAGGTAGCAAAAACATCCTGCCAAGTGAGGACCATGTCCTTTATAGGAGTTTTTCCCGGAAGGACGTCATCAACCCCATCGAAGGATCCTTGGCTAGTCCAATGATGCTCCATCTGATGGTGGCCCGTTGGGGTTTAGTGGGTATTGTTGACTCTGATAGGTGAAAACCAAACAGAGCAACGAGTCCCACACTGTTCGTGCGTAAAAGCATTCCTCATCGTCAAAACAAAAAAAAACAGCGGCCAGTTCTAATTGCAAGAGCGAATGAAGCAATACAAGCGAAAGAGTGCCAACTAGCAGTAAAATTGCTACCTGTGCGATAAGTGAATATATTGAGTTGAGTATAGTGTGTTTTGCCGCGTGTAAGGCGGATGTATTATGACGTGCAGTCGCGCAAGTTTGGTTTTGTCGTGGACATTTTTATCGGAGAATTAAACTCGTTTCTTCTACCTTGACATTAAAAATGGCTTCTACTTCGGGTAAAAAACGAAAAATTAGTGAAGAAAAGCGCATATTTCAAGAAAAGTGGACTGAGTTGTACTCGTTCGTTAGTGTTAACCAAAAACCCATCGGTGTGGTGTGTCAAGAATCTCCGTTTTAGCCTTGAAAGAATACATCTTAAAAAGACATTACGATACAAGGCATGCCAAAAAGTTTTGAGACATTCAAAGGACAATTACGGCAAGATAAAGTGAGAGCTCTAAAAAGTCAGCTCCGACGACAGCAAGATAGTTTTCAACAGCAAAATATTGAAATTGAAGCAATCGTGAAGGTTAGCTACATTATATCCGAAAAAATAGTTCTGAAATCAAAACCTTTTACTGATGGTGAATTTATCAATGAATGTATAGAGGCCGCCGATGAAGTATTGTGCCCGTCTCAAAACCAGCTTTTTTCTAAAGCTAGTTTGTACAGTGTTACTGTCGCCAGAAGAATCGAAGAGTTAGCGGCAGACATTGAGAATTCACTAGAAGAACGTGCATCGAAGTTCGTACACTATTCTGTTGCGCTCGACGAAAGCACAGATTTAATTGATACCGCTCAATTAGCTATATTTATTCGGGGCATTGATAATAATTTTGAAATCACTGGACACTGGCTGCACTTTTCCTGATTAAAGGAACTACAAATACTGAGACGATATAATTTAGAATTGACAAACCTTTCTGCAATTGTAGCGGAGGGTGCACCATTCATAGTAGGAAAAAATGAAGGACTCGTGGGTTTGATGAAAAAACAGCAGAAAGATCTTCCTTTGATGCATTACCATTGTATCGTTTTTCAACAAAATCTTTGTGCAAAATTCACAAATATTGATGAGGTGATGAAAGTCGTAAAAATTGTGAACAAAGTGTTTTACACGAAATTAATGCCGAGTATGGTGATGTGACATATTTTTCTGATATTCATTGGCTGAGCAGAGGAAAAATACTAAAACGCGTTGTTGAACTCCTCCTTCATGGAAACCAAAGAAAAACCAGTTCCTCAATTTAGTGACCCCGACTGGCTGCGCGATTTTGAATTTCTCACGGACATTACGCTACACCTCAGTGACTTGAACACCAAACTACAAGGAAAAGAAACTCTCATCAACAACCTACTTGACACTGTGAAGGCATTTGAGTTTAAACTGGATTTATAGAAAAATCAGTTGTTGAAAAAAAAGTTTACGCACTTTCCTAAACTGAAGAGTTGCGAATGTACAGATGTGGATAAATATGCCCCAGCACTAGATTTACTCAAAAAAGAGTTCCAATCAAGGTTTTCTGACTTGACAAAGTTAATGAAAATTATATCAATCTCTTTGCCCGACCATTCAGTGTATCCGTTGAACACATGCCAGAAACATGGGTCTTTTCTAGATTTGTATTCAAAATATGTCGATCAAAACTCGTTTCCTGAAATCCAAAAACACCTAGAAAATGATGTCTGTTTGGGAGCACCAATGTGTACGAGCAGCTGTTTTCTCGTATGAAAAATGTGAAGTCTAAAACAAGGTCGAGAGTTAAAGACGCACATCTGGAAGATATTTGCGAGTTGCAACTACAAAAATAAAACCAAATATTGACACACTTGTCAAAAATAAACAATGTCAAAAATCGTATTGATTGATTGAACTTTTTCACCAATAAAGATTATTACACTTTGAAATTATATGTTTTTTATTTTCGTGATATGGTGGTAAAGTGACGTGGACCATTGTGGCCCTTCGGACGATGTGAAATCGATGTCTAGCCCTTGTACTGAAAAAGGTTGAAGATCCCTGGTCTAGGGTATGGTACTTGAAGGATGTTCAGAATTGTTTTAAGAGATTTTTATGGATTATTTTGATGTTTTACTTATTTTCATTTCATGAAAAGTCTTTCTTTTTTAAATGTTTAATTTTTATAATAATGTTGGAGCGCGTTTAAACCATAAAACCAACAAACAAGGCAAAATCATAACGCGCAAAATTTTGTTGAAATAAAAATGTTCTTAAAATGCTCGAACATTTTAACAAAAATCACTTTTTGTCCACATTTAGCTACATTATTTAACGGTTCGTTAAGGCTTTGTTGTGTTAGCTACGATATTATCTATTATTTAACTTAATTCCATTTTATATCAGGTAACACCCTGTACAATAAGCCAGTCGGATTTTAGAAAACCAATATGTAGCCTTCGAATTGTTTTCAATATTTTGGAGTCAAGACAGTACAAATATGTTGATTGCTAAATGTATTGTTGTCGGACCACCCACACATACAACAGGATTGTGCAATACAGCTTGGTTTCGACAGAAAGAAACGTACCATATTTTTATTTCCCATAAGAAATTAATGTTGATTTTATTGCAAATGGAAAAGTATAAATTACAAGTAAAAATGAATAAGTTTTAGATACTTAAAAAAAACTCCTGAATATTAAAAAAAAAGTTATATAGTTGCAATTTTATATTTATTAGTTGTTTTTATTACTATATTTATCTACCCATAGATAACACAACCACTACGGAAATACTTCTGTCAGAAAGGACCTGAGTTTTGGAGGAATACCATAGGCAGGGTTTGTCAAGAATTCGACAGATTTTTCAATTTATGAGTTATAAACATAAGCCACTTTGGTGGCAAAAGCGGTACTTTATACTTCTTCTCTATTGCCTTATCCATCATTCAAAGTAGGAATATAAGTCTGCAGTTAAAGGGAACAGTTTTTGATTATTTTGACAATCAAGAACTTACTTCTGATTCTTGTGTTGAAGGTATTCTTGACGTGTAATTTTACACGACTATAGTTATTTCTTGCCTGACATTTAGCCTGTCACTATTCTGGATTAGGATTTTTAAGGAAACTGTTATAAACGCGGATTTTCCTTAGTCTGGCGTTGTGACAGAATTTCGAAAACCAAGTCATAAGTCAGCTCGCGACCATATTAATTCATACACATTGTTTGATGTGCTGGGTAAGGTAAATGTAAAAAAAGTATTACGATCCGTTTTAAACATGTTGGAGTGTGGAGTTGGAGAATCAAAAGATTAAGCTTTGAGAGGCTACAATGAAAGCGAGTCCTTTGAAAATCAAGGAATTATTTAATGTATTACCGGTAATAAATTTTACTGGAGAATTAGATATTGCACTAAAAGTGCATTTCCACAATGCAACAGCCTTGTTAAAGAAAGAAACTAAATAAAAAAGTTCCAGGTAGTACATCTTTTAAAAAGTCCTTTTAACAATTATTCAACGTCCAAAATACCTAAATAACCTAAACATGTTGAAAGTAAAAATTCTTAAAGAGTTAAAAAGCTCAAATATTTTATTCATCACGTGATCCTTAATTAAATATTTTTATTAGGGAAGGGGCTATAAGTACAGTACTTTTGCATTTTTTTTTAATTAATAAAATTGATATTTTATCTTTTGTAAAACAACGTGTAACTATAACTAGTAAACACTATACTTAGCCCATATATTCCTATCAGAATATTTGAATTAGGGATCATGTGAAGTATAAAACATATATTCCAAACTTTGTTGTTATCACTAAGGTTCTGATAAATTTACAAATGACCCCCATTGTGATATGACTAACTTGAGGATGAATTATAGTTGAAAAGACGTTTTGAAAGATATATCAACCGGCCCCCTTTTCACTTTTTTTTTTTCTTGAAAATGACACCTAGTTACCATTTTGAATTTTTCAACCACGAACTAAACAGCAGCACTGTATACAAAAATTATATAAAATCCATATTTTCGAGCTTTCATTTTGATTTTACAAGAACACCAAAGCAAAAAAGAATAGAACCCCGTTAAAAATCTATAACTCTCTCCACAGCTCATGGCTAAAAAGAAAACGTTTGGATTTGCAATGTGTAAAACGGAATTTTCAATTATAACTATTGCTCCAAACTGGTTAAGTTTTGCCTTGAATAAGGCGATCCGCAATATCCTTATTATTTTTAACGATTCGAGATTTATATTTGCACTTAATTAGGATGAATCTGGGGCTATGAAAAGAATGCTAGTAACTATGAAAACTCATTGGTGATTGGCTAAAACCTGCATACCCATGGAAACGCACTGTTTTTGATAATACTCCCCCTTTTGTCGCGGCCCAAGATCCGTTTCGTGCACTTTATATGCCAGAGCGAGTGCGAACGGTTCAAATTTTGTAGGAGAGTTCCCAGAGAAATCCCAAAAATAATTGTTCAAAAGAAGCAAGAGAGTTCCCAGAAAAACATTTTAGACTAATATTGCTGACTATTCCAAACATTTAGGAAAAAGAAGTTGTGACCAAAATATTTTGTCCAAATTCCAGTCCTAATACAACCGGTGCAGTAATATCTTATGACAAACACTGAAGCTCGATCAAAATTGCTCTCGTATATGACAAGTGGGCTGTATCTGATCATTCTGTTGCTTATAGCTTCAGCAGTACTTCAAATAGGTATTGGTATAAGACCAGAGAAAGAAATTTAAAAGGAAATGCTACAATTCAAGTCTAACATCCATTGTTAATGAGTATATTACATTTTTTTTCGAGATTTAAAAAAAAACCTTCAGTGTCTAAACTTTTTTTTTTTGGTTTTTGAACAAAACCAGTTTTTAACTACACCTAAGGAACAAAAAAATACCTATTAAAGAATTTAGTTGGCTCGCAAAAAAAAATCTGAATTATTTGTTACAAAATTTTATATATAATAAACATACAAAATACGGATAACAGTATATTATTGGTTCAACAAAAGCAATTAAATAGCATATTTTTATCATTGAATCTAAAGTTTAGTCTTTTAAAAGCAGCCTCTGATGCATCTCTAGTAATAGTCCAGCAGTAGTCAGATAACATCTCACAGTTCCATTCCAAAATCTCCACAACTTTTAAATCCCCACAAATTTGTCATTTATATCTTTCATATTAATTATATGGTCTCTCCAGTAACAATTTCAAATTGCTATACGTTTCTTTCATGTAGACTGTATGACCAATGGGGGCTACAGGCAACTTGTTTTCATTACGGAATAATACAGCTTTAAGACTTACTTTTGAGGAATCAACTGAAAAGTCTCCAGTATTTTGGATCATGGTCCAGATTTAAAGCGACCATGAATCCCTCAATGTTCCTACAGGCTACCAAATTGCTTTCCATGTTTAAAAATGGTGTGAGGCTTTTTACTGGGAAGGAAGTTCATCAAGGGTATATTCCTGAGATAGATTAGGTACAGGCAATGCGTCGTTCTAAAGTACCTGGCGTATGGCGAATTGGAAATTTCGATACTGTATTGCAGACCTTTTATTCTTCGAAAAGCCCTTTTTGATGGGAGGTGTCAAGCAAAAGTAACAGTCAGTAAAGTGGTATTTCGGTTCTCGCCAGATCATAGGGCATCGAAGGGCATCTTACGCTTTGTTCCACTTAGCCAGCAGCGAATGTTGGACGCACATTTGTTGCAGCAGTTATGGGTAGCTAAATTTTTATCCTGGTTTCCAACTTTGCAGCCAAGTGGTAAACCTTTTTTATTAAAGGGCTAAGAGTATGTTTTTGTTTCACAAAGGTGACTTCACCACATATATAGTAAAAATGATTCTTCTTATTTGCACACACTCGCGACATGTTGCTCAAAACTCTCTAATTTTTTTCGAAGATCCCTCTATCAACTGGTGGTTGAAATACAACTACCTAATTATTTAGGATTTATGTTATATGTATTTAAACCTCCTATAAAATACACCTGGTATAATAAATCCAGATATTTCTCATTTAATGGTTGAACTTTCCCATACATTAAGGGCGCGTTGATAAATTATCACAATAAATGGACCTATAAAACCGGAGCCATCTGAGACTTTTGAAGACAAAATTGTTTAGTTAGTATAATAGAATATGCCAGATTTTTCTATTTTGAACTCGAACATTTTTGCTGTTCCCTAGATATTTTACAAATCCTGAATTGTTTTGCTTGCTCTGATGCCAGACAAAAAGGACGGCATCCGAAAATTGGGATTCTGTATAATAGACTTCTGGCAAAAGCCCTTACTAAGCCTCCGTCTTATATCGACATCCGAAAATTGAAAATTCCAACTTTAAACTTCTAAGGAACTAGCGACATGATTTATTGGAACTTGAAAATGTGAGCTACCACTGATGAAAAATATTGAACAAGATCTGTTTGTTTCTCATTCTACTAACGACATTTCAAATTTTCTATAGCATTTACAGTTCCCGAAACATCGGCTGCAATAGGTAAAGATAAATGCGACGGATTTCTTCGATTTAGACCGGGGCGTGCAGTCCATTGAAGCAAAGGAAGCAGTGCTTCCCCAAAAAAAATTACAAAACATCTTCTAAAATGAAATTTTTGAAATAGGAAACCATTAATTTAGTTTATATTCAAAATGCTAAAAATATTATCTTAATTATCAAGCCCATAATAAATGCGGCCTTGACGCCAACCGAGCCACAACAGAAATGGAATAGAACCTATGCGGGCCGCTAGCTTCTCTGCAGCCAAGTCCTGAATGCTTGATTTCCTGTGAATCAAGCCAGAGGTTATTGAACTTTCCACCAGCTGTTTGCAATTTTTGCATTTCAGTCGCGTGCTTTAAGTGGGGGCGGAAGCTATCGTTGGAGTAGGTTCTTTGTTTGAAAGGCTATCCGTGTGTTGTGTGATACGTACGTCGCGTCGTGCATGGTGCGATATGGAAGACAATAATACGGACGTGTATATGTAAATACCGTCAGCTTCGGCTGTCGGTAATAACGTTGAAAATGTTGGAGAATTTAGTAAGAAGAGTGTGTGAGAATGTGGGGTGTGTGTCTTAAAAATAAAGGGATTTTCAACATTAAACTTCGGTGATAAGCTTAAAATAATTTCCAAAGAAAGGCAAAACCGCCTATGAAAAATTTATCCACAAAAATTAAAAACTGTATTAGACATTTTTATCTGAAAAAACAATACGAACAATTTAAATGGCTAACAGGGTGTGAAAATATAAGTAAATTACTTTGTTGGCCAGGTTTACTTTTGAAAATGAAAAAGGTCTGTGGAATAAAACTGGTTTTTCCGATTTAAACAATTTCCATAAAGCTGTAAAAAGACACATTATGTCCAAAGCGCATTTGCAGGCCGTCATAAAAGAAAAAGTCTTCGGCAAAACCAGAATTGAACACACCATTAATAAACAATTGGAAAATAGTCACCGCCAACACAATGAACTAGTCGATAAAAATAGGCAAATATTAAGAAGACTTATCGATGTTGTTTGTTTTCTCGGACAGCACGACTTATCGATGTTGTTTGTTTTCTCGGACAGCACGAATGGAACAAGGGTTTCTTCAAATAGGGGAAATTTTTAAGATTTACTTAGTTTAATGGCTAAATATGATGATTGTTTAAAAAATCATTTAGAGCAGTCTAGCATTTTTCGCGGAAAGTCGAATCGAATCCAGAATGATTTAATTTCCGCTGTTGCAACCATTATTCTAAAAAGAATTAAGCAGGAGATTGGCGACGCGCGGTTCATTGCTATTGTTCTGGACGAAACAACTGAATCACTAAAAACAGACGGAAGTATTCAAGAGCGATTTTTAGGTTTTAAGAATGTGTCCGAAAATCGTACAGCGGATGCATTATATACCGTAGTTTATAACGTTACTAAAGAAATTAATGGAGAGAAAAAATTAGTTGCTCAAAGCTATGATGGAGCTGCAGTGATGGCCGGACCATTAAGGGGTCTGCAAGCTAAAGTTCGAGAAACTTTCCCAAGTGCTGTGTTTGTCCATTGTTTTGCTCATAAACTAAATTTAGTTTTATCCCAGTCCATCAATCACATTAAAGAGTGCAAAGTATTTTTCGTTACTTTAAGTGGCATGGCTGCTTTTTTTCCAAGTCAACAAAACGTACACAAGCTTTGGACTTCATTGCCCACAAACGATTGCCCAAAGTAGCTCCTATTAGGTGGAACTATAATGGAAGACTTGTGTTAACAGTATCTGAAAATCGTGAAACACTGATTGAACTATTTAAAAATATAGAAGAAAATAACGAAACGTGGGACTCAGAAGCAATAAATGGTTCGAGGGGATTTTTGGACTGTTTGAAACGAGATTTTAATTTTAATTATTTGTTGAACATATTTTCAGAAATATTTCCATTCTCGGACAATGTTTTTAATATATTACAAACTAGAACAAATGATATTGCTTTTTGCCTAAAAAAAGTGGATGATTTTAAGTCCATGTTAAGCCAAAAAAGGGATGACTTTGATCCATTTTTTGGAGAAAACGATGACGTTAAATGTAGAGCCACAAGCCAAGCGTCTTCGCACAGACAAGGTCGGAGATGTTCAAACATCATACAGACGCCTCTTTTATGAAATAATAGATCAAGTTCCGCAACAAATAAACTATAGATTTAACGGTTTAAATGATTTTAAATTTCTCGAGCTCTGCAATTTTGATGAATTTAAAGAAAAAACTTTTCCAGAAGATGCGTTTAAATCTCTTCTTCTTCATTATGGCCAGTTCTTCGACCGAGTGTTACTGCGATCTGAACTAAAAGTGATTTACGAAACTGACGACATTAGCGCAAAAAATAACGCTAAGGAACTAATGCAATTTTTAAAAGGCAAGGAGCTGGAAGATGTCTACACCGAAGTGTCGAAATTGTGCGAATTAGTATTGACAATATCTGCTACAAGCTCATCAGTAGAACGCAATTTTTTAACACTTAAACGTATAAAAAATTTGGTGAGAAATTCAACGGGGCAGGAGGTTTTTATTTTTTTATTACAAATAGGTGAGTTTCTAAAAATTGCTTCCCATTCTTAAAATTTCACCGCACGCCCCTGGATTTAGATTATAATCAAAAACCGTTATGAAATGTAATAACAAAATGGATTATAATTTGTGATAAAATGATAAATTGGGGCATTTTTCTGAATGTTACAACGTAAAGCAATTAGAGTCTAGTTCACTTTTCCCTTGTCTTTTCCGCTTACCATTGTTGAACTCAAAAATTCAAGAAATAAATCAGTTTTATTTTAAAGAATGTTGAAAAACCTTGGGAAACTTCCAGATAATAAAGTTTTTTTTCAGTTCTACCTTAGTTGTTTTTGAGGCACTCATAAACTACTCTACTGAAAAGTGTTTTAAAAGAGGGGAAATTTTTATTTGAGCTATGCTCATATCTAAATTCCTCAAGAATGTTAAGTGCTCTTGGGATACCTACAATTATTAGCATATAAATTTCAGATTTTTACACAACAAAAAAGAAATTTCGCTGCAACCTAAATTGTATACTTTGATTTAATAAACAAAATCCCGTTAAGAATCTACAACTCTCCCCACGGGCTATGGCTAAAAAAGAAAACGTGCCAATTTCTCATAGTACAGTGTGATTCGGGCAATGTTTAAAACGGAATTTTGAATTATAACTCTTGCTCTAAATTGGTTAAGTATTGACTGGAACAAAGCGATCCGCAATATCGTTATTATTTTTAACGATTCGCGATTTATATTTGCACTTACAGGCCAGCGGTTCGAGTTTATTTTCGCTAACTACATGTATTTACGAGTTTTAAAGGTAGTTATTATTAATAAAGAATTACAGGGCAGACTTCGCATTTTTAGGTCGATATTAGCAGAACGTATTCTTTTGTCAGGTAATCAGAGCTGGAAGTAATCGATTATCTTTGCCTGATTATACGGACTGTTTGCTAAATGAACAATAATATAATATGCAGAATGATCGAGAAATGTTTTAACTAAAAAACAATACTTTTATATATCCGATTTTTTGGCTAAAATGAATTATGACAAAGCTAAAAGATTTTTTTGATTGTAATTTTTAATATTAAATAAAATTATTACATTTATGTATTATTACAGCAAACAAATACAGAAGTGGAAACTAAAAATACTGGTTAAAAAATTCAAAAATATTCTTTTGTTCGAAAGACTCAATGCGGAATTAGGAAATTGCTTGTTTTTAAAATTATGCAGTAACGTTTTTAGTTCATCACAGTTGTTTTTGGTACAAATGACTCTTTAGCTTTGCTATATTTACCTGGCTTCGAACGCAAAGGAAGGGAAAGTGTTTGACAGTCATATACAGGGTGCCCCAAACTCGTTGGTATGTTTGCCGTAAATCCATATATATTTGGAACGGAGATAAGAGGGCGACTGAACTCTCGAAGCAAAATATTTTGACATTTCTTTTACTTCCGGTTTGACCGGAAGTGACGTCACCTTTGTTATCTTAAATAGGACACCCTGTATTTATTAACTAATTTGGATTCTTTGTTCAACTTAGAACATTTTTTATGACATACTTATTCCTTTATCTTTAACCCTTTTTTTGAGATAATGGAGATTAAATTAAAATTTTGACGAAAAGATGGCACTAATTAAATGCCGATTTTTTAAGAACCACTAGACATATCGAGAGAAAAATTTGGAGGGTAGAAGTATTAGTATGACCCTACGAGATAAATATCATATTATAAGTTTTTTTATACATGGTGGCTCAAAAATCGTATCTTGTTAATGTTCTTTTTGCAATAACTTTGGTTTTTCAAATAGAACGCCCTGTATATTTTCTGCTCAATGTTTTCTCGATAAGGAGCGGCGCAACTAAAATGGCCTATACTTATGAATATAAATAAATAAAATGAATATAATAAATCCGGCACTGTATGTATGTTAGGCATTAAAAGATTCGTCTATACCCCAACAGTGTTCTAAGATCCGTTTACATTAAAAACATCAAAACGTCAATATCAGTACGCCACTTGTTCAACATAAAAAAATATATATTTTCGTAACTTTAAAATTATTTGTACATTAATTTATCTCCTCGCCACTGTGATTGGAACAATATGCAGTTAAAAATGACATTATTAACTAACAGTAGTAAATTATAGACAACAATTTTGCAGAATTTATTGGTCGCAATGAAAGTGTTCCTTGGCTTCCCAGGATTATTTTTATGGGGAACTTTAAAATATAAACTGTATACAAATGGATGCCAGGATCTTGAGTAACTTAAGCAAAAAAATAAATAAAGGAATTCAATTAATCAGAGACGTTCTATAGCAAAAACGATTAAAAAATGTGGAGAATTACACTCATCTTCTGCTCAGAATGGGGAACCCATGAAAAACCTGCTTTAAATTTATTTAATATATTTCTAGTTATATTAAAAACATTTACTCTAAGAACATTTTTAAAACGATATTCTATGAGGTTTGCTTTGCTAGCTTATTTTAACATCTCCTTTCCGTCATAGGAGTGACCAACCTGGAGGGGACATTTAGCTTCAGGTGTGTTCCGAATCACGGTCCACTCCTGATCCCCGATCACACCCCACCCTCGAGCTGTCAACTCTTGGGTTGTAGGCTTTGATTTTTATCAAGTGACCTACCGAGTAACAAGTGTGTATCTGCTTCAACAACCATTCACATTCGGCGTCAATTAGCGTGAATAGTGTGGCGCATGAAGTACACAGTGATAATAAAGTACAACACTTGTCTGTATTGGACTTTATTACCACTAATATTGGCTGCAGACTTTGAAAAGTTGTACACCAACCTAGGATTCAAATTCAGGCTTGCCAGGCCAACTCAGATGTCAACCTAAAGCTTTACGCTCTGGGCCATCTGCTGGCTAATGTTAGGTTAAATTATTATTATATTATATAATAAGATAAGTTTAAAATTTTTGGAAATGCAGCCAGTTGCAAACATACAAAAAATAAAAATTTTCATCACTTACTGATTTTAGTTAATATATTTTTTACTAAGAAAATGATCAAGAGTAAATAACATGTTATGAGTATTAACTTTTAGTGCCTAAATATGTATTTTTTATTACACAAATTGAACGCTTTGTTATGGAAAATTAAGTTACAAGCTGAAGATGAATGTCAATAAGTCTGGAAAGGCGAGTCGTAAACCCATATTGACAAATTTATGATACTGTACATGGGGTTGCAGTTAAAAAAATAAAAAGTTTAAAATTATTTTAAATCTGCTAATCTGAAACCAAAAAAAAACTGAAGAAATATGTCAATAAACTATAGACCAATACTATTAGATACTCTAAACCCGTCTTTAAACCTACTATCATAATCTGCAATAGTATACAGGTTGTATTATTTAAAATAAGAAAGTTTATATTAGCATAGGAAAAATGCAACACACTGTATAAAAACAAACAAAATAAGACAAAACTTCAAAATAAAGAAAAAATATTTCTCTTTAAATTGTTTCTCTATGTTTCATGGTTTTCCAGATAATGGGATGGAACGTCATATTTTATATACGTTGTACCTTTATTTTTAATGGTAGAGGTTTGCGGTTTTCGTGACATGTTCTACTTATTGTAAAATTATAGATAACGCCAGCAAAATTTTCATAGCTTTTTTGGTTTTTGAGAAACAGGGCGTTTTTTAAAATGTTGCATTTTGAGGCACCCCTCGTATCCCAGCTATCTGATAACTTATCAAAAAGGCAAAAACTGTTCCTGATATAACTTTTCCCGTAGAATTCAGTGCCGTTTTCAGAATATGTATACGGGGTCAGTTTTAAATGGGACATCATGTATAGTATTCTTTAGGTTTATTTGGAATAATGTGGTCTTTCCAAAAATATATACATGTATGAAGTTATTTTGAAAAACAAGCTCAAAATTCCAGATTTTCTAAAATTGTCTGTTGTGTCCAATTAGTAGGTAGTAGGCTATGGCTAAATTGTTTGGAACAAATAGCAAACTTTGCGGTTTTATCAGTTTTTGATTATTAACGAAATATTTTTGTTATTTTGTAGTTGCTATTTAACTATATTTACTTTTTTTACAATGGCGGTCTACGAAAATTATGAAAAGTATGGTTTGTTTCATACAATCTAATGAAAATCCCCAAGAAGATTCGGAATTATATTTACAAAGGTCAAAAATCATAAACCGCACAAGATAGTTACTTCCCGTAAGCGTAATGTTCACCGGTTCTCGCCGACCGCAAAGGTCAATAACCGGGTGAGTGACGTACTCCGGCCGTCTCCGTCCAAAGATTTAGTATTAGTTACATTGCTCTGTAATAGAAATTTGCCTTTTAAGCATTATTTTTTAATATTCTTTAGTTTTTACAAGTGGTAATAGGTAACACAAGTTTGAAAAAGTGTTGTTTGTGCACAGTGAAACGTAATTAGCCAAGGAAAGAATTAAAACTTCTTTAATAACTGATATATTTACTTCTGCAGAAGTCTACATAACAAAAAACAAGTTGCCAGGTGTAACTTTTTATAGGTTTCCAAAATTAATTATTATGAAGAAACAGTGGGTACATCGGTGCAGTATAAAAATATTAGCTATAGATATATTTAGATTGTTTATCATTTTTTTATTAATTTTTCAGGCAATTTGTGTTTTCTTTTAACATATAGCAGGTACTCTTAATTTTAATTTTTGCTCTAGATTGTTGCTTTTTTAGTATTAATGCAAATCTCAACCTTGTTAATTAATCTAAAAGTTATTTATAGTTAGGTATCAGAAGCCTCTGTAGTTATTGGATTCTTTGTTTCCATTTTCATTGTAATAAAGGTTATACTAAGGTATTTTTTGTAATCTCTAGAATACATTTTTTTTTATTTTAAAAAAAATATGTATGACAATAATAACAATTATTAAAAAAATCGGCCCCTTCATCTTCTTCCAGCAAACAGAGAAAGCAACTGACGTGTCCAAGTCTGATGCTCAAAGAATTTTGCAAAAATATAAATATGTTCTATCGACACTTTATAATGCAGTTTATTTTCAACAAGATGGGAACCCAAGCAACAACTGTGCGCTTTTAAGGAGATTTTTAGATGATACTATCCTCAAAGATGGATTGGTACCCACGGACTTGTAAGATGGTCCCCTCGATCTCTGAATCATCCGATTTTAGATTTTTTTATGGGGTTTCATCAGTATGTAGTGGAGCTTCGTGCGGCAATCGATTTAACTTTCCGAAATTGGCAAATAAGGCCTATGATTCTTTTGAACGCTATTAGAAGAATAACTAAAACGAGCCAGTTTTACATACGGGAAAATGGACGTCATTTTGAAAACCACCTTTGAAAACTCTTTGCTCTTTCAATTTTTTTTTTCTGTTTTTCCTAACTTAAGTCTTAAGTAAGCTAGAAAATTACTGTTTTGTTTTGAGTAAAATTCAGTAATTTTATCATAAATAAGTTAAAATGCTGTAGTAAATAATTAAGAGTTGGGAATTAGAAAAAAAAAGATCCTTTGAATTAAATTTGAAAGTATTACATCTTTAGTATAAAAATTACTTATATGAGTTTTATTTTTAATACATTTTAGCCATAGCTATATATATATATATATATATATATATATATATATATATATATATATATATATATATATACTAATTGGACACAAAAGAAAATTTCGAATTTTGAGCTTGTTTTTCAAAATAACTACATATTTGGAAAGTCCACATTCCATATTCCTAATAAATATAAAGAATAAAATACAGGGTGTCTCATTAAAAAAATAAAATAGGGTCCAATAACTTTTTTACCGGACCCCGTATACTTATTCTTCTGAAGACGGCAGGAGGAACCTAAAAATTCATTTTCAGCTATCTCAAAAACTAAAAGGGCTATGCAAATTCCGCTGACAACGTCTTTAATTTCACAAAAAAATTAGCACTAATAAGGAAGATACTCCGTAAAAGTGCCAAAAATGGGAAACCTTGTACGTTTGTAAAAAAATAGCAAAATAGTTTGGCTTCAAAGTAAGTTGAAAAATGTATCAGAATAATAAATACATTTTTTACCGCATCGTACTGTAAAATTTGGATTTTTAATCCCTCTCAAATATTTATTCAAGAATGCTTGCGACCGTAGATTCTGTTTTGTTGTGTAAATTCCAGATATTTTAATTATTCATTAAAAGAATAAAATAAAAAATAATTATTAAAAAAAGAAACAAAAATCCCGGCTGCTTGTGACTGACTCTACCTGAAGTAAATGTGTTTATTATTCTGTGTTAAGTAAAACCTTGTAAATTCTAAGTTTGATCTAAAAATGTTTATAGGCAGGCGAGAACTAAAAAGTGAAATAAGTAAAATGCTCCCCTCTTGAATTAATATAATGATATTGTTTTACTTACATAAAATAACAAATATACAATATTTTTTTAGTGAGCTGGTCAGTATACCCTCCACAATCGATTCTAAGCATATCTCATACTAAGAATATTTCGGAACATAATTCTACCTTTTCGAAAATGTTATTACTTTCCCTAAAGTAGTTCGATATAATAGAAATACCAAGTTAATTATCAACTGCCTTTTCGATTCGAGTTTTATTCCGGATCTGATACTGCTTACGGGTTTGCGATTAATTTTAAAGCGGCCAATAAAAATGTTAACACGGTGTAAGTTACAAGACTTTTATTTGACGGCTTAACGTACTGCGCGGGCCCCCTGAATGACCAAGAGTCAAATAAAGCAAGCATCTTTGTTATTGAATGCAAAACAACATTAATTATTGACTAAAATACCCTCGTAATGGTTGGTATTTCTTTAAGGAATCTCATTCGTTTTCTCGAAAGCCGTTTTGTATGTATTATGCTGCCACTTTATTATAGCTTATTCAGTTGTCGATCCTGCACCAAATAATTCTCTTATCCTCTTGGTAACCTTTTGTCGACAGTGTGGGATCTCGTGTTCGTGCCGTAGGAATATATACAATAATTTGTCGTCAGAAATCTCTATTCAGGCACAGTTTGAAAACATCTTTGGGTTACTAAAAACCAGTGTTGCCGACCAGTCAAGTATTAAAGTCGGTAGATTGCTTAAACAAAAATCGGTAGATTACGTGATAAATTGGTAGTATTTTAAAAAATTAAAATCCTCAAAAGAGCGTTTTTATTTTCATTATTAAAAATTAAATAAAATATTTAAAATAAACAGCATCACCAAAAATTACCAGTGTAGACAAAGTAAGCAATATATTGTAAACCTATTTAAGAACGTTAAAAAAATATTAACTTGTTAATACAGGTATTTTTTATTTATTCTTAGCAAACTTTTTCAGTCAAGTCAAAATAGATATCATTGCCTACCTTTTGGAACAAATTAAACCCACGCTTGTAGAAATGTGTAAAAAAATTCCCAGTTTTGTTTTTAAGCTCTTTTTTTCTCGAGAATTTCCTTTCTAATTTTGAAGAAAAATGTGGTAAGCATAGAAGAGAAAAAATAAAATGGCAAAGAGTATGGGAAACAGGATTTCCATCTCCGGAGTTCAACTTCTAAGTGTTGCTGAGAAGACGCCACAATATTTAATTAAATTTTTGGAAATAATGAAATCGGCTATTATGCACAAGAGAAAGGCCCATAAAACTAAAATAATTTAAAGAGTTATACTTTATGCGAAGGGAGAAATAACTTGGCTACATGCCTCTAAATGAAAATCTAAGCATCTTAATCAACAAAAAATATGCTAATATATTTGCTCAGGGGATAATTATAGTTCTAATAAGAACTTTGCAACATTTGCCTCGGGTATATATCTCCAATCGCTAAAAGATAATGGGAATTTTTAAATCCATTCTCTTCTAATGATGCACTTAATAAATATTTTTTTAAGGAAATAGCCAAAAATTGTTTTTAACTGCATACATTTTTAGGCAAGACACGTATTTTTTCTGATCAATTGTTCAAAAATTCGGCAGAAAGATACTTAGTCTAGGCCGGGTGTAAGAAGCAAATGCATTTCACTGTAAATAATGATTGGATGATTTAAAAAATCGATAAATTTTATGCGCGTGACGGTAGATCTGTAGGAATTTGTTTACAAAAAAAAAACAATTTGAAAAGCAAATGATCATCTGATGGCGAAGGTTGATTTTGGGACCTGCTCTTATCTCTATGTTTAGTTGAATCATTTAACACTCTTTTTGCCACTGAACCATTTAATATCATGACAAATCAATTACAAAAAACTAAAAGTTACAGCTGGTTTAATCCAAATTATGCTAACAATGAACTATGGTCGGATCAAATGGAACTTTTACGTCATAAAACATGTAGGTACCTATAACTTAAATAGGGTTTCATTTATTCATTTTGAAGTGTTTACAACAAACCACGAAAATCCTAAAGAGTGTTAAAAAAAATCACATACATTATATACCATATTATAAATTAGAACATATAAAAGAGATATTTACATCTAAAAGTATATTCAATAAAGTCAAATGTTATTCTAAAGAGATTTTGTACATACTCCTAAATATGTGTTACGAAACAGATGTATGTCAAAAATTGTATTTCGTTCGTTGGCAAAATAAAAACAAATCCTTTACCCGGAAATTTTATTAGGAATAGCGAAGTATCTCTCAATTTAGTTCGGAATATAGTTACATATATATATACTGTCTTTTCAAACATATATTGGGAACCGTTTTGTTCTTCTTTATGGGATTCCTACCTATATTTTACCAGTTTCTACCTATGCCGACTTGATCTATAGATAAAATTTAAAATAAATTAAATGATTAGCTTTTACATTGACACACACCGCCATTTTGTTCCGTCATGTTGAATTCTTACCAGTTTATCCCTATACCACACTTAATTTTTCTACAAAATTTAAGGTCAATTAAATACATAGATTTTTTTACATTAATTTTTTAAACATTTTATTTGGCTGCCGTCTTATTTCGCCTTCTTGAATTCGTACCACAGGTTTACGAATAAATCTCTATATCACACTTAATGCTTGCACAAAATTTGAAATTAATCTAATAAATATTTTTTTCAGTCTCATAAGTCTGAGTTTTTTAGAAATATTTTTTTAACGTTTTGACTAGATCGCCATCTTGTCCCGCCATACTAGATTTTTACCAAAATATTACCAGGTTATCCTCATGTAACCCTTAATATTTAACCAAGTTAATCGGGTAAGTAGTTTTTAAGCTATGCCGCGAATTGTCAGACCCACAACCAGGCAAACAGACTGACACACAGATTAAGTAGTTTTTTATGCTGAATATTTTATTAAGCCGCTATTTTGTTTCGCTGTTTTGGTTTCGAGCCAAAATTTTATCAGTTTATTTTCTCATAATGCTTAATTTTGGTACAAAATTTTACATAAATTCGATAAGTAGTTCTTTAGTAATAATTTTTTTAACATTTCATTAGGCTGCCATTTTGTTTTCCTATATTTTATTTTTACAAAAATATTACCAGGTCAACCCCAGATGACCCTTATTTTTTGACCAAAATTTAATGTCAATCGGATTAGTAGTGTTTTGTAGCTATACCACCGACACACGAACCGACAGACAGGCCGACGGAATTGAGAAAACATGTTTTCTGGCATCTAGGGACCCTAAAACGTAAAGATCTCAAGAAATCTTGGAGGGTGATTATTTCACGAGTACAATACTTCCCTTTACGAGGGAACTAATAGGTTTGGTTTAAAACACCATACTTTATTCGACATATCTCACAGTGCTTTAACTAAAAACAAAAATGCACGCTGAATTGAACACACATATTACTGGGACAAAGTTGTATATATTACATAGGACCAAATAAAAGCTCTTCAATCTTCTTCAATACTACCAACGGACGATCTATTCATTATAAAATAAAATACCCCTAAAGGGATCCCAACTTTACATTGTATTCCGTATAGTCCGGATCGGCTGCTTAAATTCTTTTGTAGATTTTGTATTATATTTTAACTAACAATTGATACTGTCTATACAAAGTATAATTGAAGGGTAAAGGAAAATAACAAGAAATGTCACATTATCTGTATTTTGAGATATTCGTAATTTAAACTTTTACGGTCTAATCATGTCCGCATTACTTCTTTTAGAAGAACACACATATAATTATATTGTAACACAATATATGGTACTAGATTCAGAGCTTTACTAACTAAAAATCTTTAATGCATAAAAAAGTAGATAATTCTTACAAATATACAAAATAAAACGTAAAGATCAAGGAATGTCACAGGAATGTTATGGCCTATCAAAAATTTTAAAAAGTGAAAATTTCTTTTAATAGTTAGCCAATATTGGTTGAGAAATGAAGTTGTTTTAAACACACAACATAAAAAGTTAAGTGCCTAAATATCTATTTCGCAAGAGTTGCATACGAAATTTTTGTATAAAACTGCTAAAATGTCTACGTCAAATAGAAAAGAAAATCGTAAAGTATCTATTTATCACGTGTTCTTATGTATATTGAACAGATACTTCACTTCTCTAGACAGGTATTATATACCTATAAGAAATCATAACTGCTCTAAGAAGGGCCATTTTAACTGAGAGAAATGAAATGAGTTGAGCCTTTTACCGTATATATATATATATATATATATGTATATATATATATATATATATATATATATATATATGGGCAGTAATTTTTTAAATATATATATATATATTTATATATATATATATATATATATATATATATATAGCAGAAATACATAATTTCAGCAGGTGCAAAACGGCCTACAAGAAGAATCGCTTTCGATTATGTCACAGGTTACCCTCCTGCGATGATGATTTCTGGGCCTTTACCCTTATCAGGCAAACTTGTACCCAGGGAGATCTGAAATAACAGATTGCTCGATATGACAAAATCGAAAACGAAACGTCTATCATACTGGAAACAGTACTACATGCTAAGTATAACACTTAGCGCCACCTATTGGGGCTCCGGTGGTTTCCGGCTGCAAAACCATAGGAATTTGGCAAAGTATGCACTAGCACCATCATGCGGAGAGTAGATACTAAAATCAATAAAAATGCGCTTTCACACACCTTTATCAAAAGTTCTTGGCCGGAAAAGATATATGTAGAATAGCAGAAATACATAATTTTTGCAGGTGCAAAACGGCCTACAAGAAGAATTGCTTTCGATTATGTCACAGGGTACCCTCCTGCGATCATGATTTCTGGGCCTTTACCCTCATCAGGCAGGCTTGTACCCAGGGAGATCTGAAATAACAGATTGCTCGTTATTACAAAATCGAAAACGAAACGTCTATCATACTGGAAACAGTACTACGTGCTAAGTAATTGCTTTCGATTACATCACAGGGTACCCTCCTGCGATCATGATTTCTGGGCCTTTACCCTCATCAGGCAGATTTGTACCCAGGGAGATCGCAGGAGGGTATCCTGTGACATAATCGAAAGCAATTCTTCTTGTAGGCCGTTTTGCACCTGCAGAAATGATGTATTTCTGCTATTCTACATATATCTTTTCCGGCCGAGAACTTTTGATAAAGGTGTGTGAAAGCGCATTTTTATTGATTTTAGTATCTACTCTCCGCATGATGGTGCCAGTGCATACTTTGCCAAATTCCTATGGGTTTGCAGCCGGAAACCACCGGAGCCCCAATAGGTGGCGCTAAGTGTTATACTTAGCATGTAGTACTGTTTCCAGTATGACAGACGTTTCGATTTTGTCATATCGAGCAATCTGTTATTTCAGATCTCCCTGGGTACAAGCCTGCCTAATGAGGGTAAAGGCCCAGAAATCATGATCGCAGGAGGGTACCCTGTGACATATTCGAAAGCAATTCTTCTTGTAGGCCGTTTTACACCTGCAGAAATTATGTATTTCTGCTATTCTACATATATCTTTTCCGGCCAAGAACTTTTGATAAAGGTGTGTGAAAGCGCATTTTTATTGATTTTAGTATATATATATATATATATATATATATATATATTTAAAAAATTACTGCCCATGCGTTTCGACGCATACGTCATCTTCGTGGCTAGACCTGTAAACAAGGGATGTTATTTATTTAATGTTAAAAATGATATTCGGGTTGTTTACTAGAACTAAAAACTAACCGAAAATCCAAGTCATAAAACTACTGACGGTAAAATTCGTCACATACTATTAATCAATCAAGTCATACATTAGCAATGTCCAAATACAATAAAAACATAAAATAGAACTTAAAAAGCTCCTTGCAATGAGGAACAATCACATTTTAAAAAACAATATTTATCTATTTTAGTACTGACTACACTCACGTTGACGATGCCATAAGAAAGATACGTCCGGTGAACCAATCACGGATGGAGGAACTTATTGATAATATTTGGGTATTTTTTTATAAATCATTCTAGATGGTTCGTTCAGATTATTTGATCGAGAGCCTGACTGCGAAATGGACATCTCAATATTTTCTAGTACGTCTAATTATAAAGACTTTATGAATATCAAAATTATGATTATCTTGTTTAAGATGAATCCCGAAACTCGATTTATTGTCGTGTGAAAGGCGTTGGGATCGCAAATGCGAATTAATTCTTTTTTGGATATTCCGACGTGTTTGTCCTACGAATTCCGAATTACAAGAATCACAAGCTAATTTATAAACACCACTTTTATTCAGATGATTAACTTTATCAAACTGTAATCGGTACCGAAATAGATATTTATTGTTTTTTAAAAACGTGATTGTTCCTATTTGGAAGGAGTTCGACATTGCCAATGTGTAACCTGATTGATTAATTGTTTGTGACGTATTTTCCTGTAAGTACTTTTATGACTTGGATTTTAGATCTGTTAGGACTTTTAGTTCTAGTAAACAACCCCAATATAATTTTAACATTAAATAAATAATTCCTTGCTTACAGGTCTAGCCCCGAAGATGACGTAAGCATCGAAATGCGTAGGCAGCAATTTTTTAAATATATAAAAGGTGTAAGGTTTAACTCATTTCATTTCCCCCGGATATACCTATAAGCTTATTTAGTTTTCGGTACTACACTAGTGTTTAAAATATGTAATTTCGCTTATAGTCCTTTAGTTCCAACAAGACCGTGGATAAGGGAAGGGATTGGGTACTCAAAACCTCCTCTCTCGGGTATTCATGAGAAACTTGTGTTCATTAATGTTTTCATAAACTGTGCTGTATACAACATGTGAAAATCTCGTGTTGTTAATTTCAAACCCCCTCATCGCCAGAGAGTAGCTAAGATCTTTGTAAGTACCCAAACTTCTATAATATTGCAATACCTCTTTTCTTTAGTAATAACTTCAAATATTTTCAAAATCTGTTCAGATGACTGCAAGAGCAACGTATTAATCCTAACCGTTACTGTAAAGTTCGCTACTCGCTATTCGTTCATTCATCCGCATAATGTGGAAGGTTCGGTTCATCCGTTCTTTACGCGGCGATTCCGTCTTTTGGGCGGATAATCAAGTATACTTTGACCTCGGCGAACCATTTGTTCGAATCAAATATTTTGTTTTTTGTGTATTGAAACATTGAAAAGCATGAAATCCATGCGAACGTGTTAAATATAAATTGATGAATAGTGTGGATGAAATATTCGTTCTCCAGTCATTGATTCGCCCATTCGTTCATTCATATAGGTACACGTATTTAATTAAGCTTGCACTAATACGCCATTTAATCAGCTCTCCCAACAGAGACTCAGGAGCTGTTGAGGCCTGATAACTCTATCTTAA
The DNA here is from genome assembly GCA_030620095.1 of Kuschelorhynchus macadamiae. NCBI lineage: Eukaryota > Metazoa > Arthropoda > Insecta > Coleoptera > Curculionidae > Kuschelorhynchus > Kuschelorhynchus macadamiae. The sequence goes on from JAUTXW010001744.1 coordinate 1,228,165, forward strand.
ATACAATAGTGTGATCGAAAAGCAAAATTTTATTAAAATTAAAAGAGAGAGAGAGAGAAAAAAAATTACATGATGAAACAGTGAGAGAGAAAGAGTAGGAAAATACAGAGAAAATTTCCTTTACTACCAGACACTTAGAGGCTGCACGTTAATTTTTTAATAGCTAATTTAGACCATGAATTTAAATTTATCAATGAAGCATTTTTTCCATCTTTTAAGTGAACAACAAATGTTTTTTTAACTTTTTCCTAAATGTTACGCAACTACACGAGAAATCGGGTAAGTATTTATTTATGAGAGAGGCAGCAACGTACGAAAATCATCTTTTGTATAGTTCTTTTCGATGTTGGAGAATGTTACGAAGTTTTTTATGTCGAATGTTTAAACTGTGGACATGTGTTCGAAATGTTAGTTTTCTTAAAAGGTATGGTGGACATTCATACTTAATTATTTTAAAAATAAAGCATAATGACACGGTGATTACACATGTTTAACCAACCCAATTCTTTTAGTTTATAGGTAATCCTTTGCCGACGTCTAATTCCAAATATAGAGCGCAGACATGAATTCTGCAACTTTTGGACACGCTGAATGTCCCGACTGTCCAAATTTGTACCATAAACGTTATCGCAAAAATGAAATAGAGATAGTATAAGTGAAGACATGTCGTAAAGAGAAAATCCGCTTAAGAGTTGCACAAGCGATTTTTAATTTTGCAGTTAAGTGAGATTTAAATCTCATCTTACTATCGAGAATTAGACCCAAGTTATGAGCCTCGTCCTTAAGGGGAACTGCACGCAGTAATATGGATCATTTGCAAGCCTTCCGTCGCTGCAATATTATGTTAAAACTATAAGAGATATATATTAGCTTCAATGTGATTTTAATAGGGAAATATGTGTAGTTGGGCGCTAAAGGCGAATTTTTATGAAAAAATCAAATCTAGAGTTATAAAATAAAAGTAGATTTGTCCATTTTCGACCATTTTTGACCACTTTTTGACGCACATGCCTTCGCATATAATTTTTTTTCCACAAAATGGCTCTTTACCGCCTTACATTGATCCTTTGTCTACGTAACTGCAAAATTTGAAATTGGAAATCGTACTCATGTCTTTGTATTTCTGCAGGGCGTGAACCCTTTTGAACCCATTTTTAACCGAAATGTAATTTAAATTACCTATACATAACACATTTTTTTGAGGTCAGACGCGCAGGAAGTTTTTTTTAATGCATAGGTACCTTTTCATCTTACTTTCAAATCGACTAGACCTTGTCGCTGGTTTTTCACTTTTTGCGTGCAGTTCTCCCTTAAACAAAATATTAGAATCGGCAAGTTGCAAGTCAAGTTGGCTCAAGATATTACTTCTAACCAAATCAAGGCAAAACAACATAGCTATGGTTTTATTAGGATTAAGTTTTAAGAGATGTTCTTTTGAAATTTGGTTAATCACTGCCAAAACATGGTAATTTTTTTATTATTCTCTGTTACTTCATGAGGGTAAAATGACAAATATATCTGAGTATTGTCAGCTTATAAATGGTTGTCGCAATATTTTAGCTGCTTTACAAATGTTGATGTATATATTGAGTATAGTAGAGGGCCCAAAATGCTACCTTGTGGGACACCTCGAGTTACCCTAATGAATGTTTTCCTCTAATTTCTACTATTCGTAAGAAATTGATTTAATAATAGCACTAGCGGCTACGGAGAAACCAATGTAGTGTAAAATAGCTATAAGTATTTGATGATGCAACATGTCCTTAAAACTTGCCTTCGTCTTTGAAAATGTCGTCAGTTACATCAGTAAGTGTGGCTGAGCAACTGTGACCGCGTCGAAATCCAGACTGTTTCAGGTAATAGTTTGTAGGTATATAAGAAAGTTTGTATTTGATTATCGAGTACTTTTTTCAGAATCTTAGACAAAACAGGTAAAATTAAAATTGATCTTAAGTGTCCGAAGTCTGTAGGGTTTTTTATCTTTGGTATAGGGATGACTTTGGCCCTTTTTCATTCTTTAGGAAGATATGATTTTTTTATACATGAACTAATAATATGTCTAATGAATGGAATAAGAAATGAACAGCACATCATAATATTCAGTTTGTCATTACCAATAGCTTTTGATTTGATATTTTTAATAACTTCCATGATATAATTATTATCAATAGGATTAAAGTTAAAGACAGCATTATTAGAAATTTTATTTGAATTATAATAAGAACTTAATTGAGAACTAGATGAATCCTGCGTATTTATGACATATATAAAGTATTTACTTATTTTTTGCGGGTCGCTGAGGGCATATGGTAGGCCATTAAGGTTATTATTTGTTACGTTAAGTCTTTTTAGTCCTTGCCACCTTTCTTTCACATTGGAATTCTGAAACTTAAAATTTAAATAAGCTTTTTTTCTGCTCTTATTGCGTTAGTGGTTAGGTTTCGTAGTTGCTGATAATATACCCTATCTTCTTGTCTTTTTGGCCTACGAAATTTATTCAGTGTCTTATTACGTAATTTCTTTAAATTGTCATTAATCCATGGCGTATATGGTCTACCTTTTCCTTTTATTATCCTGACAGGAGCATTGATATTAAAAATGTTATTTATATTTTTTTTGTTAAAAATTGCACTTTCTGATCAATATCGTTTATGCTATATAAATCTTGCCAGGGGATCATTTCTAGATCACGCTGAAAGAAGTGAAAACCTATATGGCGCAAGCGCCTACAACTAAAAAAATTACGAATCGAACCGAATAGTGAGTAGCAGGCTTTACCAATATGTATATCATGCAATTATATGACATAAAATATGATGATAAATTATAACGAACTATTCCTTTATACATTCGATTTTCATTGTAAATTTTATATTAGGGTGTTATTGATTCAGAAGATCAAGTAACATAATAAGGTTTTCTGGAGCATAACGGCATATGACCAAAGTGTCATCTACATATTTAATGATTCCGTGAAGATATTGACTACTACAGGTGACAGAGAAGATCCGTATTAGTAGTTGAGTAGTTCTGTGATTCCATTATTTACAATTACTCTACAGGAGGCTCCCTGGTCTATAGTAGCATGAAAAGTGTAAACCAACGTCGGTCGTGGTATTAGCTAGCGGAATAGTTGTTTCCTTATTATGGCGTTAATATAACGTTAAATAAAAAGATATTCACATCATTTTTCTCAACAAAGGATAGGAGTAAATAATGTAATTCAAGGCGGTCGTAGTATTAGCCTACATGGGGCTCGTAAATCAACAACTGTTCTTTTTTTAAAAACGAAATTTAACTTTTCAAAGTCAACCCCTATATCTCGTATTTGATTAAGAATCTAACTCGTTCAATAAGACAATTTTGTTTTAAGTGGATGACCAATCGTCACCTGTCTTTCTGTAGACTTTATGAAGTTTATGTGCTGAAGAAGAAACGGAAATTTCATTACTATATCTTTATGCACTATGGAAAACAAAGCATTCCTAACAAATGAGACAAACAATTATCTATTTATGCTATTGTTTATAAACGTTTGGCATTTTAATACTAATAATGGCTCGACTTTAATGCCAATGTTTAGGTAGATGATACGAATTACTCTCATCATTGTGGTAAATGCCTTGTATAAGAATCGATCATCAATTTAGGTCAGTGCAATTTTAATAATGCACATAATTGCATGTGGTATTGTCTCTTCGTAATATCCCAATTAAAAGGGTACACTAGCCAACCAAATAAAAATCATCAGTGTCACACGGTATGAATATCGTATTATTTCAAGGGTGAAAAGCAATGTCTATATATTTAAAACACTAAGCCAAATTTTTCAGGAAGTTCGTGAGGGAGTTATACTGCACCGATTTATATGATTTTTTTTTTGAAGTGATCTTCTGGTGACCGAGACCTTTCAACACTATTTTCTGGTATTGTAATTTTATAAAGAGTATAAACCGCTTGACGTAAAAAGCTGCATTTTGGCACACAGGTTGATAATAGGATGTAGAGGTTTGATAAGAAGGGATTTTTCCAAACTGAAATTGCAAGAGGCTGAAACTTACATTTTTTTTATTTAAAAAAAACGGTTGGTTTTTCGGAAAAATGCTTAAACTGGTGTATTTTTTTTGGTTATTTTACATATTTTAAAATTTCTTAAAAATTTATACAGAGTGTTTCAAAAAATCAGGTCATTGATTAATCACTATTCTGCTCAAACCGCTTGACGTAAAAAGCTGAATTTTGACACGCAGGTTGATTATAGGATGTAGAGATTCGACAAGAAGAGATTTTTCAAAATTAAATTTTAAGGGGGTGAAACCGACCTTTAAATATTACAATATTTTTTATTTAAAAACGGTTGGTATTTCGGAAAAACCCTTAAGTTCGAGTATTTTATTTGATTATTTTACATATTTTAAAATTCTTAAAAATGTATACAGGGTGTTTAAAAAAGTCCGGGTACTCATTAATCACCATTCTGGTCAAACCGCTTACGTAAAAAGCTAAATTTTGGCATACAGGTTGATTGTAAAATGTAGAGGTTTGATAAGAAAAGATTTTTTAAAAATCAAATTTCAAGGGGATGAAACTGCCTCTTAAGTATTACAGTATTTTTTATTTAAAAAACGGTTAGTTATTCAAAAAAAACCGTTGAACAGGTATATTAGAGAAAAGTTCATGGTATCACAATCTGATGATTCTGAAATGAAAGGAGTTTTCTTATGAAATTTAGATCATCAATAAGATGAGTAAATCTCCCTTACCCAAAAGTTGAAATATAAAACCGCTTCATATAATGGAATTACAGTTCATGCGTTTGGTGATTTTTAATGGTATATAAAAAATGGTTCGTGGAATTGCAATTCGGACATATGGGTTTAAAACCAACGTGATTGCTCTGCATATGTTATCTACTTCGGTTGCAATAACATGTTCGGGAGATTTTATATATGATTGAACGATGATATTATAAGCCCAAGTGTACATAAAACCGCTGATAAAAAATAGGATATTGGTGTATAATAAAAGTTTTCGATTTTTGATTTTTTTAGAAGCCAGACAAATGACCATCGGTGGACTACATTGAGAATGACAAGCATTCCCCAACCAGCTATCAATATATATATATATATATATATATATATATATATATATATATATATATATATATATCCACGTGTAATATCACTGCAGCGAGCTCCTTAATTTGATATGAATCATTATGGGGTTTGAGAAAAATATATTTTTTATATCGCGGAAAATGATTACTAAACTAATCAAAATTATTTCTAAATATATTGTTGATTTGTCTGATGCACTTCAATCAAAGGACCCTTTCAGATCGAGCACATCTCACAAGCTCGGGTTCCACATAAGTGTCACCCAAGCAAAACAATGTCGCATTGACTAAAGCGTCACATCGACAGACAAGATGCTCGGTAGTTTCATCTACCTCAGCACAAAACCTGCAATATGAATCGTTGTCGAGTCCAGTCTTATGCAGATAAACGTGTAGACATCCAAAACTGTCTGATCTACATCAGATCCATAAAGCCAGCATGCCTTTACGACCATTATCATGCTCCAGGAACTCACCGACCAGCGGACCGTCCAAGCATCTTACTTGCAGGTTAAGATAAGTTCTCTGCTCAGGATGACGGTCTTCCTATGGGATCATCCCTTTCTCCAGTGGTATTTAATATTTGCATGATTCGAAAAACAGTAAGATTTAAGCCCACACTTTGGTTAAGATATGTCGATGACACAGTCATCATATGGCACAAGGGTAACAAACATGGAAACATTTAAATACTATCAGCTCTGTAAACTAATTTACCCTGGAGAAAGGAGAAAATTTGAGCTCACCTTTTCTTGACGTTCTCGTCAATCGCGAAAATAATAATTTAATCAAGGCGCACAAGTTGATATGATATCTCTATATAACCGACCCATAAAAAAACCCATAAAATAGATTAGCAATATTAAAACTGGCATTAAGTGGAATGGTTATGCAGAAAAGTTTATAGCCGGTAAACACTTTAGAAAGATTGTTAACTAAAACTAAGCCCCATAAGACAAATGTCAGACATAATGGTATTTATCAAGTACCTTGTGAGTGTGATCAGTCTTATAAAAGGGAAACGAAGAGACCCCTTGATATAAGACTTAAAGAACATCGGTAGCATACGAAGAAGGGGAAACACAAGGTTAATCGAAAAGTTGTGTTGTAATTAAATTTTTTGTTTTTTGATGTTTTTCTAAATAAAATACCCTTTATAATATTCTGCTTATAAATATATTAGCTTTGATACACTTGTCTTTTAGATACCCCAGAGAGAAAAACCCTGCTATAAGAACCAATGTATTCCGTGTGAGTTCTTTGTGAGGTAGATCTTTCCCCGTCTCTCTAACATATTGCCTTTAAAAGTAAAAAGAGACCCATTTGGATGACATATAATATACTGAGTGAACAATTTAGAAATACAATGGAATACTACGCGTTTTTGTCTCACCCTGTATACAAACAGTTTTCACGCAAAACAAGGTTAGGTTACTAGCTACAACTTTTATATAAATCATTTTGTTCTAAAGCAAATTTTATGAAAATTAAATGAAAGGTGCGTTTATAAGCAATAAATGTACATAATATAAAATAGTTAAAACAGTTGCAGTACGTTTCTTTATATTATCAACTTGGCATCGAAACCGTTAACCCAAGTAGAACATTCCCTCCTTTTCAAAAGCCAAAATTTCGTAATAGCATCGAGTAGCATTCCCGTAGAGGACATAGCATCCATCGTTCAAGCAGCGATCAGGAGATTGCCAGTGGAACAAGGCGATGAAGTCAGATATGAGAGAGACAGCGAAGATCATTAGGTCCTTCCAGCAGATAAAGGCAACGCCTTAGTCGTCTAACAGAATTTGTGGAAAGGTATTTAACAGAATTTGTGGAAAAGGTAACTCAACTTTTGGACAACCGCACCTATAAGGTTATAACGCATCCAGTACCACCATCGGAGAAGAAATCATTAAAACCAAGCAGCTCCTAGATTCTCAGGACAGACTCACTCTCATACAAAATAGGTAAATATCTTTCAAATTTTCTTAATTCATTTAATGGAAAAACAGATTCTTTTATAAGAAACTCTGCACATTTTGTGGAAAAACTAATGCTATATACTATACACTATATACAAATGTTCCTCAATTTCAACAACTCAATTTCCATTATATCACACATATTGGATCATAATAATCTTAATAAGACCTGAATAGACCTAGTGGAAGTCTTACAACAACTTATTTCATTTTTCAGGGAACTTTTTATGAACTTCAGAGACAGCCATCACCTGTGGTAGCGAATATCTTTATGGAATCCTTTGAGGATATGCTCTAACATCCTCTCCACTGAAGCCAAAACAGTGGTTTGGATATGTATATGATACTTTTGTTGTTTGGCCTCATGGACAGGATAATCTCTGCATATTTCTGGACCATCTTAATCGACAACATCATAATATTAAATTCACAATATAAATTGGATCTAATGGAACGATTCTCCTTTTAGATTTGTGTGTTCAAAGGAAGGAAAATGATACATTAGGACATTCTGTATATAGAAAACCGACGCATACAAGGCATATTTCCATCACCATCTAACACAAAATAAATCGGTTATTAACTTACTAGTATTCAGAGCTATTTCGATTTCTGATCAAGATCCCCGAAAGATATTGTACCTTTTCAAAGAGAAGCAGTATATAAAATGCTTTGCTCCTGTGGAAAAGCGTATGCTGAGGAAACAGGACGCTCAATATCAACTAGACTTAAGAAACATGAACGATGTATTAAAAAGAAATAAATTGTTCAATCTACTATAGCTGAACACCAGCATACCACTGGCCATATTATAGACGTAAAGGAAACCAACGTTCTGGCATCGCTTCCAGGACTTTATAAACGAAAAATTAGAGAATTTTGTGAAATTTTTACACATATAAAAAATTTCTAAAGATATACGTCTACATCACTCGTGGAAACCGATCTTAACACAGGGTGTCGGTTCGGCAAGCACAAGTCGGATATAAAAGCCCGTCTGAATCTCTCCGAGATCAGTCAGTGTGCAGGTCTCGTGGAGTAAAGATCCCTGAAGATGCCTCGTGCAATCTAAGGCGAAACGTCGGATGGTACTTCCAATTTGACACGGTCTAATCCCAAGAACCATGATTTCTTAATTGACCTTAATATATATATTTTTAGAAAGGTACATGTTTATCATGTTTAAAGCTGTTAAAAGGTACATACTTATACCCACTTTTGGACAAGGACCTCGGTAGAAAATGTTGTTTAAAAAATGTTTCCCCATGTTAGTCCAAGGATTCTTAATTTTGTATTTTATTTTTTAATCAAAAGTTAGTACCAGAAATTTGGAATAAAAATAAGATATGGCAACCCTGTTATATACAAAAATACAAAATTGCGTGTTATTCACCAATATAAAAAAAACATTATAGTATCTTGCTAAAGAAAAGATAAAGTGCTAGCGAATACCACTGTTTGTATTGTCTTATCCTTCACTTTTTCAAAGGCTATTTTACCGACTTTTCGATGATTATCTTAAATCAATTTCTAGAAAGATGTTTACTATGATAAAATATTCCCGAAGTTAATAATGAGCCTTATTAACTTAGGATTAAATGCACTCAGACGAGCAGTGTATCCTACAAAAATTCTATATTAAATTAGCACCACTCCCTATATTTGACTTCTTCGCGAACCTTAGGTTTATTGATGTGCCATTATCGGTTAACAGTATATAACTATTTTATTATACTGTTTACAAAGTTACTAACAGTTAACTTTAATCTCATACTTTACTATTTACTTTAACAACTGTACAGATTTTCCTAGACACTAAACAAAACTTGTGTTCACACAATTATTTGTGTCCGTTTTGTAGAAAGTTATAATGAGGCTTTAAATTTTTATTACCATAACGGCAAACTAGATGTAGGCCTCCCTTATTGTTTTTGCCTGGAGTCATCTTTTTTTATCGAACTAAATTAAATTATAAGACAAAAAAAATTGAGGGATATTTTACGGAGTTGGTTCTAAAAGGCTATTAAAATAAGAAATCAAATTAATAAAATTAGCCGGTGCAACTGAACGAATTCAGACGAATTGCTGTAGATTTTTTTGTCTCTGTGAAGCATGAAGAAACATTTTTCAAACCTCTTCATGATGAAACTCAAATTAAAGAGCTCTTTGCAACGATCTTAGAGATGTATACTATACATATGCATATATGCTATACAAAGTTACCGAAATGTATACAATTATTGAATAAATATGCATTATAGTTTTTAGTTATATATTATATAATAAAAGTCCATTCAGGTTAGTGTAAAATGTATCTACATCATCCGCCAACCCATTCGCGACAGTTAGTGGGCTGGATAGGGGAAGTTGGTGCAGACACAGCCTACACACACACATATATATATATATATATATATATATATATATATATATATATATATATATATATGAATTTCTCCGGAGTCAGCACTTTGATCTAAAGAAGTCACATCAAGTACATGGTACTTGCGTGACCGACGACTATTAGAGATGAGTTCAGCGGCAGATGCCATACTAGGGATTGCGGGAATTATAGTTAGCATATGTCCTGAAGTGCACCCCTTCTGAGTTAGAGCCCAAGTAAAGAAAAAACAGTCATAAATAAACCAACCATATATATAGACTGATGTTTAGATATGCTCTATTTGACACTTGAAAAATCTATATACATAAAGGGCTAGTTTTACAGGGGTTTACTGACTTCTAATTACCTTTAGCTGCCAAAGATGTTTCCCTGTAGAACACAACAATACTAGAATAACAATAAGAAAGTTTTTTTTTTGTTACACGAGCCGCCACTTAAGTGAGTGATACTTGAGATTATATTAAAAAAAAATGAAAAATTGACTAAAAAATGGGCATAGACACATTCTTGAATTATATATTTTAATAAAACGAATAGAATCGCAACGATTTGTCAGCTATAAGAATGCGACACAAGTGGCAGGTAAGATTAATTAGAAAGCAGCAACCACCTTTTAAACTATTTTCCGATTTTTTATATTTTATAGAGCCTACTAAAAAAACATAACCCTATCAGACTTGGTTTAATTCTAACTTATCGTTTACGAGTAATTAATCAAATTTGATTTTTTTTTCAAAAACTTCAAAGGACCGTAACTTGGAAGGGGTTTAGTACATACGATAAAAAAAAGTCCCGTTTTAACCTGTAAGATCCACCATTACATTCTTTACCATCAACTTTATTTGATAACTTCCAGTTTAGTATTTTTAAGACAATTTCTACAGTTTTATTGTGTGCATTTATATATACATTTCGATTGGTGTACGCACGCAATATGAATTTAATTTAATGCTAAATTAAATGAATTAAGCTTTCTTCTTTTATTTTCAATAATAAAACTTCACAATTCTAAAAACATTTGATATTTCTGTTTTTTTTTTAATTGCGAGGAATTACCCCATTTTTTAAATATGTCACATTTTTTGTATAATGTATAATTAGTAACTAAAGTGTTTTTTATATGTCTAATTTGTAGGATCGTTATATAAATACAGACAACACACAATAACGGCCACAGTTCAAAAATGTGTGTTTCACGCAAATCCTGCAGATCAATATAATTATTTTGCCATATTATAAATTTACGATTTTTATTTAATAACTTAAAATGCTTTTTACTTCCCTCATAAAAGAGAAGCATTGTAATAGTTAAAAAATCACTCTCCGAGATTTTTTTAGATTTTTACGTTTCAGGGTCCCTAGATGTCAAAAAAACATGTTTTCTCGATTCCGTCGGTCTGTCTGTCTGTTATCGGAATAACTAAAAAACTATTTACCCGATTGACTTCAAATGTTGGTCAAAAATTAAGGGTCATATGGGGATGACCTGGTAACATTTTGGTAAAAATTCAGAATGGCAAAACAAAATGGCGGTTACTAAAAAATCATTACTAAATTATACAATTCATCTAAAATTTTGAACAACAATCAAGTATTATGTAGAAATCAACTGGTAAAATTTTGGGACGAATCCGAAGATGGCGGAACAAAATGACGGTTTAATAAAATATTTAAAAATTCAGCTTGGAAAAACTACTTAATAAACTGATATCAAATCGTGTACCAAAACTAATTGTAGTATAGAGATGAACTAGTAAAAATGTGATACTAATTCAAGATGGCCGAACAAAATGGCGACCAAATAAAATTTTTGGAATCTCAGGTTTTACATATATTCTCGTTTTGGCGTCCCTAGATGTCAAAAATATGTTTTATCAAGTCCGTCGGTCCGTCTGTCGATTGGTCTGTCTGTCAGTTCGCGGCATAGCTTAAAAACTACTCATCTGAATCCAAATTTTAGAAAAAAAATAAGGCTCATATGAGGATGACCTGGTAATATTTTGGTAAAAATCCAGTATGTCGGAACAAGATGGCGGCCTTATGATACGTTAAAAAATTATTACTAAAAAAATAATTATCCTACCTATTAGGATAATTTCTAATTTTGTGCAAGCATTAAGTGTGATATAGAGATAAGCTGTATTATGAATTCAAGATAGCGGAACATTTGGCCACAATTTATAAAAAATGTAAATGTAAAAAAATCTTCTTATTCGACTGACTGTATATTTTAGACAAAAATTAAATATAAGGATAAAGTGGGGAGAATTCAACATGACTTAACAAAATCGCGGTGTGTGTCAATGTAAAAACTAATTGTAAGTAGTTTTTAAGCTATGCTGCAAACTGACAGACAGACAGGAAGGAATTGATAAACCTATTTTTTGACATCTAGGAACGCTAAAACTTGAAGATATGTAAAACCTAGGAGGGCGATTTTCTTACGATTACAAATATTTTATTTGGCTGCCATTCTATACCACAATTAGTTATTACACACAATTTGAAATCAATATACTAAGCAGTTTTTCAGAATGAATTTCTAATAAATTTATTAATCCGCCATTTTGTTTCAGCATCTTGGATTCATACCAAAGTTTTTCCTGTTGTTTCCTATATAATACTCGATTTATTTGCAGAATTTAAGATAAATTAGATTAGTAATAGACGGACTGACAGGCAGCCGAAGGAATTAAAAAAAAAACATGTTTTAGGCATCTAGGGACCCTGAAACGTGGGGATCTGAAAAAAGTTCAGAGAGTGATTTTTTCACGATTGCAGTACTTCTCTTTTACGAGGGAAGTAAAAAATGTACATGCTTGAAGTTCCAAAAAATGTATTTTCTTATTCTTGTTAGTCCTAATTCTTTTTCCATTTGGCAGATATAAGTAATTAGAAAGCAGCGACCCCGTTTTAAACTACCTTTTTTGAGATGTTTTATAGAGCCTATTAAAAAACACAACTCTATAAAATTTGGCTTAACCCTGATTTATCGTTTACGAGTAATTAATAAAATTTGATTGTTATTTCAAACACTTTAACGGGCCGTAATTTGGAAGGGGTGCATTTCAGGACATACCTCGAAAAACTCTTATTTTAACCTGTAGAATCCACCATTTTATTTGTTACCATCAAATTTATTTGATAACGTCAAGTTTTAATATTTTTAAGGGACATTCTAAAATTGTATTGTATATATTTATATATGTTAATTACAAGCATACGCATTTTGACTGGTTTATGCACGAATTATGACTAAAAGCAACCAATAACAGTATTAGCTCTTATTACTAAAATTAAATTTAAAGCTAAATTATATAAATTAAGCTTTCTTCTGGAAATTTCAAAATTGTAAAAATATTTTATATTTATGCTTTTTTTATTTGTGACGAATTACCCCACATCTTTTTAATGTTTCAGATTTTTTTGTATAATGTATTATTAATTGATGATTAAAGTGTTTTTTTTAGGTCGAATAAGAAGATCGTTGGAGAAAAGAAAATACTGCGATAAATACAGACAAAACCCAAAAAATGAGGTAGTTCAAAAATCCCAGTTGCACGCATATACCACATACTATAAGTTGACGATTTATATTTGATAACTTAAAATGCTTTTTATATAGGTCTATAATATAGTCATACCTAAGATATAAGCCAATTACATATTTATGTAGAAAAACACGAATAGCTATGATTATACCCTCAGTAAGCAAATATACAGGCCCTACAGACTTCGCCTACGTGTGATGTAAATAACTATTTCGAGGTTTTAAAAAATATCAGTATTATATTTTTTTATCAAGATTTTTAAAGATATATTTTTTTTAACTTTTTAACAATCGGAGGGAATCGAAAGAAATTAGATTCTAGAATTGTTTCTACATTTAGATTATTAATTCTAAAATAACTATTTTGTACTTTTCCGGCTGAATACTAACAAGAAACTAGGCATAAACAAGGTATATGCTTGAGCTTTTCGGAGACACAATTTTTAACGATAAACGATAAAAAGAACAATGCTGCAACAAATATTTTAAAAATATTACAGAACCATTGCATTTACTATATTTCTGTTTCACACGTTGTAATACAATAGATGCTTTGAAGTGTAAAAAAGAAATTGCCTAAAATTTGAATTCAGTCTGACAAGTAGTTTTTAAGCTATGCCGCGAACTACCAGACAGACAAACAAACGGACTGACGGAGTTGATAAAACTTATTTTTGGCACCTAGGGACGCTAAAACGTCAGAATGTGATTTTCACGATTACAAACACTCTATTTGGCCGTCCTCTTGAATGAGTACCAAAATTTACTAGTTCATCTCTATACCACAGTTAGTTATAGCGTACAATTTGAAATCAGTCCATTAAGTTGTTTGATTCCTACAAAATACTTCATTTTTGTACATAATTTGAGATACATTGGATAATTAGTTTTTAGTATTATTTTTTTAACATTTCACTAGGCCGCCATTTTGTTTTGCCACAATGGATTTTCACCAAAATGTTATCAGGTCATCCCCATATGGCCGTTAATTTTTGCTCGAAACTTGATCGGGACAATCGGATAAGTACTTTTTAAGCTATGTCGTAAATTGGCAGTCAGACAGACAAACCGACAGACGGACCGACAGAACTGATAAAATATAATTTTTGGGAGCTGGGGACGCTAAAACGTGAATATATGTGAAACCTGAGAGGGTGATTTTTTCACCAATAAAAATATTCTATTTGGCCATCATTTTGCTCCGCGATCTTGAATTAGTTCCACAATTTTACTAGGGCATGTCTATACCAGAGTTATTTATTTGAAATCAGTCAATTAAGTAATGTTCGGGGTAATACTTGATTTTTGTACAAAATTTGGGATAAATTGGGTAAGTTGTTTTTTAGTAATAATTTTTTTAACATTTCACTAGGCAGTCATTTTGTTTTGCCATATTGAATTTTTACCAAAATGTTATAAGGTCATTTCCATATGACCCCTAATTTCTGACTACAATTTGAAGTCAGATAGGTCGTTTTTAAGCTATGCCGCGAATTGTCAGACACACAAACAAGCCGCGGAATAGTTAAAACATATTTTTCTCCCTCTCTGTATCGTAAGCAACCTATTTTGACAGACGTAAGTGAAAGTTACTCAACAAGGTATTCGTTGCCTTTAACGACACAGTCAAGTTACATCCCATATAAGTCAACTTACATCCCTAGGGAAATAATAATCTAAAATTATTATAAGTAGCTTTAATTTTTGATTTCATCAAAATATTACAAAAATCCGGTAATAATAATTAAAATGAATATTAATGGTACAATTATTACAATTATTCACATAATTAAAACAAAATTTGGAAACACGTTTTCTTGTTTCTTCTCGATGTGTATAACATTTTCTGACTCCACAGATCCTTCATTTCTAACCAATGTTTCTGTCACTGTTGAAGCACTGCAACAGACTTCTGGCTGGGTTTTATTGTATAAAAATTTTTTCGCTACTTCCTTTTTATTATTGAGGCTCTCAGCTATGCAACTTTCCGCAATAGTAGCGGATTTCCATCCACCATGTCGCTTGATAGGTAAAACATCAACTCCAGTATTTGCTAATAAAGTTGCCGACGTTCTTCTGAAAGAGTGTCCAGTATACATTTTGAAGTTCTCAAACTTTAGAAATTTCGCAATTTTACTTGGAATTGACGAAAACTTTCCACTTTGATATCGCATAAAGAAGCGCGGATTAATAGACGTCATGTAGGATCTTGCATCAATGTACTTTTTAATTATTTTGAAATGACAAACCTGAGTGTCGTCACTTTTTGTCACTGTAAATGTACGTGACATACCATTTTTGGAGTCAGAAATGGTCACAATTATGACTTTTTGACTTATTTTAACATTGTCCGTTTTCATTTCACAGAGTTCATTAGAATTGCTCCAGCATCGGCGGCTTCAAGTATGAACTTATTCACATCTTCCCTGTTAAACACATTCGATTTTTTGGGTCTATAACCGTCATTTTTTCTTTTCAAAAATGCTCGAAGTTTTAGATACTTAGAAATATCTATATTTTCCTCTATAAAAAGGGTGGACTTCAACATCGAATACTCACACCATAAGACTTCAATATAGCACTTTTTTCGTGGAAATACGCCAAAAACAAGGTTTCTGAGACTGCAGTAGCCGTCTTGCTTTGGCACCAATTCTTAAAGGATTTATATGCTGCTTCATACCTTTTTTTCGACTTTTCTGGTAGTAGAGACAAACAAGCAATATTCGCTGATTCTTCTAGGTCTGAAACATCCATTTTATTCACACAGAATCAAACAATTCGACTTCTTCAAACTTTTCTTCAACTTGACGTTGTTGATAAAATAAAAACTGCTTATGTTGCTCTGCCAACGGATCACGGCTGCCTTCATAATTTAATGAGAATGCTATCGAATGTAATGATAATGAAAATCCAAAAATATATCCAGCATTTTCTTGTAAACATACAATACAGGGAGGGGGAAAATTGTTATATACTATATGGGATGTAAGTACATCAACCAGTCTCGAACTTTTTTGCCAGTCCTCACTAAACTCGTCCTCGACTGGTAAATGTTACTTACATCACTTATAGTATAATAATTATTTATACTTAAAATAACTCATAATTGTGACCATTCCTGACTCCGAAAATGGAATTCAAAAGTTCATTGATACAAGATCCCACATGACGACTATTAATCTGCGCTTCTTTATGCGATATCAAAATGGAAAATACGTTTTCGTCAATTCCAAGTAAAATTGCGAAATTTCTAAAGTTTGAGAACTTCAAAATATATACTGGACACTCTTTTAGAAGAACGTCGGCAACTTTATTAGCAAATACCGGAATTGATCTATTAGCTATCAAGCGGCATGGTGAATGGAAATCCGCTACTGTTGCAGAAAGTTACGTAGCTGAGAGCCTCAATAATAAAAAGGAAGTAGCGAATAAAATTTTATACTATAAGACCCAGCCAGAAGTCTCTTACAGTGCTTCAACAGTGACAGAAACATTGGTTAGAAATGAAGGATCTGTGGAGTCAGAATATGTAATACACATAGAGAAGACACGAGAAAACCTGTTTCCAAATTTTGTTAATTATGTGAATAATTGTAATAATTGTACCATTAATATTCGTTTCAATTAATATTACCGGATTTTTATTTGATTAAAGCTAATTATAATAATTTTAGATTATTATTTCCCTAGGAATGTAAGTTGACTTACATCCTGTCGGAGGCCCTAAGATGGATCCTGTCGGATCCGTCTTAGGGCCTTTGCTGTTCTCTTTGCATTTTGCGGACATGGAAAGAATAATTAAACACTCCGAACTGCAACAATTCGCAGACGATTCTCAACTCTACAAGACTTTTACTATAGATGCTTTAATTACTTCACAAACAAACTTTAATGAAGATCTTAGCGAATTAAATAAGTTTACAAAAAATCATAACTTAAAGTTGAATGCCTCCAAATCTTGCGTCATATTTTTTGGATCTAATAAAAATCTTTTGGAATATGTGTCAACTAATTTCCAAGTTAAAATAGATGATTTATCCGTACCAATTGTAACACTAGCTAAGAATTTGGGTATTTTTATCGATAACAAACTAAATTTTGAGGCTGATATTAAGGAGAAACTTAGTATTGCGTATATGCGTCTGGGGAAATTGTATAAACTTAAACGCCATCTACCTAGTGATACAAAATATTCATTATGTGATTCTCTAGTGTTAGCATTACTTGACTATGGCGATGTCGTCTATCATAACTCACTAAGCGCGCACACTAAACATTCCATACAAAAGCTTCAAAATGCATGCCTATGTTTCGCACATAACATACCATTTAGAAACCATATTACACCGTATCTCAATAGATATTCTATCCTGTCAATGGCGAGAAGGCGCGAGTATCATATGTTCTTATTTATTTTTCGCATATTAACAACCAATCAACCTCCATATTTAAGGTCTATATTCACAACGCAGGAGCATAACTACGGTACTCGATATTTAAATTCTTTTAGGATCGCACAGCGTAGGTCAGCAGCATTTCAAAAATCATTCAGCTTCATCGCAGTTCAGATGTGGAATAATTTATCAAATAATATTAAACAACTTCCGTTACGCAGCTTCAAGACACATATAAAAAATATGTTGTTGCATTCGCAAACCTAATTTAATTTGAACCGATGAATTTCGCATTCCATGAATACTATTATTGCTTATTTATTTAATTAGCACCTCTTCATTCATACTGATTTTTATATATTCACATATTTTTAAATTATATTTTTGTTTGCTGCACTCGTCCAGATTTTAACAGATAATAGAATTTAACTAATAATAACTATAATATTAGCCACGTCCTCTCAAGTGTCCGCCCGCGCATGCTTCCTGCATTCTGAGCCCCCTGGTGTCCGCTGTATAACTATAACATATTGATATTGATTTTGTTTGTTTTTGTTCTCCCACTTCATTCTTAATATTCACTTTTTAATAATAAGATTAGTTTTAAAGCTCATTATTATTTATAAATTATTAATCTCGTTGATATTTTTCAAAGGGATGCATTACACTGACTCGAAAAGTGTCTGAGTCTGTGCAACGGTTATTAAAATCGCTATGCAGACCCTGTTTGTCTATAAACATGACATTTAATTTTTTATATTCTAATATTTTGTTAAATTTTTACATTCCAATATTTTGTATTTCAATTTATTTCTAATATTCTGTATTTCAATTATTTGTATGTCTTATAAGGCAAATAAAAAGTTTTAAATTCTAATTAAGGGCAACCAATACCTTGTTGACTAACTTTCACTTACGTCTGTCAAAGCAGTGTCAAAATAGGTTGCTTACAATACAGGGAGGGAGAAAATAACTATTTCGCACCTAGGGACGTTAATCGTTAAGATGTGTTAAACCTCAGAGGGTGATTTTTTCACTACAAAGATTCTATTTGGCCGCCATTTTGTTCCGCCATCTTGAATTAATACCACAATTTTATTAGTTCATGTCTCCACCACAGTTAGTTATAGCATATCATTTAAAATCAGTCCATTAACTAGTTTTTTCGGGCTGAATTTTAAATATTTTATTAATCCGCTATTTTGTTCCGCCGTCTTGGATTCGTATCAAAATTTCACCAGTTGATTCATACATAACACTTGATTTTTATGCAAAATTTGTGAGAAATTGGATAAGTAGTTTTTTATTAAATAATTTTTTTAACATTTCACCAGGCCGCCATTTTGTTTGCCAAATTGAATTTTTACCAAAAGATTACCAGGTCATCCCCATATCACCCTTAATTTTTTATCAAAATTTGAAACCAATCGGGTAAGTAGTTTTTGAGCTAAGCCGCGCACAGACAGACAGACGCACAGCCAAACCGATGAAACTGAAAAAACATGTTTTACACCATCTAGGGACCCTGAAACGTAAGGATCTAAAAAAATCTCGGAGGGTGATTTTTTTTTGCTATTACCGTACTTCCCTTTCACAAGAGAAGTAAAAACAAAAACAAAAAAGCCCCTTGATCAACATTGTGGGTTAACGATATAATTCAACGGTCAACATCTTTGACAAAAAACATTTAAAAAATAGGAAATTTAAAGAAAAGCAGTATTTATAGAATACACCAATTAAGCTTTTAGCAATCTAAGTGCACTTTCTACAACATTCAGACAAGAAACCAGAAATAGGGTTGTTTGAAAAAAATGAATTTTCAATATTATTCGATCGATAAATCAGTAACCTTAATTAAGTTATATGGTAAAAGGTACACCCTGTACCTATGTTGACCGTGGGCGTTAACAGTGTTATTTTTTAATATGGCCTGTACATACATAATTATTTATCTTGTCAGAATTGGTAGGTCTGGGTTCGATAAGGTGTTCTTTAAACGGCCTGCTCCGATATAAAATGCTAAAAGCCTTATGCCTCCAACAACTAAATAATGACAAAGATAAATATATTTGAACCGGTACTGTTTCCTCGGTGACCGTGCTAATGCGTTTGTTGAAGGAATGCAATTTTGTGTCCTGTTTAATTTTATTTTTTATTAAAGAAAAAAAATAAAAAGGGTTTGTTTGTTCCTATACCATTTATTGATAAATCTAAATAGAATATTAATTCTCTGATCTTAAAAAAAACAGTAGAGTAAGTAGGATGAATGTTAATAGTGATAGAGTATTTGTACTGAAAAAGCACGCTTGAAAATTTTGACTGTGGTAGGTTATACAGGGTGTTCCGAAATGAATGATCAAAAAAATGTGCAAACGGTAAAATGAATATATTTTTGAAAAAGAGCAAACGGACAATTTTCAGGCTATAGAAGCATTTTTAATCTGGTATTATAATAAATGTGATCTGACCTTACTTCCTGAAAAGCAAATCTATGTTGATAGACAAAGCAACAAACTTCGAAAATACAGGGTGTCTCGAATTTAATTTTTTAATCTATGTCATAAAAGAAGACCAAAATGTCATGTAAACGTATATCGAAAATTGGTTCGCTAGGGGATTATACCTCGAGAAAGACCCCACTGAAGATGTTTTTTTTAGTAATTTAGTTATTTTAGTAATTTTTATACACTGAGTAGAATCCTGAATTCGAAAATGTCAGTATTAAACCAGGAGCATCCCGAATGGTATGGGAAGAGGGAGAAGTCACCCTAACTTTTTTCTGCCTAGATCTTTTCAATTTACAATTCCTAGAAGAAGAAAGCTTTCTACTAAAGAAAGGTACTCTTGGTTTAATTTGTTAGAAGGGGCGTCGCTTTCGAGAAAAATTGGTTGGATAATTGTCTTACCTGCTATTAAACACACAATTTTCAAATGAAAGTGGAAACGAACTGATTTTTTATTTAAATTATTTACTGAACCCAAAATACTTTTAATTTTTAATGTAAGACAATTTTCAAATCAGTTTTTCTCGAAAACCGTGTTTCCTAGTTAAACCAAGAATACCTTTCTTTTCTAGAAAACTTTAAGCTTTTATAAATAGGAATTGTAAATTAAAAAGTAAGGGCGACTTATCCCTCCTCCTCCTTATTTAGAACGCCCCTGAGTTAGTATTAATATTTTTGACTTCACTATTCGACTATTATCAAAACATCCAAATTTCATAATCTTTATCGAAAAACTATCTTCAGAGGGGCTCATTCTCAGAGCCCCCTAACGAAGTCTTCTCTTATGACATAGATTAAACAATTAATTTCGGGACACCCTGTATTTTCGAAGTTTGTTGCTTTGTCTATCAACATAGATTTACTTTTCAGGAAGTAAGATCAGACCGCATTTATGATAATACCAGATTAAAAATGCTTCGATTGCATGTAAATCATCCGCCTGCCCTTTTTCAAAAATATATTTATTTAGAAATGCCGTTAATATTAATCATAAAAAAAGACTCAAAACCTATCTGCTAGATTACAGTTTTGACGAGTTTTATTTATAGTATTATTTTTTTTAAATATTGGTTTTACAATAGTTTTATTAAATTATCAGAAAAACGAAGAAAAAAACATACGATTTTCTAAAATGTAGAAACTTTGCTGCACAATTTTTATATAATGTTCCTGTGTCAACACAAAAATTCCGTCCGTTCACTAGTAGGTATTTGATAAATAAAAATCTAACCTCAGAAAAATTAGGAAACTGACCACTTCTTTAGTTATAAATCTTTGAGAGTCCTTTTGTACTAGCCAAAGATTACATTGCTGAACCCCCGCAAATTAAAAAAATCAGTAAAATTAACTTCTTTTATTTTGAATTTTTCCCTTTCCTAGGAACAGTGAGGTGTGACTCAATTTAGTTCAGCTCAGTCATTTAGCAACACGTAGATACTATCTTCACAGTATATATATATATATATATATATATATATATATATATATATATATATATATATAAACATTTTTATTGAGCCATATTGGATTCGAAAAAATATTTTACCAGTTACCTATTTCTACCTATGCCATACTTGATTATTGGGCATAATATAAAATAAATGAAAAAGAAGTTTTTTACACCGATTTCTTAAAACATTTTGTTAGACCGCCATTTTGTTCCGACATGTTGAATTCGTACCAAAATTTTACCAGTTTATTATGATATCTAATTTTTATGCAAAATTAAGCCAATTGAATAAAAGGGTTTTTACGTTGATTTCTTAAACAATTTACTTAACTGCTATTCTGCTCCGCCATCTTGATTTCGTACCACATTATTACCTCTAATCACATTTAATTTTTTAACAAAAATTTAAACCATTCTAATAAGCAGCTTTTTTAAGCTCATTTAAAATAATGTATTAGACCGCCATTTCGTTACTTGGGTTCGTACCAAAATGTTACGAGTGTTAGATTTGATTTTGTGCGAAATTTGAGGTAAGTTGGAAAATTATTTTTTTATCAACA
Source organism: Kuschelorhynchus macadamiae (assembly GCA_030620095.1). NCBI lineage: Eukaryota > Metazoa > Arthropoda > Insecta > Coleoptera > Curculionidae > Kuschelorhynchus > Kuschelorhynchus macadamiae. The sequence goes on from JAUTXW010001744.1 coordinate 1,250,125, forward strand.
ATTTTTTTAACACTCATTAAGCCGGCATTTTAGTGCGTCATATTGGATGTTTAACAAATATTTGAAATCAATCGGATAAGTAGTTTTTTAGCTATGCCACGTACTGATAAACAGACATACAAACCACATCTAGGGACCCTAAAACGTGACGATCTGTAAAAACCTGAGGAGAAGATTTTTGCAAGAGTAACAAACATTTGGCCGCCATTTTGTTCCGTCGGCGTCGTCTTGAATTCGTATCACAAGTTTATCTATCATCTCTATATCAGACTTAATTCTTGCACAAAATTTAAAATCAATCTAATAAGTAGTTTTTGAGTCTGATTTTTTAAATATTTTAATAAACCGCCATTTTATTTCTCCATCTTGGATTCATACCAAAATTTTACCAGTTTATTTTTGTGGAAAATTTGAGGTAAATTGAATTGAAGTAATTTTTAGGAATAATTGTTATAACAATTCACTAGGCCAGAGTTTTAAGGACAGTTTTTAAAAATTGTACAATGCAAGTCGCAAACGGAAAACTTAAATATATTTTGTATAGAAATACTTGTAAAAAAACTGAAATTCATAATAAATAATAAACTTCAAGAAAAATCTTTCAACTTTCGTAAATTAAAGATTTACCTATCTCTTAAAAAAAATCTCCAGTTGTGTGTATGCGAACTGGAAGTCAAAATAAACCTAATGTTTCATATACAAACATTTTCTTGGGTACTCTTTTCCGTAGATAGAGGGCTTCCCAACCGCATACTTTTTGAGGAACCTTTTTCGCTCTTTTGAACCGACTTGTATATTTTAATATTTTATTTAAGCTGTAAAAGCTCATGAACTCATATTTACAGAGTAAAAACTAATTTTTTGAATACTGTATATGTACCATTTTTGTATAAATTTATTGTACAATTTAGCAACTTAATAAATGACAGTAAGGCTAACAGGCTAACAAAAAGTTTTTAAATACATTACAGTTTTCCTCTACTTGAAATACCTTCTTGCCCTATTGACTTTTTTGCACAGTACTTATCTTATGGATTTTTTCGCGTTGTACTGGATCTTTTTGAATTTGATTGCAATTGCGTTGAAGAAACAACTTGCTTAAGATGACCCAAAAAAAAATCTAAGGGAATTAGTTCAGAAGACTTTGGTGGTCATAAACTAAACGACCTATCTCGAACGGTTACCCAAACTGTCACATAAATAATAATGCTAAAATGTGATGGAGCACCATCGTGCATGTAGCACATCTAAAACTGTAATTTACTAAAGTACATGATCCAATAAATTATCTAAAGTTCATCGCCAGAAGCGTAAATTCAGGGCACCACTTAATCTTTGTTCCAAAACGAAAGGGCCAATCAAATAATTTCTTATGATCCCCGCACACACGTTAATCATAAAACTTTGTTGTTATTTATTCTGTATTATTGCATGTTAGTTTGAGAGTTTATAACACCGTCCCCTGTGAGGCCATACTCGTCCACAGAGTTTTGGTAAAATTTAGATTTTGTCTAAATTCTTGTTAAACTAGTTTAACATACCGTGTACTTTTTAATCACACAAAGGTTAAAGCAATTGTTAGAAGAATCGGCAGCCATCTCGTCCAGAAAGTTATTTTTTATCTCTGGTTTTCTAGCTCTTCTGAAAAGTCTTTTGCCAACACGAAGTGATAAAAAAATTCCTAAAATCGATTTGCAGAATTTGGTCTAAGCACTAAGAAATAAAATATGCGAACCTTGACAAATCTTGTCATATTGTGTTATTGTCATCCAAATAAAAGTAACAAAACTAGTGTTTTTTATTTCAGTATTATTTATTAAATAATTTTCCAAATTTTTTTTTTAAAAATATAGAATACATTTTGATACTTTATTAATTTAAAATTTTTTATCAAAAAGGTATTTTTCAGACATTTTTATTTCACTCTAGTAATTGCCTATTTCTTTTAAGCTACCATGAATCCTGTGTAAATGTTTTTCGATTAGGTAAATTCGATAGGGAAATCTTTACATTCTATTAGATTGGACATACTTGTCCATAAATTAAATGCGTGTTAGCATTATTCTTAATAATAAAATTTCTAAATTATTCAATAAAGAGTTCGATTTTACATAAAAATGTTGCATTTTCGAAACAAATCTCATTTTTAAGAGGCATGACCAAAGTAAAAAAAAACATTTTTCAGCACTGTAAAATAACATCTGTCAAAATTTTCATGTCCTGGACTGACTTCTCTGGCGATGTAAAATATTCACTCTACTGTGAGATTATAAGTCTTTATAATCTTTATAAAATATTATAATTTAATTAGAATATACAAAATGGTTAAAAGTTAGAGCCGAAAAAGTGTCTCAATAGATACGCGTTTGGGGACCTGTACCTCCGTAAAGGGACACCTTAACACTGGCAAAAGTTGGCAATATGCTAACCGACATCCTGTATATGAAAAACCCTGTAGATACACATAAAAGCTGCTGACATATAAAAAGAAATTGTAAAAATTCTTGGTGTTAAGTTTTTGTAGAAATCGAGTGCGTTTTAGATATTGAGTACGAGGAGTTCTATATTAGTAGTTCTAAAATTACTCAAAATTCATTAAATGTAACAACGTGATATACAGTTCATAGTCCTAGCAATGAAGTATTAAATCTCGCTTTCTTAATCAAGCAAAGCGTATCTCTTGCAACTCGAACCAACAAAAGATCTAAACGAGCCAATAAACAACTGCGAATATTAATAAAGAACCTTTCACGAAATTTGGACAAACTAAATACAGAATAGCCCATTGTTTCGACTCGATTGTTTATTGTTTTGCACCAGCCAAGCTTACGTAACCAATTCTTCGTAACATATTGAGCAAAAAAACACGGTGTCAGGGTCTGAGGTTTTTTTGTTTTATTTTTGCCGAATTTTGGACTCGGGTTACATATGAGGACAATAATACTTTCACTGTACGTGTGTGTTATATGTCACGCGTTTTATATAGTTGTTGGAAAGACCAATTGGTTCTGCAATTATTATGGACAAATATCTGAAATGGGAATGAAGTATTCTATAAAATTTCGAAGTTGCCCATCTGATAGATAATTATTTTATTATTAACCAATTATAACAAGAAATTTTACAATAACAGTAAATCAATATATAAAAGTTAATAAAAGGCCTTTTTTAAATGCAGATTAATGATACTAAGAAAAAAATACCAAATACTGTTTAGGCTACAATGTGCAAACTTAGCAGCTTAATGATCTATTACATTTTATAAATTCTACTTAGATATATCAAAGTTATAGCACTTGTATTTGAGGAAAATTAAAAAAAAAAGCAAAATAATCCCAAAGCTAAGAAGGAAGAAAGAAATGGAAACAAACAATACGAAGGAAAAAAAGAAGAGAGACAAGAAAAGAAATTTTACTTTAAAGAAGATACATACACAGGAAAAATCCTACTAACTCAAGAGCAGAGAGTTCAATTTCACCAACAACAAAAGAATTAACACAAGCAGCCAAATTATATGCAAATGATAATTTGTAGTTCTTCTTCCGATATCGAGGAATGGTAATCAACATAGTGTTTCGGAGTTTAGTTATTTGGTAACGATAGCTTTAAAAAAGTCCGGATAAATACTAATTTAACCATTTTTGAATTTTTATTTTTTTCTTGATAATAATTTTGAACGTATTTTTTTTCGTTTTTGCTATATTATTATATTGTATTCGTGAAGCCGAACGCCACGGTTTTCTTGCGTCATATCGGATAGGCATTTATGACGATATCTTAATTCACATATTCAACAACCATTCAAATTTGAACGAATATGCACTTTTCACATCGACAGCTTTAATTTGTCAAGGTCTTTAAATTCAGACCTAACATATATACTGCCTTTCTGAACATTGGCTACTCAAAGAGAAACTACAAGTCATACAACTTAGTGATAACTAGGCTCAGTATACATATGCATTTGCATGAAAGCATATGCAAATGCATGTTGTGGCAATTTTTGTAATTAAATGCATATTTTCCAGTAATAACAGGAAAAATGCATATATTCTAATTTTTCTGAATATATTTTTATTTCCCAACAAAAATTTGATGTATTTCAAATATTATCCATTATAATAAAATAATAAAAAATGTTTAGTTGCTGACAGGCCAAGAGTTTTACCCATCTTTTCTTAAAATTGTTATAGGTACTCAATAAAACATCTGTGCTTTAAGAACTATGGATTTACCACGGATTTACAATCATAAATACGCACGTTTTAAGAATGTTACAAATAATATTTCAATTCAGTATAGTTTACACATTGTGGCGTGAAATTGTCCAATATGCCGAAAGAAAAGCGTTCATTAAGTGCGGTATTAAATCAATTCGTGAAAGATTTTCCTGATTTTAGAACTGACGGTTTGTAAATATTGTGATGTTCCTGTTATTGTGAACAAGAAATTCCAAGTGACACAACACATAGGAACTACAAAGCATCAGATCCAAAAAAACGTAAAAAATGTGCTCAGAAACATGTTTTAATCACCACAGTGTTTTCACCAGGACCGGGACCCAAACCATCAAAGTTCACTGAGGTTTTGTGCAAGGCGTTTATTAATGCGGATATTTCACTGAATAAATTAGTAATATTGCCCTGAAGTCATTTTTAGAGCAGTACGTTAAGGAAAAACTATGTTCCAGATATGTACAATAAGACAGTTACCGAAATTGCGGGAAAAAGTAGAAGATAAAATTATATGGGTGTCACTACAACTGATGTGGAACAGAGATGTGTAATTTTGTTTTTGATGTGTTGGGTGTAGAAGCGGAAAGGGATAAATCATATTTACTTACAATGAAGACCTTAGACAAAGTAAATCATTCAACTGTTGCTGGATTTCAACGACTTTCTCATTCTTTTATGATCCGGTGGTATTAAATATAATACAGTGTTAGTGGCAATTACAGATGGTGCTCCATACATGTGTAAAGCAATGAGTGGTCTATAAATATTGTTCTCTAAAATGATACACGTCATATGTCTTGCCCATGGACTTCATCGAGTTGCAGATCAAGTTCGTGCTTTTTATCCACGAGTGAACGATCTGATTTCCTCGGTAAAGAAAGTATTCCTAAATCTCCGACTCGCGTAGAAAAATTTAGGAAAACTGCAGGAAACATCCTCTTGCCCCCATCACCAATTGTAACTAGAGGGGGAACTTGGATAAACGCTGCCATTTATTACGCAGAACATTTCGAGACAATAAAAAATATAGTACATCAAACACAAAACGTTTTACGCAAAGAAGATGTACGTGAGCATTTAATTTACGTTAAAGATGAAAGGACTTTTTCTGTCAAAAAGCATAGAAATGATAGAAAAAGTGAGTGAAACTATAACTAACACTAAAAATAAAGTAATTTCTCAAAAATTAGCTACGGTTTTACAAAAAATATTGGTGACAAAAATTTAAAAAACATTGGACAATAAAGAATTTGATTGAATTGAATCCAGATAATGAACAATTTTAATAAACAGTGATTTGAATTTGTTTGAATATATTCCAGTTGTATCTTGTGATGTTGAACGAGTATTTTCTCAGTATAAAGTACTATTGTCAGATAATAGAAGAAAATTTGTATTTGATAATTTGTTACATCATGTAGTTATAAAATATAACCGCAACTTATGGAGTAGCGTAAGCAATAAATTTTAAACAATTTTATTCTTTAGTTAGTTTGTTTAGTTAGCAATATATTAAAATTTTATTTAAAAAATACTTTTATTACATAGTTGTATTAATGCAATAATTACGGGTAAAAATAGCGTCTTTGAATTGTAAATAATTTAATATTTTAGTTGCTATACATTTGCTTTATTTCTGTTTTTTTTTTTTGATGCGATAATAAATGCGTTTTTAAGTGCATATTCTCCCTTGTTTTGAAGCATATTTGCATGCATATTTTTACATTTTTAAATGCATAATTATCCTAAGCTTAGTGATAACCCTTTAATAAAATATTTTTGTAGATACTGCGTGCACAGAGGTGGAATTTGCTTGGAAAGATCTAGATTGTAGCTTCCGTGTATATGATGATAGCTTAACAAAAGAATTTGAGGTCTGCGTATATGCTCTAAATATAAAATAAAAATATGAAATAAGTTATGAGAATGGCTTTATGTTGACGCAAAGAATATATATATATATATATATATATATATATATATATACGTAATAAAAATATGTGAAAAATACCTTTTTGATAAAAATTTTTATATATTTAATTTACCCTAAAAAAAACACAACATCTACCTCTGCTACAAAAGCCATTACATTTTTCAGAAAAACTACTGACTTAAAACTAAAAATCCTATAAATCAAAAAACACACATTAACAAAATACCGTGCAACGACTGTCCCGCTGTATACATAAGGCAAACCTCACAATATCTCTGAAACCCGGGTCAATGGCCAAAATACGTAAAAAAATAAAACAGTTCTCACAAAACATATAAACGAAACCTACCATACATGTAATTTTCAGGAGACAACAACAATTCTGAAAACACAAACCAATAAAAAAAAGGGAATTCTTAGAAATGTTATATATAAAAAAGGGGGCAATTCAATCAATGACAAGACTCAAATTACAAATTTAAGCCAAATTTACTACATCTTAAAATAACTATACAATCTAGCCTTTTTTGACTTTATGTGACCACTCTGTCAAACTAAAACTGATAAATTTTTTAATTTAATTTTCCATAATCTTGTCTATCAGAAATAAATAAACTAATATTACCTTCGCTAATTTTAAGAACAATAAAATACCGTAAATGCAAAACAATAAGTTTAACGGAACACCACCTACTGATAATATTAAACATCGGATATGAATAACTAGTCCAAATCAGTCGAATTTTAGCTTTTGAATATGTTTAATATATGTGATGTTTCAAAACTAAATGTCGTATACTGTTTCAGAGAGATTATTATGAATGTTTTGTTTGTTTTTATGTTATTATGATGCACCGAAGATTACCTACTTAGGTGGCTTAAAAAGTAATTTAATTTTATTAATTTTCTTTGAATTAAATTTATTATATATTTTGTCAAACAATTGTACGTCCTTTATAAATAAAATGAAAATATTGTTTAAAACCTCTGATCAAGGCAAAAATTTGCCGAAACGTCTGAATAAAAAAAATGCTACCTACAAACTAAGTGTTCGTTTTATATATAAAATTAGGACTACAATACCCAAGAAACGTGTTGTACTGAATATCTATTAAGGGTCCAGAAATCTCTTTTCGAAGTGTATACGAGTATATATGTATACATATATATATATATATATATATATATATATATATATATATATATATATATATATATATTGCATGCTGCGCAGATGGCAAGAAGTCTTTCATTTTATTCTGACTAAATAATTCGTTAAAGGGTGAAAAAGTACCATATAAGGAAAAAAATGTACTATTTAACGTTTAATTATTAGCATTCATCTCTAGTAAATTGTTCGTATAATCAGAATGCTGCATAAAACAAACAGTGACCTAGAAATACTAATTAAGGAAGCGGTAAAAAAACTGAAATTTTATCGCCAAATTAGTAAGAAAGGTCATGAACAAATTGGATGCACTGCAAAAAACCGTGCGAAACGAAGTTGTATATATTATGCAATTAGACGAGGAAATTGAGGAGAAAGTGTAGTTAAACGCTGCGCTTTATTTGTGGACGAAATATGAAAACCGGAACAGCCCACAGGAACATAGTTTATCAAAGAAAAGTGTCATTAAAAAATGTCTAAGTAGGAAATATAATAAAAACTAATATATGATTTTGTAATGTTGCATTATATATATATATATATATATATATATATATATATATATATATATATATATATATATATATATATATATATATATATATATATATATATATATATATATATATATATATATATATATATATATATATATATATATTACATTTATGCAATCGCCGACAAGCAAACAAGTAGTTTAGAATGCAGCTTCTGTTCTGAACAGAGCTTTAAGATAGGCAATGTAAACAGAGCTTATGCCTAACCTCAAACTTTCAAAGTTATTTATACCTTGAAATCACAAACTAAACCAAGTAAGAATAATTAAACAAGCACAAATATATAATTATAAACATTTCAAGTTTTGTTAGTCAAACTTTCTTTGCCGCTTTTGGATTGGCGAGTTGTTGGTGGTACATTAAATGCATTTTACTAGAAAGCTTTCTTTAAATCCAATTTATCAGGCTATTTAGTCATTTGATCTCCGGTACATACTCACTCATGTTACAGTTTGAACTACAAGTAGAAAATATTTCTTATTTTTTCAGCTACAACTATATCCTCATCCCACTACCACATCCTCACCACTTTGTTATATTATATGCTACCTATGCCACACCTGATTTTTTAGATATAATTTAAAATAAATTCAATAAGTAGTTTTTATATTAACAGTTTATGGCTATATATTACATTTAATTTCCCGCAAGATTTAAAGTCAATTGAATAAGATTTTTTTACGTTTTTTAAAAATTTTTGGCCGTCGTTTTGTTCCGCTATCTTCAATTCGTACTACAACTAGTTTATCTCTATATCACCCTTAATGCTTTTACAAAATTTGAAATTAATCTTTAATTAAGTAGTGTTTTCTACGAAAGCGTAGAAGGGCCACAATTTTTTTATTTTTGTAACAAATTCCGTAACTTTATTTTGTAACTCGGAATTCCGACTTCTATCTCGGAATTCCGACTTGTAACTCGGAATTTCGACTTCTGGTAGTGTTTTCACATAATAGTTTCAATTTTTGTTTTAGATGCGTTGTCCCGTGACTGCACATTTAATAATTATCCTTGTGATAAAGACATTTATGACTTGTGTAAAATGTTAATTGCTGAAAAAACGTAGAAATAGTACCTAGTATGATAAAATCTGTCACCTGAAGGTGTAGAAGACAAAGAAATTTTAATAAGTGAGGAAAAAATAATTAAATTATTAAATTCTATCCCTTGTGGAGACACCATAGACGGCAATGCAAGCCAAACTATTTATAGGATGCTTTTACCAACATATCTTTAAATAATATCAAGTATAAATAAAAACTGCAGCGAATCTCTAAAGAGTAGATAATTTAAATAGATTTTAATAAATAAGAAAAGAAGTATATTTTACGCCAAGTAGACTCCCTCGGATGGCAGTGCAAGCGAAAATATTTATAGGGGGCTATTACCCCGATGTCTGGAAATAATATATATTATAAATTAATGTAGCAGCGGGTTTCGGAAAGGGTAGAAAATTCAAATTAATTTTAATAAAGTAGGAAAAATTCAATTAATTTAATTACCAATGAGTCTAGAAATAACAACTCTATGAATAAAAGTGACAGGATTAGAAAACTGAAACAAATTTTATTGAATGAGAAAAGTCATATTTTCATATTATGTCCCAGGTCCCGGACAAAAATAGGTTGTCAAAATATTAATTCGAAGTTGTTGCCAATAGGTCTAATAATAATATATAGTATGCATAAAAGTGGCAGTGAGGTCCTTAAGGGTAGAAGACCCCGGCCTGCTGAGTTATTCCAATATATTAATGATGTGTCTATTACAAACTTTTATGACAAGTACTTTTTACTATTAGAGCGTGTTTTTTAGTTTTTTGAACTATAATTTTTTTTCTTTTTAGTTCCGTTTACTATTAGAGCGTGTTTTTTAGTTTTGTCAAACTGTAATATATTCTTCGTCGCTACCTCCCCGTGCCGAAAATGGGTAATTTGCGCGCCTGCTGCCTTCCTTTTGATATGGTAGCCATTTCCCAGGATCCCTCTCCGAGATGAAATTTTTTTATCCTGGCGATCCTGTTCAGGATAATGGGACAAACTTATCAAATCATTGCATGGTCATCGATTGTAATCTGGCGTTATAAAGTGGGTGAAAATCAAATAAAACTATTAAAAGCGTTTTAAAACAAGTAAATTTACTCGAGTATTATTTTAATTAACAGGTATCAGGGAAATTCGGTTTTTCTGACTTTATTTTAGTTATTATGTTTTGTATCATACATAGAATGTAACTGATTAGTTATGTTCCTATCCTTACTTGAAAAAGTCAACCTAAAATCTTTTATACTTTGATGAAATTTAATCTGAATTAGTTTAACGAAATATAGGTTACTGTAATAGAGGATGCATAAACCTTTCATAGGTGCTAGTTATTTAGCCAAAAAAAGATATTTTTTTAAATAAATATATTTCTTTTCTCCTAAAAGAAAAACAATAATAATTATATTTAAATTTTATGTATAATAGTAAATAGTTGGTAAATTGGGAAAAGAAAAATACAATACTTGGGAGTAAATGACGATAAGCCTTGATAAAGACGAGGAGACATATGCCCCCACACTACAGTGCATATATTAAAATCTGAAAAAAAAATATATATATATATATATCTGAAAATGCGTGCACCCCCTCCACGCTATTGCATCTTTTTAACATAATATGGATCAGATGTTCTTACTAAATGGCGTTTTATTATTTCTAGTATCTATGAAAAAGATAAAACAAAGTACAAGATTTTATTTTTCATGTCAACCATATTCAAGCCATCGGAACCGACCCAGTCGTTATTTTTTAATTTGGATTTTATGCACAGTTAATAAATTTCTTGTAGTTTTACTTAACTTCATCCTGATCCCTGTAATTAAAATATTAATTTCATTTAGAATGAACGCTTCATTTGACTTTAAAAGAATATAAAAAAGTGAATGCGCTTATAAGCAGTCGTGTATTAGTTACAACGCATTCCGAGATAGAAGTCGAAATTCCGAGTTAGAAGTCGGAATTCCGAGATAGAAGTCGGAATTCCGAGATAGAAGTCGGAATTTCGAGATAGAAGCCGGAATTCCGATTTAGAAGTCGGAATTCCGAGATAGAAGTCAGAATTCAGAGGTAGAAGTTGGAATTCCGAGATAGAAGTCGGAATTCCGAGATAGAAGTCGGAATTTGTTACAAAAATAAAAATAAAAAAATTGTGGCCCTTCTACGCTGATTCGGGCTGATTTTTTAAAGATTTTAAAAGGTCGCCATTTTGTTTTGCTATCTTAAATTCATACCAAAATGTTACCAGTTCATTCCGATATAACACTTAATTTTTGTGTAAAATTTGAGGTAAATTGGATAATTGGTATTTTCAGTAATATTTTTTTAACGTTTTAATAGGCCGCCATCTTATTCCGGCATATTGGATTTTTTCAAAATATTACTAGGTTATTCCCATACGAACCTTAATTTTTAACCGAAATTTGAAGTTTCTCTGATTAGTTGTTTTTAAGTTATGCCGTGAACTGACAGACAAACCGACAGAATTCATAAAAGATATTTTTTGGCGTCTAGAGATGCTAAAACGTGAAGATATGTAAAACGTGAGAGGGTGATTTTTTCACGATAGCAAATATTTTATTTAGCCGCCATTTTGTTCCGCCATCTTCAATTAGTACCACGGTTTTACTAGTTCTTCTGTATACCACACAATTTATATGGCACACAATTTGAAATCAGTTCATTAAGAAGTTTTTCAGCCTGAATTTTTAAATATTTTACTAAGCCGCTATTTTATTCCTACATAATACTTGATTGTTGTGCAAAATTTGAGACACATTGGATAAGTAGTTTTTTAGTAATATTTTTTTTATTATTTAACTAGGCCGCCATTATGTTTTGCCATATTGCCATTGCCATATTTTAACCAAACTATTACTAGGTCATCCCAATATGACCCTTAATTTTTGACCAAAAAAGTCAGACCGACAGAAAGACAATCCGAGGTAATTGAGAAAAGATGTTTTTCGGCATTTAGAGACCCTGAAACGTAAAAATCTAAAAAATCTCGGAGAGTGATTTTTTTACGATTACAATACTTCCCTTTTACGAGGGAAGTATAAAAGTAATAAAATCTAAATCGTATAATTTCAACATCTTTAATCGCTTTTATGTCTAGTTAAGAAGTAGTGTAAAAATTAAAAATAAGAAAACAAATAAAATAAAAGTAAGCACAAAAAAATAAAGTTAAAAAAAAAATTAAAAATAATGAAAATAAAAATCTGAAAATAATAAAAGTTAAAAAATTTTAAAAATAAAACCGGGTTTAAAAAAGCTCTGAAATTTTAAAAATATCAGTTTAAACGATCGTAGAAATTTGACTAATGAAGTGGGCGTCAAGCTAATAATAATAATGTTTTTAAACTATGTTATATCTTTAAAGAGTATGAATTCTAAAAAAAATCAACTTATCAAATATACGATTTTCTTTAACCCTTGTATTCAAATAGTAGTTTGAAACCGACTTTATTTGTCAAATTTTTAAGATCGTATAATTTTCAGTGCTTTTTTGATTTATTTTTTATATTTATTTTCGTTTTTAAATTTAATAAACAGTAGCAACTAGATGTTTCTCAAATTATTAAATAGTAGTTTGAAACTGAATTCATTAGTAAAATTTGTAAGGCCGTCTGAAATGTTGTTTTTTTAATTTTCAGTGGTTTTTTGAATTCGTTTTATTTCATTTTAATTTTTTAAATTTTTATTTTTGCTATTTTTATTTTTATTATTTTTTATTTTTATTTTATTTAACGTTCAGTTCAGACGGGTTATCGTTAGTAATTTGGTATGTATTAATTACAAGTGTGGCCTGATTTCTTGCGGCATTACTAGACAATTTATTTAAATTAAAAAAATTGAACTTGCTTCCACTTGGACTCAAACCCAGAACCTAAAGTATTCCAGACATGCACTTTACTCATCTGCACTACGAAAGCTTTGAATCTCACATCCATATTTAGAGTTTAACTTATTCAATTCTATGTTAGTATACGTAGACATAAGTATACCTAGAAGAAAATATTAAAAGGAGTTCTACATATTTTTACAAATGATCAAGTCGTGTCCGGCATGCAATAACTAAACAGCTGGACTTATTTTATTTTAATTTTATTCATAGTTTTTCTCACGTCATATATAAGAGGTGTGCCGCCTATAAATATATGTCATATTTGGAATTTCTAGATATTTTTAAATAATAATTGTAAACCTTTTTAAAATCAAATCTGAATATATAAAGAATAATAAATTGGAACAATGTGCCATATAAACAAAGTTATAGTAATTAGTTTTCGTCATTTTTGAGTTTATTTTTGCAATAAACGAACATCAAAAAACGTTTGAATTATAGTAAAAACTTGTACTACATTGTAGTCAGATTGCCCATTATCCCTTTGGATTACAATAAAAAACAAAATAATGCGTTATTTTAATATTTATAATTTCTTAAAAATTCTGTTGTAAAAAAAAATTGGACTGTAAAACCAGGTTGATATAATATATCTAGCAGTTATGCAAAACAAACTATTTCGTAAAAAGCCGGTTTATTCCAAGCAACCATTTAAATTACTACGTATAGCTGTCCTAAAAAAGAAGGTATTTGTAGTTTTCGTCACAATTATTACTTTTAGCGTCATAAAATCCACACCCTGTATACGATTATGTGGTTTAAATAGCCATAACAATACCTCGACTTAGCTGTTCCTTCTCTATATTTTTCTTATTATATTATTTTCAACCAATAATTTTCGAATCCCGGGGCACCCAACCGCGTAAATTTGCGTTTCAAAAATTAGAAGGCACTGGCTTCAAGGAGAACGCCCTTTTAACACTTTATGTTGGCGTCCAATTTAAAGTTACCGTTTTACTCCAATAATTCTCGAAAAATTGCATATTTGAAGGAAAAGGCTCGTTTTCGTTTGGATATAAAAACATAGATCAAAACGTTTAAAACATATAATATATTTGCAATGAAAAGTATGGGCAAATCTAAATCAATGTCGGGGAGAATTGCAGCCTGCGACGTTGCTAACGGATTCAGTGTTGACAATAAAAATAACTAATATGACTTAAAGTTATATGTATTATTTCTTTATTTTACCTAATAAGAAAATCTAAAAAAAAACAAATAACATACTAGCTATAAGAAATAAAAAAGAACATTATGAATTTGTTTTAGCCATGTGGAACGAAACAAAAATACGTTATTTTTTTATTTGAAACGGTTTAGAAAAATGTTACTCTTGGTGTATAACAGAATTTTCTGCCCAAAGCAGACAATATAACATTACAGTACATCATTCAGAACATGGAAAATAATAAGGGAAAAACAATAACAACACCTAAAAGTATGTAAAAATAACGTTGTAAATGAAAATATGTACAAAAAAATTTGGTCTGTGGGGATTCTGTCTTTTTTATTGGACGCCATTTTGTTCCAACATATTGGATTGCTACTAATATTTTACCAGTTTCTATCTTTACAGCACTTGATTTTTGGGCATAATTTAAAATAAATTCAATAAGTAGTTTTTACATTGACACACACCGCGGTTTTATTGGGTGATGTTGAATGCCTACCAGTTTATCCTTATATCATATTTAATTTTTCTTCAAAATTTAAAGCCAATTGAATAAGATTTTTTTACATTGATTTTTTAAACGTCTTATTTGGCCACCATTTTGTTCCGTTTCGCTATCTTGAATTCGTAACTTAACTTTACCAGTTTGTCTCTATATCACACTTAATGCTTGCAAAAAAAATAAAAGTAATGTAAAAATAATAAATATAAAAATAAGACCGCCATTTTGTTTTGTTGTCTTATATTCATACCAAAATGTTACTAGTTCATTCTTATGATATTCTTGTAACACTTGATTTTTGTGCAAAATTTAAGATAAATTGGATAATTAGTTTTTTTAATAATATTTTTTTAATGTTTTTAACATTGTTGAATTTTTACCAAAATAATACCAGGTCATTGTCAAATACCTTAGTGGTATTTTTAAATAAATTGTATCACTTGTAACTCTTTTTAAAAAACACTTTTGAACTATAAAAATACTTATATTTTAAAATGACTAAGAGTACTAGACAGATGTTAATAGGTTATACGTTACAGTGTACAATGCGAATGAATAATCAATTTAAGCTAAAGATATTTTCGGTTCGTCGGCGGTCTAGACGATATCTTAACGATAAACATGAAATATGCTGGGTGCGAATTTAAATATAACAACAAACCTATTTTAATATACAGAGAGAACAGTTTTAACAAAATAAAATATTATGAAAACAGAAACAGTCATTCCTACGAAAGCGTAGAAGGGCCACAATTTTTTCTATTTTTCAATTCTGAGTTTTAAGTCGGAATTTAACAAAATTCTGAGTGTAAAGTCAAAATTTAACAAAATTCAACCAAACCAAAAAAACAAGTTCAATATTGTTTTGAATAATGGCAAATGCGCTATGAATTGTTCCACCAAACTACAGATAGTTAAAAAATGACAAAAGGGGGGAGGGTACAAAATAAAAGTTTCCTATTTTGATTTTTGAGTGTTAAATAAGTCCCTGACAAATTAAACATATCTTTAATTAGTTCATTTTATATATTTTAATTTATTTCTATTACTGAAAAAAAGCCAAAATGAATACAAGAAAACATATACATTAGAAGGTTCACAAAATAAAAAAGATAAATAAGTCTTAGGAAACGGTTTAAATATGTTTCAACGATGTAAGGGTGTCTCGCGAAACATACCGACACATCTCCCCCTCTGTTTCAGAGTGATTCAAGTTGAGTGTCCTATTAGAAATATCTGGAGAACCAACGAATAGGATGTTTTGAGAATTTGGCTTTGGCCATAGATGAATATAATATACCCTAGTTATAAAATATTTTAAATTGCGCGGTGCTGCCGCTCTACCTCAAATCGGAGGCATAATCCGTTTTTTAAATGAAATGCCCTATATTTTATTAAATTTTTATGTCTTTCTGAAAAATTCAAGCACTTATTGAGTTACCTTTCTCATGCCTAAATTTAACTGTTTTCAAGAAAATGGCGCTCGAACAATGACAATTTTGACCTTTTGAAGCTCCGTAAATCTCAAACGAGTTTACTTACAACGAAATGGATTTCACTTATCTGTCTTAATATTTAATTATCTATCTCCTGACATTAATTTCAGGTTTGGCAGGAGATGTCAAAAATGCATTTCGTTAAATTCTGACTTTAAACTCAGAATTTAGTTAAATTCCGACTTTAAACTCAGATTTTAGTTAATTTCTGACTTTAAACTCAGAATTTAGTTAAATTTCGACTTTAAACTCAGAATTTTGTTAAATTCTGACTTTAAACTCAGAATTTTTTTAAATTCCGATTTCAAAGTCAGAATTTTAAAATAAAAAAAATTGTGGCCCTTATACGCTTCTGTACATTCCCATATGTTTGACTAAAATTTGAAGTCAATCTGAAGTGTAGTTTTAAATTATGCCGAGACAGACAAACCGAGAGACGAACTGAGGGAATTGAGAAAATATATTTTTGGCATCTGGGGACCAAAGCTCTACTAGTTCATCTCTATACCACAATTTGTTATAGCACACAATTTGAAATCAGTTCATTAAGTAGTTTTTTCAGGCTGCATTTTTAAATACTTTATTAATCCGCCATCTTGTATTCGTACCAAAATGTTACCAGTTGATTCCTAAATAATACTTGATTTTTGTGCAAAATTTAAGATAAATTGGATAATTAGTTTTTTTAGTAATAATTTTTAAAAAATTTTATTAGGCCAGCATCGTGTTCCGGCATATTGGATTTTTACCAAAATATTACCCGATCATTCATATATGAGCCGTAATTTTTAACTAAAATTTGAAGTCAATCTATTGAGTTGTTTTTAAACTATGCCGCGAACTGACAGACAAATCGACAGAAGAACCGATGGAATTGATGAAACATATTTTTTGGCACCTAGGAATGCTAAAACGTGAAGATATGTAAAACCTGAGACGGTGATTTTTTTCAGATTACAAAAATTTTATTTATCCGCAATTTTGTTACGCCATGCCATCTGGAATTAGTACCAGTACTAGTTCATCTCTATACTACAATTAGTTTTGGCACAGAATTTAAAATCAGTTCATTAAGTATTCTTTTCAAGTTCAATTTTTTGTAGTAATAATTTTTTTAATATTTCACTAGGCCGCCATTTTGTATTGCCATATTGGATTTTACCAAAATGTTATCAGGTCATCTCCATATAACCCTTAATCTTTGGCCAAAATTTAAATTCAATAAGGGTAAGTAGCATTTTAGCTATACCGCGAACAGACAGACAGACCGACGGAATCGAGAAAACATGTTTTTCGTGACCTAGGGACCCTGAAACGCTTTCACGATTTCATTAGTTTTACGAGGGAAGTAATAACAGTAGTAAACTTTAAAGTTCCAGTTAAATATTACTCTTCAAGAGACATAGTTTACAGGTGCTTCTAAATTCTTAATTGAAATCAGAGACCTATGGCTAGAAAAAATGAAAAAAATTAACATTCGAAGATATAGGCTTTCCCGCAATAAGATTTTCGTTGCTTTATTTAAACTTAGCAATAAATAGCTTCAAATTTCGCTTGGCTATATAATCTCAACAAAACTATTGAGGCGAAGTGTTTTAATATTCCTTTAACACCTGGTTGGACTGGAAGTCAGAACAATCGTCTTAAAAAGAATGCTCTATAATGTATAATTAATTTCGATTCCTCGTTTAGTTTCAACAAAAAATTATAACCCAAATTTACATTTGGATCTAAATATTTTTGGGATATTTACGATTTTTTAGAAACCACAAACCAAAAATTGGTACTTATGTTAAATCACTGATGTGGTCCTATAAAATAAATGCAACATTATAATTTTATTTGGTACAAGGTGTCTCACAAGTAGTTTCGGCAGATTTTCTTTCTAGAATAACTTTCGATTTTTCACCTGAATGCCCTATATATTTATTGAGCAATGTTTTCTGCAAAACACGCTTGTATTAGAAAGATGTAGTGTTTTATCTGCAATGGTTTTCTAGACAAAATGTGTCTCAAAAGTTCTGGCACAACATTCAGTGGAGCGAAGATACGCTATAATGATAAAATTGGAAGTTGGCTTTGGAAACAAAGTTTTCAATAGCTTGTGTTTACTTTGACAGTACAATTTCAGAAATCAATATATGGCGATTAAGACGAACGATGGTATAAGTAACATAGAAGACTACCCAGGCAATGACTTACGTACTGAAATGCGAGATAACGGATCTAATGCATTTGGGAATACATGCACTTTGTTTAAAAGTCATTGTTAGAGAACGCATGAATCAAATATATAGTACCAGTACTGTTAAAATTACATTTTGCCTTCTAAAAATGTTGCTACGTTAAATGTGAGTGCAAAAAAAATTCTGATGACCATTCTGAAAAAAGAATCGGTGAGTTTAAAAAAACGGCTATACTATAAAGGACCGTTAAATATTGTCACCAAAGAGTGATTTCCCTTTTCAAAAATATCGTCTCAAAAATTAAAAAGAGAATTAAAAATTTCGATTTTCTTCATATATCTTCGAAAATATTTGGTATATCCCAAATTTCAAAACACCGCATTACTGGACATTTAAATGCCTTTATTTAATCTTTGCTGTATCAATTTTCCCTTATATAAGAGTTGATACAAGTTAAAAATGTCTTCGTTTAACTAAATGCAAACAGCAATTGTTTTGTCTCCAAAATATGCAGGTGATCCACCATATATTATTCTTAAATTTCAGATTGATATAGAAAACAGCATGCCGACTAAAGGTTTCGTTGATACCCAGAAAGGTCTTATGGAAATTTCGTTTCAGAAATATTTTAAATCGATGCTTCTGCTCCCATATATTGTTCAAAAATAAAATTGCCAATGCTATCAACCGCATTAGGTCTCGAAGAAAACAACATCGGTAGTAAGTTCTCTGAGTCAGGATGCACTTGTGGTCTCCAAAAAGCTTAATCCGCCACTGTCGACAGGTTATATTTACAGAAAATAGCGCTTGATTAAACCTTTTTATTTTGTTGTCGTCTTTTCCTGAAACCGCGTTAAAGTTTACGACGCTAACAGTAAAGGGTATATTTTTATTGCTTTTCTCTGTTAGCACGGACTACGCCCTCCCGTTCAGAAACAGGAACCCCATATAACACAATCATACATAAGTCTAATCTCTATGAATAGGCAATTTCTTTTTCAATGCCACTCGAGATTGCACTTATATATTTTAATAAAATCCGCTGCCTACGTTCCAAATGGGCCGGGTGACGTCTAGTGGTCCTAAATCAAAGTCAGTCGTAAACTTGGCAATAGAGCACGCTGCTTATAATGCCATTGTGCAGGCACGGCAGTACATAAACGTGTTTTATTCCTAATAATTTTAGCGGATATAATGGCGGAATTAACATATCTACTTAGTTTGTGCAATGTGTGCATATTTTATAGCTCACAGATCTCCTAGGTGAGAACCTTAGAGAGAACTTGATTTTTTTATTTTCAAAAATGCAGCAGAAAACCTAAACATCATAATGTTCTTCATTGATTTATCTTAACAATAAAATATTGTTATTGTCCTTTTTCACCTTTAGCTTCCTTACCTCTTATGGTCGAGCATCTCGACAAAAACAATTGGTGACATAAACTACTTCTCAATTAGAAAGTATAATTAAAATTTTACTATTGGTTCTGCGTTGAATTATATTACATAAGAGGATATCAGGATAACTCTAAAAAGCGTTGACGTTGTATATCAGAAAGTCAATATTTTTTAATATATTATGTTTTCCCGTTTCAAAGTATTATTTTTGTTTATCTGAAAATTTTCCGGTATACTATTATAAAATTACATAAACATTATTTTATCATGTTTCAAAAAACTCAACTAAACGAAATCAATCGCCGTTTTCAAGGTCAGTAGCCATATTTTGTGTATGGCTGAACATCCGACTCGTTCGCTAGACTAATGAGGTTTCTGCCGTGATTCGCATCTTCTGTTTACTGCAGCTATCATGTGATTTATGTAAAGCAGCAGAAACGAGAATTTAAATTCACTCCGACATCCTCTTAAGCCAAAGCATTTAAGGCTTTGGTAAAAAAGTGTATCTGCGTATTATCTTCTTCTTCTTCTTCTTCAGCCTTTTAATTCATCCACTCCCGGACATAGGCCTTTCCTAATTCTTTCCACTGTTTTCTATCTTGTGCTTTCTGGGACCAGTCTCTGCCTGCTGTTTTCTTGATATCATCTATCCATCTCATCTGGGGTCTACCGTTACTAGGTTTAGCCTCTCTTGGTCGCCATTGTATGATTCGTAGTGGCCATCTTTCATACTGTTGTCTTGCGACGTGCCCAGTCCATTGCCATTTAAGTTCAGCAATCTTCCTAATGACGTCTGTAACCCCTGTTCTTCGTCGGATCTCTTGGTTTCTTATTCTCTCCCTCGGAGACACCCCCAACATTGATCTTTCCATTGATCTCTGCATTATTCTCAGTTTGTTGGAGTTTTTCTGCGTTAGACATGTTGTTTGCAGTCCGTATGTGGTAACTGGTAGGACACAGGCATCGAATACTTTTCTTTTTAAATTGATGAATCATTTGAATGTGACTATAATTTAAATTTAAATATAAAAACACTATGGAGTTAACAACAAAGAAGTATTCACTTGCTATAAACTTATCTTAGCAGATGTTTACATGAACTCTCTGAAATAGAATATATATTTTAAGTTTAATTCGCATGTTGAAACATAATGTTATTTAAATTTATGTCACTGTCGGTCGGGTTCAGTAGAATAGCTCAAAGCTAGACTGCACCAGGCTTTAGCATTCCGTTGTTTTTTATTTTTATATTGATTCTGAAAATAAGTTATTTATTACTATAATATATATTTAACGTTTCATATTTCATAGCAAATTAATATAAAATAAAAACTCAGTTGCCTATTTCTGTAGTAAATTATTTATGTCCCAAGATTGCTAATTTATTTGAATTTATATTGTCAGTGGAGATGAAATACGGCTATGTAAATTCTCATCAGGCCATATTGAAGCGAAATATTAAAATCAGTATGTTCGAGTCGAATGTTTCCCAATCATCCCAATCTCAGTCACGAATCTGAGAGCCACAATCAATAGCGTCATTTTCGTTTTTTACACCTTATATAAGAGCCGATTTGCACAGTGCTCTAGACGGACCTCACAAAGGATCGGGTCTTTTCTATACAGAAATTTAAATAACATCGATAAATAAATTTATGCTGCTTAATATTATTGCTATTATTCTTATTCCTAACATTTTAGCCTAGCCAAGTCATTGAACATAGACCGCCGCTTTATCGTGATCTTGCTCTTGAACCAATCTGCAGATGAAACTGATACGGGCCAGCGGCGTACTTTGACTTTCAGTACCTATTTCGATTCTTCGTTCGTAGTATATCTCACTTAATTACTACTTGATTTTAATCATGATAATTACACAGAATTTCGCGATAATATTCTCATTTTATATTTCATATTACTAGAAGAATTTGTACATATTCCAAAGTTGTATTTTCATTAAAAATGCTTGTTCCTCTTTTTTCGTGTATCTGCTTACGCAAATAAAAATAGGCAATTTGTCTGTTCTAGAGGGCCTCAAGTCCAGCATTGTGTTCATTTCTTAAGGTCGATTTTTTTCTTGGGGTCTATCTTAGATGTTAGATAGTAACGAGGGTGTCCCACAAGGTCAGCGCTAGAGCTCGTTGGGGTTCAAAGTGCTATTCCCCTAGGGCCTAATAAATGAGATCCCAACAGAAAGAACAATATCTATATGTTTTTTTATTAAGTTCGAAACAAATAGCAGGCTACTATATATTCATAAAACCTGAGAATTTACTGATTGTTTAGTAGATAAACAACATCCAAACTAATCTGGCATAACTATAGCTGTAACAGAATAGGGCTAAAGGACCACGCACAACCAACGGTTTCGGTAAAATAGGCTGATTTTTTATATGTTGTAGTTCTTGATCTTCTGAGCAAAAGATACCATGAACACAATCTTTCTATCCTATGGCTAGTTTTTAACACAGGGTGTGAAACTTTGCCTAAATCCCATATAAAATATATAAGGCAAAGAGGATGACGCCAAATTAGTTTTTCCAACATATTTAGCGTATAGTGCTTTTCAAAATAAAAAAAAGTTTATATGGAGATGGGTCCGCAAATGCTTTATTCTCGATATACAGAGTCTTATATTGTAAATCGTATTCGTCCTATATCTCGAACCTATTTTTATTTAAAACTTTTTTCTTATTTTAGGAAGTACTATAGGTTAAATATGTCGAAAAAAACTAATTTGGTGTCGTCCCGATTTCCCCATGTATTTTATATAGGATTTGGACAAAGTTAACATCCTGTATATTAAATTAGTATTAAATCGTACTCAGGGTATTTTTTACTCAGGAGGTCAGCAATTACAACATAAAAAATTCAGCCAATTTCACCGAAACTGGTTTTGCGTAAGAAGTGTGTTTGGTCCTTTGAATAGATGTTTGGCAAGAATTATTAACTCGAAAAAAACTATGAAATAACTACGTTAGAAAAAAAGAGTTTCCCCTTGGTATGTTGAAAAAACTTTCAGTGCATAGGCAACAAAAGAGATTACAATTTAACCAGCAAAATGGCCTCTAAATATTTTTAGATCAAACCCCCTAACTTATTTTTAATTGCAGCAATGAAGTTATAGGACAAATCTTTACAAAAAATACCCGCAATGTGTTAAGCTGTAGAATGAAACTAATAGCTAGCAAGACGATGGCACTGACTTAAATGTCAATGTCGAGAAGAAACTTAAGCTTTGGAACACAAATTCTGACTGGACATTTGTCTGCTGAAAAGACCTATGCACTATAAACAGAAAGTTTTTGTAAAGTTTTTTCAGTCAAAAAATTATTCTATTCTCAGAGAATCTGACATCATAATCTGTTTTCTAAGAATATGCTAAATTAGACCCAGGGAGGATATACAAGATGTTGTGGATAATTTAGATATTAAACGTATTAAGATAATTACATTAGGCTTTGGTAGCGATCTAAAAAATATAGGGTTTTATTTGATGGACTGAAAAAAATTAGAATGCAGGGACTACAAAAAAGAGGCAAACTGTCCAGCACCGTAGTCCCTAAATATTTTAAGTATTAACCTAACGTATTTTTAGTTACCGCGGAACCGTGGGATTCCATCAATGTCTGCTAGGGATTCAGTAAACTCTATTATTCAATTTGAAAAAATGAAGAGCCACAAAAAAATAAAATTTAAAAATGGACTCAACGAAATTGACCTTACCATAAAAGGAAGAAAGTAACCCCCGTATTCACTAAAAAGGTTTAAGAATTAATCCAGGTCTAGTTGCCATGGTAGTTAAAACTCTTAGTTCGACAGTTGTGTTTCGCTTATGTCACTGTCATTTTGTAATGTCATCTTAAACCTATAACTGTCAAGTTAGACCTGATTTAAATTTAAACCTTCTTACTCCCGTATTCACTAAAAAGATTTGAGAGTTAGACCAGATCTAATTGCCATGACAATTGAAACTGTTAGCTCGCCAGTTGTGTTTTGCGTATGTCACTGTCGTTTTGAAATATAACATTTACAACAAATTATTGGTGCGATTGTTGCTTATGTCATTTTAAACCTACAACTGTTATTAGACCTGGTCTAAATTTAAACCTCTTTAGTGAATACACCTGTTAGTGAATACGGGTGTAAATGTTTACTGCAAATGAAACATTCTCACTTTTAAACGGAAGTTGCAGTTTTGAATAAGTTGTATTGGTGACTAAGGTGCTTTTTGGAAAAAAAAAGTATTGAACTTGACACTAATTGGTTTAATGAAGTAACTCAGAATTTACAAAATAACAAAGAATCATTTGAACAGTATTTACCCAATGAACATTATGAAAAAATGGAGTATATTCACAAAAAGCAGGAAAATGTCATTGTCAGCAACCTATAAACTAACGTCTATGGTATAACTTTAGTGCAGTTGAAGAATCAAAATCCACAAAAAGCAGAAAAACTATATATGTTTTTACTGGTTTTGGAGTAGTGTGGTTAGAAAGATAAAAACTTAAACTACATCATGTTTTCTTTTATTACATATACGATCTTGTTAAAGTTTCATTAACACAATTTTATTTTCAACATTGGTCAGTTAGGTCGGCTTCCATGCATGCTCAATTTTCGAAAAAGGGTTCCACACAATAAAAACATTGAGAATCACTGCTTTTAATATAACGGCATACACTTATGTTGAAGAGAAACATTTGTCAGCCAAGAAACATCCTTAGCAATATGAAATCAAGTAACAGTTTTCTATGTAGGGGTTGAAAATAATAAATTAAGGTATTATCTTACTTATTATATAATTGTTCTCAGTCAAATAACCCGTTCTCGGAAAGCCTTCCCTGACATAATATTTTCAAAAATCAGCTAGTTTATGCCCAGGGACTATATACAAGAAGTGACTAATTTAAAGGATGATTCATATTATCGATCAGGCTACAGTCCGATAACGATCTGGTCACTTCAAGAAATATCATGTACTATTCACATCTTTCGGTCTCCTGCTTCGGTCTTCTAGCACTTCTAACAAACAAGGGCATCTTTGAAAACTTTAACGGGTAATTTAGCTATTGTGGCTTGTATTTTGGATGAAAAGGAGATAAATGAACATCTTAAGCAGAAGGAAAATGTGTCATCGAATCAATTAGGTGCATCCGGTTCTTGTCAATAAAAAGACAGAAGAATAGTTCTTAATTTGTACAAAGGCGTCGTGGATCACGAAGACAACTTTGATCAATATTTTCGCATGGCAGAGGATTATTTTCGTACATACTGAATAAAATTAAAGTCGACATCACAACGCAGA
Source organism: Kuschelorhynchus macadamiae (assembly GCA_030620095.1). Lineage (NCBI taxonomy): Eukaryota > Metazoa > Arthropoda > Insecta > Coleoptera > Curculionidae > Kuschelorhynchus > Kuschelorhynchus macadamiae. The sequence continues at coordinate 1,275,026 of JAUTXW010001744.1, forward strand.
GTATAATATTTGGAAAAGTTATTTCATCTATAGAAAAGCTAGAAGTTTGTTTGAGGTAGGTCAGATTAGGTTAGGTACGTATTTGCGTATAAAAAACTATAAACATATTTTTCAAAAATATAATGAAGAAATACTTAGGTCATGCTAACGAAAATAAGATTGTAACAATGTATCATTGGTTGTATCCATTACTGGAGACATGATCATTTGGAGTAAAATTTGGAAAATATCCGGAACATTATTCGCATTTGAACTGAGGAATTTGAGGAGTAGACAGATGCACTCGAAGGAATAGTGGCAGCAAGGAAATTTTACTGACATAGCTGAGGAGGCCCTGCATTGTTGGATTTTTGCGAAATGGTTTGAAAAACTTATTTTGTGTCTATCTCAGAAACGATAAAGATTCGTGTTTTGGCTATGTGCTTGAATAACTGTAAACTTTCTTACTGTTGCTTTAATCCCATCAAAGAATCGGTCTTAATTAACTTTTTATTTGGACCCTGTTTTTTCTTAAATAATATTTTCATCAAACTCGAAGCTGCGGTTTCGGTACTTCGTTCGTTGATTTGCTGGTTTCCCTGTGGCATTAGGACGTTGTCATTTTTTCGATATCCATAGAGTTGGTGTATCTGCCTGAAGAGGCTGAGATGAAACACTTTATTTCTATATTGTGATAAAGCTAAATTTATTGACGTCAGTCTATCTTAGTATAAAATAGTAATTTACGTTGAAGTGATCATGGCGCCTGCGGCATTTCAGGACATGTTCTAGACAGGGATCTTTGTCTTTTTGTTACGACGTTGTTATAACGTGTATCAAAAAAATACATTAACAGTAATTTACGTTATAAGTTCGGTAGGTGATTTATTATAGTAAGAATTGCTAAAATATAAACCAGTACTGTAATAACACCTAACGGGCGAGTATCGCGTAATATGTTATTTCATATTGTCTTTATAATCTTTTTTAAAATGAATAAAAAGTTGTTTTTATTAAAATTTAAGAGATATTAGTTGGCAATCCAACAATCGTATCACTTTAACGATTTATATACACTGTTTTCCATAGCTAATGATTATCTTTTGTTGGTCACTGTCAAATAAATAAAACCAAATATTTTATTACTTTGTTGTTGTTTGGTAAAATACTACAATATCAGATACTCTAATGTCACATTAGGGTTTCAGATACTATAATGGTCGATTTACCGGCCGCAAATCAGTAAGTGTAAGTAAATCATTAAAAACATAGTACTTACCAACTTCAAAAAAAAGGAACCTTTAACTAAATTGCAAATAAATTCTGGAACTTATAGAATTTTCCTAACTATATTGATGCTTTGGCTGAACACATCGAAATTGTTGCACCAAGAGTGGATCGATTTATTTTAATAACATTCAAGAGTGGATCAAATTATTTTAATAATAAAAAGAAATTTTCTGTGACGTTATTGGCTTTACTCGATACAAATACAAATTTATGGCAGTCGATATAGGTTTTTATGTAAAGAATAGTGATGGTGGGATTTTTCCAAATTCGAAGTCAGGGAGAGGTTTAGAAAGCGAGAAGTTACAAATCAAGCACTACATGGTACAAACTTACTGGCACCGCATGTATTTTTAGGAAATTCAGCATTTCCCATAAAAATTAATCTAATAAGCCCATGCTCTGATTTATAAGCCAATGACCATATAAAAAAAATGTTTAACTATAGCCTCTATCGTGCTCGACAATTGTAGAAAACGCAATTGGGATATTGGCACAAAAACTGCGAACATATGTGAGAAAACTAAACGCCCAAACATCGAATTTAAATTATATCAATTGTAAATAAAAATTTTCAGGTTCATTTACTTTTATTCAATTGGACTTCAAATTCTCTCTTCAATTTGATTTTATGGAATTATAAGGTTCTTCATGATTTTTTAGGAGTTCATTTAATTTTTCATTCATTTTAAACATGAATAAATAAATGCAACTTCAAATGCAGGTTCAACTTTTAAAATTACTTTCAACTGACCGATACTTGCTCATAGGCACGGTTAAAACACAACGATATGGTGTCTGTTCATTTGATCAAACCATGACATGACCGACTAATGTGAATAAACAATACAGACTAAAAGTTACAATATTTGCCCTGATCGTGATCGACTCAATGTTATACTTAACATCATTTATAAGTTTGTTTTTATAACATGCATTTTAACTTCGTTTTGTCACCTTTGTAAAAATTGGGCGTGGTTTAAAATATACTTAATTTTCAATTCCAAATACACTCCAAAAAATCAACGTTATTATTCATCTAATCAAAATTTTATGCCCATCCAGTATCACATAGGCTCTACCTTTTTACTAGGCATGAGTTTAGAATGTAGAGTTGATTTAGTTATTGTATTTATCAACTCTAAGCAGAGCACATTTTAAAAATTAATTTTAAATTAGTAAGTATGTAAGTGAGTATCACGGTTTTGGTTTTGAATACATTGAATCAAAATGCATGGTATTTTGATTCAATGTATTCAAAACCAAAACCGTGATACTCACATAATGTTACTTACAGGGGATTTTCTTTTTCCTTCTTCTTTCTCGACTGGGTTTATTTGATATAAACTGTGGGCAATTGTCCTCAAATATTCCAAGATTCCAACACTATATGTCACCCTCTCGATTTCTAGATCGACCAATATCTTTTCGTTTCTCCATCAAGATTGTTTAATTTTTTAAAGTGTGAGAGGTTGTTTTTGGTACGAAATTAAAATCCGAACAACCTAAAACAAAAACACAATAATAATTGAGTTGTATATCTATCTGGAAGAATGGGTGACCTGCATGCGTTTTCGCAGAATGCGTTACTTTTAATACTTATCCGACCACAGAAAGAAAAACTCTTATAGTTGAGGGATGTATTTTTTTACTAGAAATTCATAAGTAATTTTGCCAATAAATCATATGATTTGACATAACCAAGATCATTATTAATTCTTCTAACGTTTAAGCATCACCGTAATATAACATATAATAAGGTTAACCAGGATGAATAATTTGATGTGTATTCAGATTTGATAGGCAATTGACAGTGTATGTACCACAACTCCTATACAAAAATCGATTCAACTACGACTAAACAATTGAAAAATAAAATATCCTAACTTTGTTCTCCTTGCGTTTCAAAGAGAGATTTTCGAGGTCACGGCAGTCTACGACCTGCTGGAAGACCTGAATCGCGCTACTGGCAAAACCGCGTCAAATCTTTCAGCATGCCAGCTGCATATTACGAGGAACTAGTAGCGCGAGCCATTGATGCTGCGAATCTATGAAATTGCCTGATAGGCTGTCTATTCATAGTATAATCGGTCTTTGCCCTAGCTTAACCATAGTTCCATACTTAATTTTACAAAATTCTTTGCCTTGTATATTCAAGTCTCCACCATGCATAAATACACACATCCACACAGTGAAAAAGCATACTTCAAGTTTGCAGTTTAAGGTGAAAAACTATATTTTCCAATTTCTTTGGAATTTAAATAAGGATAACTTGTAGTCCTGGATTTGTCAATAGGCCGTATAGAGAGAGACCGCTCGCTTGCTTTGGTAAGCAGTTAGGTTCGTGAAAAAATCACCCCTAGAGATTATAAACGACAAACTAGTGACTTGTGGATAAATAGAGTTTTCTATCTATTAAATGTTAAATCTGAATTGTTAAGTCTTAATATTTAACCTAACCTAACCTATCCTATGTTAGTTAGGCATATTTATGTGACTATGCACGCGGAGAGGGTGGCGGTGAGTCGCGGGCGATGTAACAGCGAACCCCGGATTTTCGAACATTTCCAGACGGTGCGGACATTTTTCGAACACTAAGAAAATTCGGACAATGATGATCCGGCTAGTTAAATTTTCTTCTAGGAACAATTAAGGGGTCACGCAAATGAAGTGGCCTATACCAGCTAATAATTAAATAAGTTAGATTAGTTAGAAGATTCCTTCGTTTTTTTTGTAGTAAAATGGTTATCAAGTTTAGTGGAAATGTTTTGTATAATTATCGAGAAAAAAAAAGATTGGTTGCCCTAACAAAAAAAAAACTGTTTTTCAGATTTTGGAATATCCCAATTAGTTTTGATTGTAAACACGTTCTTGTTATTTTATATTTGCAGGCATTTATTACTATGGTAAAACGTACGCAATAAAAATACTTATCGAAGTTCGAATAATACCTAACAACAAAAATATGAGGTATTATTGCAAATTCAATACCAGTTTGTTGCTTATTTAGATTTAAATATAAAGATCTTATTTGTACGAAATAACAAGCTTCAATAAGGGAAATTCATTTAATTTGATTTTAATTCAAAATTATAGTCCTACGGCACTGGCGTCGCGTGAAAAAAATTGTCCAATTTAGATTCGTCTAGTTATAAAATTTAAAGTTCGGATTCTAAGTTCGTGTGGTTACACGAACCGATTGTTTTTTCTAACTGGATTTATAGACTTGATCCCCGAAACATTCATGATTCCTAAATTAGCCTAATTAGGCTATTATGTAGTCGAAATCCTTTGTTTGTTTTAGTGGACATCGGAGTCATCCCAAAAAATGACTTCTAACAAACCGTTATGAAGTTGATCAGATTCTAAGTATAAAAACAATGAACTTGTATTGTCAAATAGCTGAGAAATAAACCTGTATCATAGGCAAAGTATTGACCTCAGGTAGAGTAGGTCCTGTCCACAGTAAAAGCAAAACAAGGTACACGGCAAATATTTGAATTGTACTATCTTGAAAGTAAAATAAAGCCTAGCAGTAAATGCAACTTACAATACTTACAGATCTTTACAGCAAGTTTTTGCCATAATAAGTATCAATACGATTTTGACATTTATTAGGTAGTTTGTTTATTCAAGATCTTAAATATACGGGTGACATTCCTTTTTCACGCAAAAGTTTTTACTTGCCACATCAAAGGGATGTATGGTATTCGTGAAAAAAGTCCCTAGAACTCCGAAAACATGTTCTCCGATTTGCGTCGGTCTGTCGTCCTGTTTGTATGGGACATAGCTCAAAAACTACTTATCCGATTATAAGGTAAGAACTCAAATTTTGCACAATAATTAAGTGTGCTATAGGGATAAGCTAGTAAAATGTAGGTGTGAAGCCATTTTGGCGAAATAAAATGGCCGCCTAATAAAATGTTTACAAATTCAATACCAGAAAACTACTTATCCAATTTACTTAAAATTTTGCTAAAAAATCAAGTGTGAAACCAAAATAAACTGGTAAAATTCTGGTGAAAGTCCTAAATGGCAAAACAAAATGGCGGCCTAATAATATGTTTAAATATCTGGTGAATTTGATAATAAGACCTGTTTTTTATAGAGGAAAATTGTTTATAGACAATGAATTTAAAGATATAGTAAATAATAAGATTAATAATAATAATAAAAAATTAAATACTTATTGAAATCTGTAAATTGGCCTTTACCTACAGAATTGCTTTACAAAGAGTTACCACATTTATTTTTATGAATCCATATAGTTGTTTTTCAATAACTTACCAAGTAATTATATGCATATAAGAAATGGGTTATCTGTTCTTCGGTGTTTATTGTATTGCCATTTTTATTGTTTTTTTTTATTGACAAAATTACTAGCTATTTTATACAGTGTTCAACATAATCTTTTACAGTATGTATCCAGTATTTGTAACAACAGTCAGAAGCGTGATGTATTTTACTTATCTCAGGTTTAGGGCACAGGGTAAAATTAAAATAATGCAAGCTTTATTCACTTTTCGTTAAGTATTTCAATTGTGTAAAATATAGAGAAAAGGTAGAAGTAAATTCTCATAATTGTTTGCAGTATATCTAGTTATAAACCCCTACTTTTCTTCAGAGGATAAAAATTTTGATATATCAGCCGAATTTTTCTTTTTTTTCTTCTCTTTCTCTTGGTTCTCCTTGGCTTCCAGTATATTATTTTTCACTTCCAACACTCCTGACCTTTTGCTGGTTTTGTCAAGCCGTGCTCCATATTTTAGATGAAAAAAATCCACACAGGGAGGAGTATAAAATGTTTCTTCTTCAGATCCCAGAATTGGATATGCCGTGGAATTTGAAAGTGTTGTTAAACATTTACCAGTCACACATTTGCCAGTCGGTCGACTGGTCATCAAGATCGTGAAACTTGACACCCATTGATTTCTTTATTAGAGGCTATCTAAAACAAAAGGTGTACGTGAATAATTGGTTCCTAAATTAAAAGAGGACATGCGAAGGGTTTTTTTAATAGCAACCAGAATTATGCGAAAATTCGCCTAAAGAAGCTTAGGTATCAAAAAAGCCACGGTGGTCATTTTGGCAGGTATATTTTCATGCTTGATTTCGAACACTCAGAAAAATAAAGAATGTTTTTCAATTTATTTTTCTGGTACCGTGTAATTACACGAACCGATTATTTTTTTAAAATTGGATCTATAAACTTGATTCGGAAAACGACTATGATTCCTCAGTTAGGCTAATTAGACTTTTATTTAGTAGAAATGCTTTGACTCTTTTAGTGGACATCGAAGTCATTCTAAAAAATGACTTCGGACAAATCGTTAGGAAAATCAGTTTCTAAACATAAAAACAATGAACTTCTATAGTTAAACAGTTAAATAAAATGTTGTTTATAATAGAAGCAAAAAAATAAATAGCAGGTATTTAAATTAAACTATTTTAAAAATAAAATAAATTTTAGAAGTAAATGCAATTTACAGATACTTACAGCCTTTTGCTAGAAGGAATCACAACGTTATTTTGAGATTTATCTGGCATTTTATTTATGGCGGATGTCAAATATACGGGTGACATTTCTTTATCTATCAAAATCTGCAAAAGCTTTTTTAGTTATACTTAAATATGATATTATGTAAAAGTTTTCAGTACTTATTTCAGTTCAGTTTTTATTCGAGTGCCATTTTAAATCTTTTTATTTTATTTTATTGACAAAATTAGCTTGAATTCCAATATTCTAGCCTTTTATAGTCTCAAGTATTTGTACCAACGCAACGGTCGGATGCTTGATGATTTATATTTTTCTCAGATACAGGGTAAGTTTAATTATTTATTTATTTATCTACACTTCGTACTTCAAATTGGGTTCGATTTTTGAACTTTTTTTGGTTTTATTAGGAAGCTCACCTCAAATTTACTACATTTAAGCAAAAAAAAGCGTGGATGCTTTACAATTTTTCATAAAACAATACAAATTAGAATGGATTGTCAAGTCGAACTACGGCACTTTAACATACTTTATTTGAAATTCTGTTACATTTTATGCATGTGATTGTTGTTGTAAGTTAATATATGTGTATTTTGAAAGATTTGTTTATTTCTAGTATATATTTAATAAATTTGAATTGTTTTTTTTTAAATTACCCATATGAATAATTCTCTAACAGAATACCTGAAATATAAAGTTTGTTTTGTATCTAAACTCTGCTAACTTAACTGCATGTCATTTCGTCAGCCAGTAAGCGCTGTTGCCAAAGAAAATTCTGTTATATTCTTTGATGTGTGATTTTTTTATGTTCATATAGATGGGTTGATACAAGTCAGAGTGGAAAGGAAATAGGTGGGTGGGTACCGGGTTAACACCAGGTTAGGCGCGAGAGCGCGTTAGCACGGAGGCACCATCATTAAATCCAAAATATTTAGGGTGTTTCACCTTAAGTAGGCCACTAGTTCTACACATATTTTACATAAATTTGGTTTTCTTATCGTTAATAATTTTAGTATTTTTTGACTTATAATTAATAAAAATGCGGATTAGGTTGGATTAGTGTTGGTTAGGCACCGCGCGCCACTACTGTTAGGTGGATACGTCCCGGTAGCGTCAGGTTCGTTGAAAAAGCCATCATTAAAGCAATAAAATCACTTGCTAAAATCATATCCGAAGTATGTGCGCAGTCTTAAGTGGCGTGATTGACGAAAGCGATTTAGGGTCCTGTGATTCATACCGGGTTAGGTCCAGGTTTGTTAACAAAACTATCGTTAAACCGTTTTGTTCATATTTAGGAATACTATTTGTTGCATATTTGAATAAAATCAAGTAAGTTTGGCAACTGTGCATATAATTTAGTTTCTGTATTTTGTCAAAAACTTTATAATTGACAGTTTTATCATTGGAAAAGCAGTGAAATTTCTGAAATTTGTTGGATATTTATGGAAAGTTTTGTGATTTTTTTTTAATAAAAAATGATTCATCCATCATTTGTTTAAATATAGTAAATTTAAGGTAAGCCTCATAACAAAACCAAAAAAAGGTAAAAAATCAAGATGTATTAAATCGTACCAGACTCTTCAAAATCAGAAAGCAGGTGATACAATTATTTTGCGGTTCCTTTTTACTTTCATTATAAGGGGAAAGTATTGTAATCGTATAGAAATCACCCTTCGAGATTTTTACAGATCTTCACGATTCAGGGATGCTGAAACCTTCAAATCCGTCGGTCTGTTTGCGGCATAGCTAAAAGTTACTTATTCGATTGACTTCAAATTTTGGTCAAAAATTAAGAGTCGTATGAGGATAACATGAAAATATTTTTGTGAAAATCCAATATGATGGAACAAAATCGCGAAAAAAATATTAAAAAACTACTAATCCAATTTACCTCAAATTTTGTCGCAAAATCAAGTGTGACCTACTAATAAACTGGTAAAATTTTGGTGAGGAGCCTTTATGGCTAAACAAAATAGCGGCCTAATTATTATTAATTAATTATTTATCCAATTAAGTTGAAATCTTACACAAAAATCGAAAACATAATTTAATGTTTAAAAAGGAAGTAAAATTCTATTTCCTACAAAAAAAAATTATGAAGGAAAATAATAAATATAATTGATTTTTTATAGATATGTAATTATAAAATAATACCGATATATAAAACAAAAAAATTAAGAACGGTATATATATATATTTCTATGTTCGTAAGTATGTATGTATGTTCATATGTACGTATATATATATATATATATATATATATATATATATATATATATATATATATATATATATATATATATATATATATATATATATATATATATATATATATATATATATATATATATATATATATATTAAAAAAATATATTTTATAAACAAATACATATATATATATATATATATATATATATATATATATATATATATATATATATATATATATATATATATATATATATATATATATGTATTTATACATATTGATATTTATATAATGTGTTAAATTACAAATAACTTAGATATAAACAATGTTTGTGTGTGGATATATATATATATATATATATATATATATATATATATATATATATATATATATATATATATATATATATTATATATATATATATATATATATTTATATATATATATATATATATATATATATATATATATATATATATATATATATATATATATATATATATATATATATATATATATATATACAGTGTGTCCCAAATTCGCTTCTCTATACAGGGATCTTGGCTCCTATTATACCTACAGCAAAGGTTAAATGGGGAACGTTTTAGAGGAAACTTATTGCATTCGATATTCGGCTTCAGATTTACGATCGTTTGGAAATATCGGAAAAGACCGAAAATGGCGGATTTCGTTTTTGGCCAGTATATCCAGAACGGTAAATTTGACAACAGAACCGTTGCCTCTATCGAAAAAACTCATAACACGAAAAATTTGCGGGACCCGAAAATACGTACGACCGACCGCGGCCGTTCGAGTTGCGGATACGGTGGTCCGTTTCGCGATTGTAGGCCAAATTATTCGGACACATTTTTAAGAGAGATAAGATGGCGTATTCGACACGTCTTCATTGTTTTTTGTTAAGCTGCAACCCGCCTCATCTTTCATTTTTCTTATGGCCGCCATATTGGATTTTTCGATTTTTGAAAAGAGCTTAAAATTTCCAGTCTAGTGATATCTCACAAGTGCATTAAAGATTTTAATATCATCGAAATATTACACTTCGTAAAGTTAGGTTTCAGTTTTTTCTAAGGAGGCCATGATTTAAAGTAATGTTAGCTCTCAATGCTTTTCTAAGGAGGCCATGACTTATCTGTAACAAAATTGGATTTTGACTTTGACGTTAAGTTAAATAGTTGAAAGTATCAAAGCTGTGTTTTAATAAGTAGTAGGTACCCTTTTATCCCAATAAAATCATAAATCTGATACATAAATTGTCAAAACCTATAGAAAATGGCCGGCATTCCTTATTCAAATGAAGAAAAGGTTGACATGTTAGCTCTATACTTTCAATCATACAGAAACGCCGACGCTACCTTAGCAAGGTATTTGGAGATGTACCCCGAACGACGGCATCCTCATAAAACCCAATTCAGGAAAATCGTAGTTAATTTAATTAACCATGGTGCTTTCGAACAACCTAGAAGCGGATACAATAATAACAATGAAAATCGAGACAGAAACATTTTAGAAGCTATCAACGAAAACCCTAGTGCATCGGTAAGAACTGTAGAACAGGAAACTAATGTGCCAAAATCAACAGTACAGAGAGTTTTAAAAAAGAACAAGTACCATCCATACAAACCCATAATAGTACAAGGACTTAAAAAAACGGATTTTCCAAGACAAATACAGTTCTGTGAGTGGTATACTAGGAGATGTAATGAAAATCCTGATTTTGTAAATCATGTCTTGTGGTCCGATGAGAACAGGTTCACGAATTGTGGAGTCTTTAATATGCACAACCGTCATCATTGGGCTGTGCAAAATCCTCACGAAGTATCAGAGAGACGTCTACAGATCAGATTTGGAAGTAACGTTGGGTTTGGGATTATTGGTAAGTTAATCTAACCAATCTTTTTTAAATAGGCACCAAATGATGGTCAAATAATAACCTTTTTTTTTTCGTTTAGTTCTTTAATGATGCTAAAAAAGTATAATTTAATAAAAAAAAGTAAAACGTTCTACTCTAGTCAGTCAACTTACTTTTTTGATATTGTATTACATTTTTATTCAATCATTTTGTATTGTAGTTTCGAAGAACCTATAAAAATAGAACTGGGTTCTATAAATAATGTATTAATACTTTATCTAAATTTTCTGCAGATTTAGCTAATGAAAAAAATACTATATTAATCAAATGTCGAATTATTTTTCGATTTTCATTATGATTTATAGAAAGGCGTTCAGCTGTATTTCCGAATAATTTAAATTTTAAAGCGCAAGGGGTTTGTTCTTTTGATATTTTATGTTTTATTAAGGCACGGTGTACTTCTTTAAGATTATTATATCACTGAAATATATTGATTTAGTATTTCCGAAATTAATATGCAACACCAACAAAATAATTTATTACGGCTATTACTTCCCGCTAAACAAATATGTTTTTTTTTCATAATAAAGCTGAATAGGTTTCAACTGTATACAAGCTCATTCATTACGGGATGTTTCGATAATTATTTTTGGAAAGAAAACATCTACTTTTTAATAAAGATAATTTTCCCCTTTATAATTTATAGTTTCTAGTACCACCCGGCCGACCCTGCCGCCCTTGACTGTTGGGCACTGTTGGGGTTATACATTATTAATCATTTCAGGAAATAGACTTATTGGACCATTTTTGTTTGACTACAACCTAAACGGGCAGAGGTACCTAAAGCTTTTGCGAAACCAGGTTGTACCAGCCTTACGAGCTAATCTAACGGAAGATGAATTAAGAAGAACTTGGTTTCAACAAGACGGATGTCCGGCTCACAATACCATTCAAGTCAGGAACTTCTTAAGAGAGCAGTTTGACGAAAGAATAAATTCTTTAAATGGTCCAATATCTTGGCCTTCTAGATCCCCTGACCTGTCGCCCTTGGATTTCTACCTCTGGGGTCACACGAAGAATGAAATCTATGAATTTGATCCCCCCGCGACAATAGAAATCCAGAGACAAAGAGTTCTGGACACATTCGGAAGTATTAACCCAAATACACTTACCAGGGTTGTAGGAAAAACAGTCACCAATTGTCAAAAATGTCTCGATGCAAATGGACGTCATTTTGCAGATTTGTAAATTAATGTTACCCACGTACAAATTAGTTAAACCTCATTTAGATTATTTAAGTCGTTATTTACGTTCATGTTGTATTGAAAATTCAATGCGTTAAATACATTACTTTCTTCTTAATGTAATCTTGTGACAAATAAATCATGGCCTCCTTTAAAAACATTGAAACCTAATTTACTATTTAGTATACTAGGAGATGTAATGAAAATCCTGATTTTGTAAATCATGTCTTGTGGTCCGATGAGAGCAGGTTCACGAATTGTGGAGTCTTTAATATGCACAACCGTCATCATTGGGCTGTGCAAAATCCTCACGAAGTGTCAGAGAGACGTCTACAGATCAGATTTGGAAGTAACGTTTGGTTTGGGATTATTGGTAAGTTAATCTAACCAATCTTTTTTAAATAGGCACCAAATGATGGTCAAATAATAACCTTTTTTTTTCGTTTAGTTCCTTAATGATGCTAAAAGAGTATAATCTAATAAAAAAAAGTAAAACGTTCTACTCTAGTCAGTCAACTTACTTTTTTGATATTGTATTACATTTTTATTCAATCATTTTGTATTGTAGTTTCGAAGAACCTATAAAAATAGAACTGGGTTCTATAAATGAATTAATACTTTATCTAAATTTTCTGCAGATTTAGCTAATGAAAAAAATACTATATTAATCAAATGTCGAATTATTTTTCGATTTTCATTATGATTTATAGAAAGGCGTTCAGCTGTATTTCCGAATAATTTAAATTTTAAAGCGCAAGGGGTTTGTTCTTTTGATATTTTATGTTTTATTATATATTATATATATATAAATTGATTTAGTATTTCCGAAATTAATATGCAACACCAACAAAATATATTATAAACAAATATGTTTTTTTTTTCATAATAAAGCTGAATAGGTTTCAACTGTATACAAGCTCATTCATTACGGGATGTTTCGATAATTATTTATGGAAAGAAAATATCTACTTTTTAATAAAGATAATTTTCCCTTTATAATTTATAGTTTCTAGTACCACCCGGCCGACCCTGCCGCCCTTGACTGTTGGGCACTGTTGGGGTTATACATTATTAATCATTTCAGGAAATAGACTTATTGGACCATTTTTGTTTGACTACAACCTAAACGGGCAGAGGTACCTAAAGCTTTTGCGAAACCAGGTTGTACCAGCCTTACGAGCTAATCTAACGGAAGATGAATTAAGAAGAACTTGGTTTCAACAAGACGGATGTCCGGCTCACAATACCATTCAAGTCAGGAACTTCTTAAGAGAGCAGTTTGACGAAAGAATAAATTCTTTAAATGGTCCAATATCTTGGCCTTCTAGATCCCCTGACCTGTCGCCCTTGGATTTCTACCTCTGGGGTCACACGAAGAATGAAATCTATGAATTTGATCCCCCCGCGACAATAGAAATCCAGAGACAAAGAGTTCTGGACACATTCAGAATTATTAACCCAAATACACTTACCAGGGTTGTAGGAAAAACAGTCACCAATTGTCAAAAATGTCTCGATGCAAATGGACGTCATTTTGCAGATTTGTAAATTAATGTTACCCACGTACAAATTAGTTAAAGCTCATTTAGATTATTTAAGTCGTTATTTACGTTCATGTTGTATTGAAAATTCAATGCGTTAAATACATTACTTACTTCTTAATGTAATCTTGTGACAAATAAATCATGGCCTCCTTTAAAAACATTGAAACCTAATTTACGGAGTGTGATATTTTGATGACACTAAAATCTTTAATGCACTTGTGAGATCACTAGACTGGAAATTTTAGGCTCTTTCCAAAAATCGAAAAATCCAATATGGCGATCATAAGAAAAATGAGGCGGGTTGCGGGTTAACAAAAAACAATGAAGACGTCTATACGCCATCTTATTTGTCTTAAAAATGTGTACGAATAATGCCACATTTTGGCAGCTGTCAAATTTACCGTTCTGGATATATTGGCAAAAAACGAAATCCGCCATTTTCGGTTTTTCGCGGATATTTCCCAAACTTATTGATCTATCGTAAATATGAAGCCAGATATCGAATGCAATAGGTTTCCTCTTAAACTTTCCCCATTTAACCTTTGCTGTAGGTATAATAGGAGCCGAGATCCCTATATATATATATATATATATATATATATATATATATATATATATATATATATATATATATATATATATATATATATATATATATATATATATATATATATATATATATGTATATATATACTATATATGTGTCCCAAATTTGGCTTACATGCATTGCTATCTCGTAAACCGCTATAGCTACAGGGTGGGTTAAATTAGGAAAGTTTTAGAGGATTTTATTACAAATTTGATGACGTTTTGAAGTTTAGGATATCTTTTGTGGTTTTCAAGATAATTGGGAAAAATCAAAATGGTGCATTTTCAGGAACATTATGCAGGTAAAACGAAGTTTCTAGCTTCAATTGTTTTTGAGATATTGGCATCAACTTTTTATTTTCTTACCGACGCCATATTGGATTATTGTATTTTTGGAAAGATCTTTTTAAGAGCTTTCCAATGATGTATAACAAGGTAAGATTATTATTTTTCTTGAACTCTAAAAACCAAAATAATTGTTTTTTTTTAAGTAGGCTTTGATTACGCATGGCGGCCATAATGAAACAAAAGAATGCCGCATGTCAACAATCATTTTGTGTTCCTGAATAGTACTTGTTATCATTTTCTCATTGTGCCGAGTTTTTACAAAGTTTATTTGAGTTTCTTATACTACTTAAAATGGAGGGTAATTATTTCAACGAAGAGAATTTGGATATGATAGAACTTTATTTTAAATCAAATAGAAATACACAAGCAGCTGCGCGTTCATACGAAGAACAATTTCCAGACCGACATCAACCAAGCTAAAGGCATTTCAGATTTCTAATTGTAAACTTGTTAGCTTATGGGTAAAAATATTAATTCAACCATCGATGTTTCAGATTTTCAACTAAGATATTATACTAACAGTGAATACCTAGTGACTAAAATGTAACTATCACACTATTGAAAATACCTAAACTAAATTTAAATTAACACATAAAACAAATATAAGTTACACCACATGCCTCCCTCCATTTTCCACACATTTTTGACATTTCTCCAATACCTTCCGTGTAATCCTTCTTAAGGTGTTCCTGTTAATATTAGCAAAAACATCTCGGACTCTGTCTTCTAGCTCTCTGAGACTTTCTGGCGGAGAAAATTCGTAGACCTCATTTTTTGCGTATCCCCATAAATAAAAATCGGGAGGAGTAATATCCGGTGACCGGCCAAGCAACAGGGCCATTATTAGCGATAATATTTTCCCCGAAAGTATTTCTGAGGACCGCCATCACCTCTCTGGTACCGTGAGCCGGACAGCCATCTTGTTGGAACCAAATATTTTGCAGGTCGTTTGGGGGAACAGAATTTATAACTTCTGGAATAATTTGTTCCCGTAATACTTGCAAATATCTGTTACCCGATAAATTTTCTTGGAAAATGAACGGCCCAATCAAACGGTTATCTAAAATACAAATTGTTATGAGTGATTTAAAGCAGAAGTGCATTGTTTGGAATTACCTATAATGCCACACCACACATTGAACCCAAATTTTGTTTGTAAACGTCTTTCTTCTAAATTATGATTATGATTCTCGGTGCCCCAGTAATGAGTATTATGTTTATTGAAAATTCCACAGTTTGTAAATCGTGTTTCATCTGTCCAAAGTACTTTAGAATGAAAGTTGGGTATTTGCTGGCATTTGTTGATGAACCATTCACGTGATTCTTCTAGCAAAATCATTTACCTGAAGACCCTGTACAATACTAGGTTTATAGGGATGAAAGTGAAGTTTTTTCAAGACTCGTTGGACGGTTGATTTGGGAATTGCCGTTTGTTCTTCAATCTTTCTTACTGAGGTTGTTGGGTTGTCCCTGACGCTTTCTATTATAGCTGCGTTTCTTGCTTCATTATCTATTGAATAGGTCTTTGGTTTCGGTTTCAAAAAAGACCCGTAGGCTAACAGGTTAACAATTAGAAATCTGAAATGCCTTTGGCTTGGTTGATGTCGGTCTGGAAATTGTTCTTCGTATGAACGCGCAGCTGCTTGTGTATTTCTATTTGCTTTAAAATAAAGTTCTATCATATCCAAATTCTCTTCGTTGGAATAATTAGCCTCCATTTTAAGTAGTATAAGAAACTCAAATAAACTTTGTAAAAACTCGGCACAATGAGAAAATGATAACAAGTACTATTCAGGAACACAAAATGATTGTTGACATGCGGCATTCTTTTGTTTCATTATGGCCGCCATGCGTAATCAAAGCCTACTTAAAAAAAAACAATTATTTTGGTTTTTAGAGCTCAAGAAAAATAATAATCTTACCTTGTTATACATCATTGGAAAGCTCTTAAAAAGATCTTTCCAAAAATACAATAATCCAATATGGCGTCGGTAAGAAAATAAAAAGTTGATGCCAATATCTCAAAAACAATTGAAGCTAGAAACTTCGTTTTACCTGCATAATGTTCCTCTAATAAAAGTGCCCTAATAATGCATAAACCATAAAACCATAATACGAGTCGTTTAGAAGCTACGGGCAAAAGTTGAAAATGCACCATTTTGATTTTTCCCAATTATCTTGAAAACCACAAAAGATATCCTAAACTTCAAAACGTCATCAAATTTGTAATAAAATTCTCTAAAACTTTCCTAATTTAACCCACCCTGTAGCTATAGCGGTTTACGAGATAGCAATGCATGTAAGCCAAATTTGGGACACATTGTATATATATATATATATATATATATATATATATATGTATATATATATATGTATATATATATATATATATATATATATATACATATTTAAGTATACCTGCCTCCCCTAAACCCAAACTACTCATACACCCATCTTCACTAAAGAGATTTAAATTTAGACCAGGTCTAACTTGAAAGTTATAGGTTTAAGATGACATTTTTAATATTCGTGTGTTGGTTAACTCTAAATGCTTCATGGTTTCGTTATGTATTCTAATCTTGAATTACTCTTTTAAAATTAATTTTAACAAATGAATGGGATGTTCGCTTAGGACTTCGTCGTCATACATGTATTAACAATTAGTGAGGTAGCTACATCCTTGATGTGTTTATTAAAAATACTATTCGTTTTATGAAACAGCCTGCCCTATATGTCTCTATAACTGTTTTACTAACTTTTAACTATATTTTAATTATATATTAGATAAAAGCCGAGGAACTAAATACTCTTGAATTTGCGCGGTATATGGAGAAATAACGTGAGCTACTTCCCCGTAGGTATCTGAAGATTAAAATCACAATATGACTTAAATAAAATGTTTTATAATCAAGAGGCATTTTAAAAATCCACAAAAATACGTTTCTTTTCAAATAAAAGGATTTAGACATAGAAATATAGCACTTATTCACATCCAAAATAGTATATTTGTATTGTAAAAAACGCACTTAAGCATTTTGAGAGCTAGTATGTGTTTTAATATTGACATTATGTAAAACCTACCTAAAAATTGGCAAAATATTTGTTTTCATTCAATTAGTACCCATTTTTTTCCTGTTTTCCATGCTAATTAATGCTAAGGCCTTACGGTTTGGACACTACTGATATCTAACCTTAATTACGTCAAGACTTACTTGTGATATGATACTTCTGGACTTAAATAGTCTATAGTATTTCCACAAACAACACACTCCTTCACCATAGTTTTTCATTTATTCAAGCGCTACAACACACAGAACTTACTTACAAAATCATTAAAAAAAACGTATAAATAACAACGGTCGAACGCGGTACCAAAAATGGCAACAATGCAGCGTATGTTTTGTAATTAAACTATAAAACAAGAGTAAATAGTTGTAAAACTACTCACAAGGGACGAAAATTTGGCGTAGCGTCGTTTAGAGTTCTATTTGGTAATATTTTTATTATTACATTTTTGTAATTCTTTAAAGACCTTAGTTCATTACTTAGACTATAAAACAATATTTTAAAGTCTAGGATTAATTATTGCGTGTAGTTTTTTGATATACATATAACTGTGTTATGAAAATATATAAACATATTGAAGTAATTCGATAAAACTTGGCTTAGAATATTTGACAATATTTAAAACGTGACAATAACATAAACATATCGATGTAGTGGAGAGGGAAAAATTCAATCTATGAACAGTTGGGTCTCTCTTGTTTCTATAGTCTAAGTCTCTATTATATACAGTAATTAATTCTTGCACAACAATTGAAATCAATCTATTAAGTAGCTGTTTCGAGCTTATTTGTTAAATATTTTATTAACCCGCCATTTCGTTTCACCATCTTGAATTTCTACCAAAATTTTACCAATTCATTACTACATAATACTTGTAAAATTTAAGATAAATTGGATAAGTGTTTCGCCATATTGGATTTTTACTAAAATGTTGCCAGATTTTCTATGTGACTTTTAATTTTTGACCAACATTTGAAGTTAATCGGGTAATCGTGAAGAGACAGCCCGACAAACGGACAGACTGACGGAATTGAGAAACCATGTTTTCTTGCATCTAGGGGCCCTAAAACGTAAAGATCTGAAAAATTCTCGGGTGATTTTTTCATCATTAAAATACTTCCCTTTTACGAAGGAAATGAAAAGAATGCTTAGGTAGGTGATAGAAAAGCCACAGTGTCCTTTTGGCAGATAGCATATTTTAATGTTTAATTTCGGACACTTAGTACACATTATTAAAAAAGACACATATTTAAAAAGAAAAAAAATGGTTTTCAGTTTTTTTAGTTTTATATAAAACATTTCTGGTACAACCACTCTAATCGAACTCAAGTTGAAATTTTAAAATATCTGAACTTTAAAATTGCTTTTACAGCTTTTTACGGTGGTTGTTTAGTAGCAATACGTGCTCGAATATTAAACAATATGTAGTTTCTTGCTCGTTATATGAGTATTAAGCCATTACTCCGCGTCATTGCTGCAAGAAAACGTGCCTAAGTCCGAAATAGAGCAAGTGGTGAAGAATTGTTATTTAAATTGGAAGCCTATTAATGTGCACCGTTGAAAGGAGTATGATTAGCATTTATGGTAAGAGCTGCCGACTAAGAAAACATATTAGTACAGAACATTAAATAACTATATTTGCATGGGTACACCGGTTTATGCAAATTAGAACTAATAGTGTTTCCTTTCCATTTTTTTTCTTAATTTGCGTTTTTGTTTACCAACTTCAATATTTAAGGAGTGGTAAAACTGTAATATCGAAATAAGCTGTCATGGTTAGGGTAAACAAAAAATAAAAGGTAGGTATTATTGAAATTTGAAACTTACTATGTATACTGTAATGAGGGAGAGGGTTTAGCCACAAAACCTTGGGGGCGCCTTACATATCTTCTCTGGGAACATTTTTCATCTAACTCTATCAACTAGCCTATTATAAACTCTTATAAAGTAGATGATAGTGTTACGTAGCGAGACATTATTTAAGCCAAGGATCTCCTAGAGTATATGTACTGATAGAGTCAATGTGATATTGCTTTATTTTCTTATTATCTATAATGAAGCGTTTCAATTAGCTTAATATTCTTAAGGTATTTCCTGACTTTACAACGTCTAGTTACAATTACTATTGCGGGATTTTTCGGGTATTTCCCGATACATATGTTAATGCAAGTACCGACTCTTTTTCAGAGTATCTTGAGCTGCATACCAAATGACACAATCTTGAACCAAGCCACAAAGCCTAGCGTGCGTTCCTGTCATACCTGTCAAACTATCATATCTGTCAAAAACCACAACGTTCGGTTCACTGAAGCAGTTCAGTGTTACAGAAGATCTGTGCACGGCTCTAAAATTTCCATAGGAAAAAATATTAGGACTAATTACTAATTCGCAAATGAGTTTAAATTGATCTGATAAAAATAACTTGTATCTACAAATAGACATAGAACGAAAGCTTTCACGGCTGTAGTCAATTAAGTAATCGTTATTTTTGGGATCAGACCGTGTCAAAATGGAACCACTTGCCTACATTTCACCCTTCGATTGCGCTTCAGGGATATTTAATTTACGGGATCCTTTAGTGTTCCGATCTCGTAGTATAGTAAAGATCCCTGAAGATACTTCGGGCAATCGAAGAGAAAACGTTGGAAAGTCATTCCATTTTGACACGGTCTAAGCCCAATAAAGTTATTGAAAAGACGCTGTAAGTATATGTAGTACTACATGGCTATGTGCGGAACTGTCGGGTAACCCCTAACTATTCCTAAGAAAAGGAAAGATTCATAACGAGGGAAGTTCCGAGTAAAGCAAATAAACCGCTTTTTACTTCCTTCATAAAAGGGAAGTGTTGTAATCGGAAAAAAATCACCCTCCGAGATTTTTTCAGATCTCCGAGTAAAGCAAATAAACCGCTTTTTAAGTGTTGTAATCGGAAAAAAATCACCCTCCGAGATTTTTTCAGATCTTGACGTTTCAGTTTCCTTATATGCCGAAAAACATCTTTTCTCAAGTCCGTCGGCCTACCTGTCTGTCGGTCTGTCTTTTTGCGGCATAGCTAAAAAACTACTTACCCGATTGACTTCAAATTTTGGTCAAATATTGAGGGTCTTATGGGAATGATCTGGTAATATTTTGGTAGAAATCCTATATGGCAAAACAAAATGACGGCCTATTGGATTGTTAAAAAAATTATTATTAAAAAACCACTTACCCAATATATCTCAAAATTTCCATAAAATGCACATATTATGTAGAAATCAACTAGTAAAATGTTGGTAAAAGTCCAAGATGGCGGAACAAAATGGCGACTTAATAAAATATTTAAGAATTCAGCCTGAAAAAGTACTTAATGGATTGATTTAAAATTGTATGCCAGACCTAATTGTGGTATAGAGATCAATTAGAAAAACTATTATACTAATTTAAGATGGCGGAACAAAATGGCAGCCATATAAAATATTTTATAATCGTCGTAAAATCACTCTCTCAGATTTTACATATTTTCAGGTTTTAGCGTCCCTAGATGCCAAAAAATATTTTAATCCATTTCGTCTCGTACTCATCAGTGACTTTAAATTTTAGTCAAAAATTTAGGGTTATTTGGGGACGACATGGTTATATTTTGGTAAAAATAATATATGCCAGAACAAGACACATACAAGAACGTTAAAAAAAAATGTTACTAAAAAAATAATTATCCAATTTCCTCAAATTTTCCACAAAAGACGAGTGTTGCATAGGCATGAACTGGTAACATTTTGGGAGAGCAAAACAAAATAATGGCCTAATGAAATATTTAGAAAATCGGTCAGAAAAGAAACTACTCATTTTATTTCAAATTTTTTGTAAGCAATGTGTGATATAGGAATAAGCTGATACGAATTCAACATGATGTAATAAAATGGCGGTGTGTTTCAATGTAAAAAACTACTTATTGAATTTATTTTAAATTATGCCCAAAAATCAAGTGTGGCATAGGTAGAAACAATAAAATATTGGTAGGAATCCAATATGGTGGAACAAACTGGCACCAAATAAAAATATTTGAAAAGATAATATCTAGGTGCTACTAAATGACTGTACTAAACTAAATTAAGTCGCACTTCACTATTCCTAATAAAAGGAAAGAATCGTAACGAGAGAAGTTCCGGATAAAGGAAATTTACCAATTTTTTATATTGTGTTTAAGTCCATACTTACTTATTACCAAAATACGTGTCAACTTTTTGTGAGGTCTCAAAGCATCCCAAAAAATATAGATTGGACATAGACTTTCAAATATATTTATTTTTTCGCTTTTGAGCTATGTTATACATACTAAATAAGTATTTAGAGCAGTATGCATGGGTATTAACAAACATTGGTTTAATATTAATTTTGTATAGAAAGGCGAACAATTCTTATATAGTTCATATAAATACCTACGTCAAGATACTTTCCTCTTCCGTACCGCCCAGGAAACTGGAAACTAAGTTAATTAGATACACTTCTACTCTAGACTTTCTTACCGAAAATATTATTATTAAGAAATGTTGAGGTTTGCTCACTTATGCGACTGTTGAACTTTAAGACCTAATAAGAGAATTTAATTATGGGTAATACAGTCACTGGGTGCTCAACCATCAATAAAATTAGAAAGTAGTGAAAAAAATTTAAAACTAGTCAATCATCGCTTGACCCTGCAAGTTAAAAAAACACAATGCATAGAATTTGCAAAAATTTATTTTTTGTCAATATCTACGAATAAAAATTGTATAAAAAGCAATTATGTAAATGTGAAAAATTAAGATAATGATATCCTGAACACAAATAATCTGACTTTTTACTTCCCTCTTAAAAGGGAAGTACTGTAATCGTGAAAAATTGCCGTCCGAGATTTTTTTCAGATCTTTACGTTTCATTCTGCCGGTCTGTCTGTCCGTTCGCGGCATAGTTAAAAAACAAATGACCTGGTAACATTTTAGTAAAAATCCAATATGGCAAACCAAATGGCGGCCAAGAGAAATGTAAAAAAAATATTACTGAAAAACTACTTAACTAATTTATCTCAAATTTTGCACGAAAATCAACTATTATGTAGGAATCAACTGGTAAAAGTTCGGTACGAATCCAAGACGGTGAAACAAAATGGCGGCTTAATAATAAAATATTTGAAAATTCAGCCTGAAAAGAGTGGTTTCAAATTGTGTGCCATAATTAATTGTGGTATAGAGATAAACGAGTACAGAAGCTAAGACCAGGATCTACAAGACTGCAATAAGGCCAATAATGACATACACTACTGAAACTCGCCCCGAAACATCCAACAAGACGTCAAATGGAGACAGCCGAGATGAAAATACTCCGTAGAATTGCTAGAGAAAGAAGTGAGAACATAAGAAGATCATGCAAGGTGAAAAACATAAATGATTGGGTTCTTAAAAGAAAAAGAGAATGAAACGAACACATCAGTCGAATGGATGGATGGAGACCAGAGCAGTTAGAGTGACACGGGACAGATCGTCATCGGCTCGTAGAAGCATAGGACGTCCTAGAAAACGATGGAGTGATAACCTAACTCCAGAATAGGCAAAGGGGACGAAGAAAAAACAGGCAAAGCTGCCTACTAATTAAGAAGAGAAAGAAGAAGATAAACTAGTAATATTATGGTCCTAATTGAAGATGGCGGCTAAATAAAATCTTTGTAATGGTTAAAACCTGAGAGGGTGGTTTTACATATTTTTAGCGTGTGTGTGTGTTTTAGCGCCGTAGATGCAAAAAAAAAGGTTTTATCAATTCAATTCAATAATTTTCAAATTATGCCCAAAAATCAAGTGTAGTATAAGTGGAAACTGGTAAAATATTGGTAGGACTTCAATATAAGGGAACAAAATGTCGCCCAATAAAAATGTTTGAAGAAAATGTATATATGTATTACTCAACGACTATGTGCGGAAATTGGGTCACACTTCACATTCCTAACAAGAAAAAGAATCATAACGGGGGAAGTTCCGGGTAAAGTAAATTTACCGATTTTTCTTAAATATGTTAGTTTCTAAGATAAATCGTACGAAACATTCATTCACTTTGACCATATGGTGTTACCAGTTATCTCTCTGTCACACTTAGCTTCTATGCAAAATCTGAAGTCAATTGGATGTGTAGTTTATTGACACTGATTTTTTAAACATTTCAATACGCCGCCCTCATGGCTTAACACAACAATTTTATCAGTATATCCTTACATCACACTTACAGAACGATATAATAATATTCGTATTACTATCAATGCGTACGAGAAACAGCAACCGTAATTCTAATGAAGTCATTTTCTTATATTTTTCTTTTTGTAGTCATAAAAGACATGTATAGTTTGTAAAAAACTTGATTCGTCATTGCCGTGTTGTTGGTGTGGAAGTGGTGCAAAATTAAAATTGTGTTTTTAATTAATTTGTTATAATTTATTCAGATCAAAATACGAGAGTTCTAACCACACTACACCACAACTTGTTACGTTTTGGCCGCGCGTTTCGCTAACCAAGTTAGCATCATCAGCAAATGATATAAACAGTTTATATCATCTGCTGTAACGTACCACGTTGTGGTGTCGTGTGGTTAGAACTCTTGTATTTTGATCTATCTTCCACCACAGGTTCCAGTGTTACGACATAATTTATTCATTCAAAAGCATTAAACTACATTTACATTCAATTTCAACTTCAAAGTTGATTTCAGATTAAAGCAGGTAACTCAAATTTTTAGGTTATAATTGAGTTTTTTTTTATGTTAGTTCTAAAGGCATAGCCAAGACTGGGGTAGACATAAACTCCTAAAACCAGAACCAAAGAGCGTAAAAAAATACTAAACAATCTTCTTGCTCCAAATCGGTGTTTTTATATTAATATCTTAGAAAATAATAAAATTAAATAAATACAAAATCAGCTATTCAGGAATAATTTACAATGTAAATGCACTTTTATGAAATGTCAATTCTAACTTGGACTTTGAAGTGAATGTAAATGTAGCTGTAGTATTCTAATTTAAAATAAAAACAGATAAATTAGCGACAAAAATTTAAGATCTAATACAATGATCTAATCTAACTAGTGTTCAAAATGACAACCTGTGCAGCATTTAGAGAGTAAAATTGCAACGTTTCTGCCTATTTAAAAAACTATAAGTTTTAAAATGTCTGAAACACCAAAGCATTAATTGAGTGTTATCCATAACATTTTATTTTTATGACTAATACTAAAAATGAATACGTTTCTGTTATCAGATTTTCTGTGATATTATTAAAAAATTACAATCTAGTAAAAAAATAGAACATAATGTAAGGCATTATGATGGGTATAAGATTGCAGATTTCAACTGAAGCGTTCAAAGAATTCACAAACAAATTAAAACTGAACTCTTAATGTAAATTTCGAACCCGTTGACAGCATTAAATCGAAACCATATCGCAACCGTTAACCGCACCATTTATATTCAAACTTCCTCAGCACCCTGTATACGTTTCCTTTCTCCCGGCCCATTAGTATGCCGGTGGTTCGGCCATTTAGAGTCGCAAAAAGTCGCCTGCCGACATCGAGATGCCTGTCTGGGTTACAAACTCGAACTCTGGCAAATTTTCCGAACGTCACGTGGTCTATGGACCTCGGTGCCGTTTTTTGCTGCTCCGGGGGGAATTTTTTAAACGCAGCCTGATCGGCCGGGCGGACAAAATGTTTGGCGTGATCTCGTCTTGTTTTAGGTCCGGCATGCGGTTGCGACGTTTTTGGACATTAATTAACAAACATAAAGGCATTGTTTTGGCGGGTTCACATGCGTTTTCGGAGCTTTATGCATCTGTTCATGCGAAATGGAACATTTTTGCGTGCCGGCATCCGACCCACCAACGACACAGGCATTTTTCGCTCGTTATTGATGTAAAGGAAGCGCATCCATCCTAAGGGAGGAATGTCTTTCAGTGGTTGCAGCTATTTTAATTATAATGATGCCATTATCGATATATAATACCGACAATAACTATAAAGAACTGAATCTCTTTGATTATTAGTTATTATCAGAAATTATATCGATAAGTTCTTGACAAAACGTCGTAAGGAACACAATTTCTAGAAAATCAGATTTTTTAATCTAAATATTGCTTACGATAATCTACACATGATTTCAGAATATTTGTATGCTCACTTTGTCGTTAGTGATCTAGAATTGTTTATTTTTTTATTGTGTCAAACCACGGTTTATGTCATTATCATTATTAATATCAATAGAGCTTCATTTATATCGTAAGCACCACTATGTTACGAAATACAACAATTGTAAATCTTGTCGGTTACGGTATTCTTTCCAACGCTTAAGAAAATGTTTTACTCCCTAATGATGACTAAACAAAGCGAAATTTTATTAGAATAATTTCAGTGATAAAAACATAAAAACGATTATTAAAACAGTGTGGTAAAGATTGTTTTAAACGAAGATATTGATAATTATTGGTTAGTTCACATTAGAGCTTAACAGAAATAGAGTTAAAATAAAAATATCACTGTGCCCTTAAGCGATTTATTTTGTAGATAAAGGCC
Source organism: Kuschelorhynchus macadamiae (assembly GCA_030620095.1). Classification (NCBI taxonomy): domain Eukaryota; kingdom Metazoa; phylum Arthropoda; class Insecta; order Coleoptera; family Curculionidae; genus Kuschelorhynchus; species Kuschelorhynchus macadamiae. The sequence continues at coordinate 1,301,215 of JAUTXW010001744.1, forward strand.
GATAAGAAATAAAATTTAATTAACTAAGACATATTTAGAATATAGCGTTTTTTTTTTAAATAAAAGTTTACATGTCGTAAATTATAAAAGAGAAAATAATTGCTACTTTTAATATCTGTCATTTTCATTGGCAAAAGCATTTAGGGCCAAATAAGCCGTTTACAATAGTTTTGACATCATATAATTTAATTCATCAAATATAATAGAGGATAGGGGAAATATAATTGTGATTTCTAATCAATGTATTAACCTTTATTAGTAATTTTAATCCGTATAGCGATCATAATTTCGTGATAAATAACTGTTTGAAGGAGACAACATAGAGCCTTAATGGTTCTAACTATTTCATAATCAACACTTTTTTGTTGATCAAAACTCAAGTCAGCTATGTCATATTTTTTATTTTTGAATAAAATTGTTTGCATAAAGAAGTCTTCAAATACGCACAAAATATCATATGTGTATCATAAACATTTTTAAAAAGAGAGTCGACGAAATATCGCTTGTTACAATTTGCTATGAAAATGTAGTATTACTTACTTACTTTTAAGCAAAACAAAAATTTCCCTGTAAATTTTGAAAGTTCTGTGTTTAATAATATAGTAGTTACTTAAAAAAAATCGTTTCTTGTAAAATTTGACTTTAAGTTTGTACGATGTTTTGTCAAAGACTTGCCTTCGTCTCGTCCCAAATTTGAAACATTCTGGGTACTTCTACAAATAGATTTATAAAAAGGAAAATCTAAATATTTAATTTCAGGAATTACTTCTAAATTAAGCAAGAATATCAATTTACTCTCAGAGGAGGAAACATTTTAGTTCTAATCTATAGATAATCTTTAGATAATTTTCGCCTAACGCAAGCTTTAAGAAAAGAATTTTAGCAACACAAAATGTAAACTAACAGTAAAAACAGTAAGAAATTATAAACCTATTTTTTCCAATTACAAAAAAATGTTATAATAATCTATAATTTTTAAAAAAAGGCTAATGATCTTATTGTCATCAAAACAGACAGACATTTTTAATTCAAAAGAAGATTTTTTACATAAATCTCATAATTTTAAAAATATCAACAAAATATTTTTCGTCATATTTTTTAATTAAAATTTTAAAAATATTTAAGCTTCTTAAATATTTGTCGTAGATGTTATTGTTCCGGGTCTATAAGTAGTTAGCTAAAAGCAGAAATTTTCATTTTATGTAAACGAAATCCTTTTCTGGGCAACACTTCCTTTCAAATTGCTAAACTTTTTAAAAATATCGACCTATCATCTCCTTTAAAATGGTGAATGTAATCTTAAATCTACTTTTAAATGCAAAGGTAAAAATGGGTTGTTTTTCAAAACAGGTACAAATTCCTTATATTATGGTGAATGTCTGGTAGCGACTGTTTGCGGGGCAGAGAAATGGGAAGAAGGGTAAAAATATCACATCCAAGAGGTCAATAAATCAAAATACATAATAAATTATTGAATTCCAGATATTTATTGACTCTCTGTCCCCATTTTTTAAATATGACTAAACTTACTAAAGTTAACAAATTAAGTTTTTTAATATCCTCGATGAAGCAATAGGAAAACTAGGATTTATAGAATTGCATAACTAACAAAGTACTTGATTCGTCTATATCAGAGAATTTCTCTTAACTAATGTTGTTTTAATATTATATCAGATGAGCACATGAGCAGTGGCGTATATATGACACGTAATGTAGGAACGTGGAGACAATGAAAAATGCCAGCAACCAAAAAAAGTCCTTGGTTTCTGTTTTCTACGTAAGTGGGCGCACTGGTGGGGTTTAACCGCTAATCTCGAAAAAAGGACCTTATTTTATACTATTTGTAACATTTTGGCTTAAATAAAAGTGACCCTGGCGGAGATTTTAACCCCCTCCCTCCCATCACCGCAGATGAGCTAATAACCTCCTCAAATTCACGAGAGGAAGGGGTTTACAACAACATAAGCTTTTAAATATATGATTTAAGTTTTCAAGATATTTTAGTTCCATTTTATAGTCGCAAGTGTGACATACTTTTGTTTTTCAATTTTGATTCTATTTTAAAAATCATCAAAGCTGTTTATTTTTGTAGTAGTTCGTCTTTCTATAAACCAAAAAGATTTGTTGTGTCATTTTATTTGTTCAAACCTGTATATTTCAATAATTAAAACGATACTCTTTATTCAATTTCTCGCAGATACAATAATAATCATCGACTAAATTATCTTGTCTAGAAGTAAAAATCAAGTAAATAAAAAATTTTTCCTTGGTCTTATTTCCTTTAATTTTCGATGTTGTCATATTGATTCTAATAATTTCCTTAAAATTCTCACTTTACCTTATGTAATAGGATTAAATTAAACTGATAGCATTATTCCACCCGTTTTGATACGCGGATGAATTATTAAAATTAAATAAAGTTCGTGTTGAGTCACTTAGTGAATCTCAAGTATCTTTAAGCGAAAATTCAATTATTACCTCAAAATCCTGGGCCAATGATAACTTCTACCAACGTCAGTGAGATCCACGTTTTGTCTATAAATACTGATAAGCAACTAGAAATATCCTTTTAATGTGAAGATTGCCAGTCTAATTATCCGCCGAAAAACCCTCTTAGGGGTATTTTATGTTATCTTTATCGGCAAAAAGTTCGTTATCTGTATATCAGAGAAAATTGGATTCGTATTATTTAGGAATATCTGGATATTTAATTCCTAAGTAGAAGTGTTCAGATAGGCTTTTATCTGGATATAAATTTTTGCACAAATTTTTGGAAGGGCACTTCTGAAACTCCAGCTTTAAGAAGCTGTTCTGTTCCGTATTTACATTATCCAGGTATTCCACTGGTTAAGGAGTTCCTTCCATGGAAAATATTTCATTAATATCTTAATAATATTGTTTGTGTCTTAATTAGTCTCTCATCGAAACCTTAATAGTATTCTAACAAAATTAAAAGGACTTACACTATTATTATTTGAAAATTCAACTTTACTAATTGTTCTTTAAATTAACTATTGTAATTGAACTTACATTATTGTAATTAACATATAAACTTCATCTCTGCTTTAAAAATAGCTTGTGCTTATTATTAAAAGAACAATACCACTTTGATGGTATAAGAAAATTTAATTAAAAACATAATAGGTACTCTAGTTTCATAGTTATGCTAATAGTTCCGTAAATACCTGCATTGTTTCCATACTTTTCACTATATTACTAGAATGCTATTGCTATTTCTTAGTTTCGGTAAGAACTAATCAATATTTATTTTAGAACTAAAAGGGCGTTTAATTAACATATGTTTAATTGATTGTTAAAGTCACTAATCAGTTAAAAGCTCCGCTTTGCTCTCCAAGCTTAAAGAGCTGCCGCCTCCCCGTAACGTAAAGGGTAACTTTTAAGTCATAAGTAATAAAACTAATAAGAGCTTCCTTTAGTTTTAAGTACTTTCAATCACGAAATCGGCAAATAGCTGTAGCTTTTTTTCCGATTCCACCATCAATCATTTAGGTTTAGTTACCGTTCGTTCGCCAATAGATCTCCAATACTGTCGTTTTAAAAACAAGTTCAATTACGTTTTGCCCACAAAAATTCAACGAATTACAAAAACAGCTGTAGATCCGTTAATTCTTAATACAGGATCAAAAACAAAACGTAAAATAGACCACACCCGAATTCTATAAACCGGAACTATTATTTGCTTTTTGTGACAAATGACATTCTGTCATAAAAGATTGATATTAAAGCAAATAACTAAATCCAAAGCCGTCCATGTAAAATCTGGCGAGTCAGAACTGCTGATTTATCAAGTTTTCTTTTTAATTCATGCTATAACTTTTTGCAGGATATAAACAATATATATATATATATATATATATATATATATATATATATATATATATATATATATATATATATATATATATATATATATATATATATATATATATATATATATATATATATATATATATATATATATATATATATATATATATATATATATATATATATATATATATATATATATATATATATATATATATATATATATATATATATATATATATATATATATATATATATATATATATATATATATATATATATATATATATATATATATATATATATGTATATATTTATATATTTATATATTTATATATTTATATATAGGATTTTTTGGGAAGTCCGCTAAAGTATAACGAAACGTAGCAAACCGTAGATACGTGTTTCTGACTTAGATCTTCATCAGTACAGTCAACTAGTTCTGAGACAAGGAAAACTAGCGCCAGACTTGATACTCAATTACCACTGAGCAGCATAAAGCCACCTGTGGTAAAACTCACAACCCAAAAATAATTAAATCAAAATAAGTAGTTTATTCATACTAATTTTTTAAACATTTTACTACGCCGCAATTTTGTTTCGCCATCTCGGATCCGTACCAAAATCCTTCTTGTATAACCCTATATTTTTGACCAAAATAAGAAAGAAAGTAGTTTTTTAACTATGCCGCCAACAGATAGACAGACATCTAGTGACTCAGATAAAACCAAACTTTTTTACTTAATATTGGCCCGTTCTTTTTTATAAACCAACCAATCTACCGTAACGGTATCTAAGTAACACTTGAAGTGAATATTCAGTAACTGAAGCTAAATTCAATTCTGCAAAATTTATTTATTTCTTTGAAAAACGCTGTTTGGAAGGTGATAGGTGGTATATTTGGCTGCTAACTATTTTAATACCAATTTCTTAAGATAAAAAATGGTCCGTATAAAGAGTTTTTAAAAGGCGTACAAAATGGTGAATATTTGAGCCGACCTATGGTTTTTCTACAATGATATGAATTTGTGTAACATTTATTTTTTAAGAGCTTATACTAATATCTTCAGAAGCATTTTGAATTCTTTATTACCAAAAGAGATATACAGGGTTTCTCAGAATTTGGCAGTTACGTTTTTTTTTCTATTATGCCTAGACCGGAACGCAATTTTGTAAATACCCTTTACCTATACCAAATCAATTTTTGCAGCTGAATTGTATAAAATATTTATGCGAGTAGTGTAAAAAAGCTCATAATAATTATTCGTTAAAAATTTTAAATAATTTAGGGCCAGAAAAGTTAATGCATAAATGATTATACAATATGTTCAGAGAAGCAAACATTTATACAGAGTATACCAAAGAGCTAAAATACATTGTGTTAATAATGCAGAATAAAAAACTAATATCTACTTGGTCTGCTCCGTGGTTGTGGCTGATATTTCTTTTTCAAGTTCTAGCGTTTCGATAATATTTTTATCGTGGCAGCCAGTTTGGTTTATTCCATTATTATGAATGGAGCTAGTTAATTATGGCTGTTCCAAAAGATTTTGCAGTAATTTCAATGAGTACAAGTTCCTAATCAAAAAGTCACAATAGGTAAAATGCATCTGTCTTTGACTAGTGATTGTAGTGCACTCCCCTCCAAATATCTACAAATCTGTTATGCATAAAACTACCCCATATTGTTATATCTTTGCTCCGAAAAGCCCTTCGACAATTGCGATGTTTTCTTCAAACCTTTCTTCTTTTCCCTTCAAGTGAGAATTGTTCCGTCTGGCCTAAGAAGGTTTATGCGGTTTTCATCACCCTCGGTCAAGGAGGCTGTTTAATAGATTATTAGGTTTTTCTAGTGTTTATAATTTTTATGATATTTAAACTTCTTGATGTGCCCGTCATAAAATTATTTTTTAAATTATTGCGCCTGTGAACCTGAATATCTACATATCTTTTTTCGTATTAGAGAAAACAGCAAATTTTAAAATACATCTGGGGATACCAGTATAAGGTATTTAAAAGTAAACTAGCGAGTACCCGCGACTTCGTTCGTGTATGGGGATAATGAAAAGAATATAAAGAGGCCTTATTTAAATACCTCTTTATAAACCACGTTTTTTGTTGCATTTTCTTTCAATTTTTGTCAACAGGGGCTTGTGAGAAATTTATTTATAAATTAAGTTTGATTTCTTGAAACACCCTGTATAAATTTTGAAAAAATAATATATTTATTCAAGCGTATTTTAACCATTTCTTAAATAAAAAATATTGAAATATTTAAGGGGCGGTAATCAATAATATGTACATTTTTGCACCATTTATACGGATCATTATGTATCTTACCAAATTTTCACTAAAATAATTTGTAGCCGAAGATACCAAATATTATCTGCTTTTAAGAAATATGCCCTATTGAACTTACTTATAATTATTCAATGTCCACTTCGACCGTTGTTTACTTTACTTACAATAATCTCATTAGCGCCAAGATCTCCGACCGACCCGGTACATAAATGAATGTTGACAAATATTCTCGGCCGGTTTTAGTTGCGAAGGTAACTAGATGTTTATTAGCCAAAAAAGCCACTGGGCCTTAATTGCCACCGGAGGAATTCATCATAACAAGCAGCGACCGAGTCTCAGCTTGCCGGACGATTTGTCGACTTATAGGAAATGTGTACACCGTAATCACGCATTTTGCAGTCATTATGTCAGTCCCTTTCGACGTCAAATAAGAGTTTTTTCGCAAATGGAACCTCAAATCGATAACGCGGCGGTGCGGCTAAAGAGCAAACGGTACATTGCTTTACTGCAATTTAGAATTAATCTCTTCTCTTTTTGCCCGTATTAAGACTTTGATAAGACTTTTAAGCATAGTATGATTATCAGAAAATGCTTTTATTGTTTTTGCTTACTATTTCATATTTTCTATTTATTTGCAACAAAGCAAAGCTCATGAGAATGTGTCTATTACGAACTCAATCACAGCATAGGTTAGACTTAGAAAAGGGGTTTTTAAATATGTTTAGTCTGTTGTTTCAGACCATCGATTTACAATCAGAAAAATATTTGTTACTGTACAGTCTTGATAAAAAAAATAGAATTGAAATATTTAAATTTGGCATTATATAAATTAGTTAAAGGTATTTTTGACCATCTCACAAGCAATTAGTGAACATATTTTCACTATATACTACAAAATCACCAATTTTTATCATAAAATTTTACGTTTGTTTGTTCTTTTAAAATGTCTTTTTTTCCCTTTGTTAACTTGGATAAGTTTAATAGGGAGTATAGGCATTCCCTTACAGTCCACAATCACATGATCACCATGAGTTGCCCCTGCAATCTCTGCAGGTTGTCTTGAAAATATATATTTCCTCTTACTTCATATACCATTTATACATCTCTATACTGTTGTTATATATGGGGAGCAAGCTCTATTGACTGGTTGATGAGCATAACATCACAAGGAAACTTACCTCACATGAGTATTGTCATTGTGGGAGATCTGCTTCTCTTCTACAGATACTGTCACGGATCTGTTCTGACGAATTATCATTGACCTTTAAACATTCTCATCACAGGAATAAATTACCAACTCACATACATTCCTTTACCGTTAAAGTACAAAAATTAAAGACCCCCCGCTTTGTTCATTTCTTTATTCCCATAGTGTCATAATTCTGGAACCTATTTCCCGCAAATGTCTACAAAATTAATTGGGCTAACGCACTAGTAGGGACATTTATATAACTCCATATATAAAAAGTAAAAATCAAACCATTATGTCGAGTGAAAATATAAACCCCAGTTTATTATCTATTATACATGAGGATCCGCAGTTTTCCTACGTAACTGTATAATTTTGATGTTTTCGTTACAGTTACAGATGGCTTTAATGAAACGAAGTAAAAACTCAAATTATCACATGGAACTATCTAAGCGTAGCGTAGTAAGCGACTGCAATTTTTGTTTATTATCTTAGTTAGTTCTGGTGATATTCCTAGTTACTGAAAAGATTGGAATATCATGTCGACTTAAAAAGTGAATTTCCCTTTTCTTAGGAATCTAGAAAGACTAATGTTCAGAAGCTCTGTTCTACTCGTTTTTTGTTGTTTTTACTGTGTTGGATGCTTTCGAAAGGCAGCATCACACTGAAACTATTTAGGGCTATTTCTCGAAAGCATTTAACGCGGTTTATTGGCGAATCTTTTTTTAGAATAAATAATTTGTTTATTTTTATTAAACCGATAGATACCCCTAAGATGTTTTAAAGGGACGTCAGTGTAGGCTCTGATTTGCTTTTCGGTTCCAGATGATATAAAATTCATTAAGAAACTAATAATGAAGCTTTTTGCAGCTCATATGAATAGGTCTTATACGTCGATTTATTGGTATTCTTTCTCTAATGTTAAAAAATACTTTACGATATACAATTTTCTGGATTTAAGGAAACACATACTTTCAAGTAATAAAGACCGTTTCTCGTTGAGAATCGTGAATGAGCTGAGATGAGAGATCTTACTTACTTACTTGCTTTGAAACCCTGCTTGATGATTACAAGTTGCTGGTGATTTGTTTGCTTTATTAAATGCCTTTATAAGGCCAATATTTCAATATTCTTCTCAAGTGTCAAAATTTCGGATATTGGGTGTATTCGCAATGTGTAAAGCGTATAGAAGTTCAAAGTTCAAAAGTATTTTCAGGCTTGGAGAAAACCTAGCGGCAATGTCGGGCATACAGGTAAAAATCGAAACAATTAGCTTCGGGGAATTGAAGAGCGTTTATATTGAAGGATAATTTATGAGATGTTGAACATGACTCTCGTCTTAGTGAACAAGGATTTGGTTCCCACTATACTACTCTTTTAGGATCTTGGTTAAAAATAAAACAATTACTCTTTTTTGTCGAGCTTGGAAATAGAAATACTCTGAAATTTTTATTTTGAAATGGAATGTGCATAACTGCGGGTATGATTACTGGCAGAAAGAAACAGGTCATGTGAGGGAGAAATAGAATAAATGCAAATACTAAAGCAGCTCGTATAACGAAATATGTTGCTGAGGATTTTCAAATGTGAAGTAATTTTATTTCAACTTATATATTTGTCTATATATAATTTCTTGATTAAACATGTCTTTCTAAAACCTAGAATAACAAAGCTAAGAAGATAATAAATAACTTGCAATAGACCAATTGTACAATTAACTTGAGCGCGTCAGAATCAGTTTTCCTTCTTGTAAAAATTTCATATTATTTTACGTTATCTATTATCTAACAAACATTAGATCTTTTTTGGTTTTGTTTTAATTAATTTTCCTATAAATATTTGTTTGATTATTTCACAAAATTTGTGGCAAAATTTATTTTGCATAATTATTTGAAAATTCATTACAATAAGACAAAATTAAAATACATATTTTGGTTATTAATGTAACGTGTTGGACATCCTTTTTAAAAGAATGATTGCGCATTTCAGATTATTCACTCAAGTTAGCCTCATTTATGGATAATTAATACTTAGTAAAATATATTGTTTATGCCACACTGTACCACACAAATAAATCAAATAATATGTCTGATTTGCAATTAATGGCCTTAGTTTTTGTCTTTTAAATACCCTGTCAAGTAATAATTAAAACATGTCAGGTTTTATTGCATAACACCTGTTAACTTGTTCCCCTTCTGACCAAGTTTGGATTAACAATCATTTTAAATTGTGTACTAAAATCTATTATGGAATTGAAAAAATGATTTATTGCCTAAAAAACTAAACTTCTCCGGTTTGACCAGTAACTCCTATTTGACCAAAGAAGACTCTCTACCTACAGACATGTTATCACTATTTACTATTTATTTTTATTAATGGAAAAACAAAGATTAAGTAAATTATTTAAGGCGCTTGCAGAAAGCTAGTACAGAATTGCCGGCTAGTACAGCTAAAGAATATCCCGTACGCGAGTTGAAAATTTGTTTAAAATGTAGCACACAAATTACATTTTAGTATTGAAAATACTATTGGGATCATTATTAAGAAAACTTAACATAGCCTGTCACAAATTCGACACCGAAACTACGATAACGAGTTCAGTAAAGTAACACGTATAGATTAGGAGTGCCGACGCATTAAATGAATAAATAAGATAACATTATAATATGAGGTAATCGGATTGCCCATGTATGGACTTCGTTAGATACATAATAACTGTGGTATAGATGAACAGATTTTATATAGAAATAAGATAGTCCATTGTTTGTGTGTATATTGTGTGTAACTAATTTTAGTTTTGAAAATACTATTGGGATCACTTTTATGCAAACTTAACACTGCATGTCGTAACCTTGAAGGCAAAAACCCGATACCGAAACTGCGATAACCGGTTCAGTAAAATAATACATATAGATTATGAGTGCGTACGCACTAAATGAATAAATAAGATAACATTATAATATGAGGTCATCGGATTGCCCCGGCATAGATGAAAAATTTGTATATAGAAAATATAGATATAGAAATACAATAGTTGTTTTGTGTATGTATGTGTGTAACAAAATTCTGAGTCTTATATTAAAATAAGATAAATACGGATTGCCAATGCATAGAAGAACAAATTTTAGTAAAAACAAAATAGTGCATTGTTTTGTGTATGTGTACAACAAAATTTTGAGTCTTATTAGAATAAGGCAGCCATCATTAAATACGTACGGAAAAGCACGAAATTTATATTATGGTATTATATATATGTTATATTTGAACCGATTTTTGCCACAAATTATTTATTTAATTTTAACTTTACAAAACGTCCTAGCTTTTCGACTCACATCTTATTATGTAACTTATCAATGCTAAAGAAATTATTAATAGGTACGCATTTTTGTGACAGCACGACAGTAAAGAATCTCAAGTAATAATAAATAAATCAAAATATTAAGTTTTAAGGCCATAGGCAAAGGAATTGCTTATACGTATGTATATTAATCTAACATCTAAATGTAATCAGAATCAGAATTTAAGCGCATCCAATATTTTTTGAAAACACTGGGACAGGGAGAAGGCCGACAAATTAAGAAGAAATATGGGAGGTCTATCATTTTTGACATAATTACAATAGTCACATTTAACACATCTTATCAAAAAAAACTAAAATCCTATAAATGTCACAAGATCATAGCTTGGGTATTGTTCATACGCAAGCTATGAGTTTCTAGATTACCTAGTTTTTTGTTTGTGTTGTAATCCCCTTTTTATATATTATAAAATAAGGATAGTTTCTAGATTGTCGCATTTTTTTATAGATTTTAATCCTATTTTTTATATAATATGAAATACAAGCAATTTATTAATATTACAATATTTTAATACCCAAGCTTAAGTTTCTAGATTGCCACGTTTTTTATAGATTTTATTAATCTTTTTTTATATAACATAAAATGTGAGCAATTTATTAAATATCACAATATTTTAATACCAAAGCTTAACTTTCTAGATTGCCACGGTTTTTTTATGGATTTTAATTTAATTTGATCGATTTCTTGACCCATCTGATAATAAAATGTACCAATTTAATAATCATAAAAGATTATAACCTTAAAAAAATAAAACACAGAACAAAACCTTATAATTTAAAAGTTGTGTAAGGTATTTTCAATACGTAGGATACTTATGTAAGATGCAAGATCTATGAATTTTTTTATTAGAATCGGTATTATTTACTGGTATTTTATAAAATATAAACTTAACTCTGCTAAACTAGTATCCACATTGTCGTCTTGATGGGGTGCCCCTTTTTATTTTTTAGTTTTCTAGTGAAATTTTAAAACCAGTCTCCCTCAAATTTCAACGGGGTCTCACTCATTCATAATTTATATTATTTTGGTTTTACTTGTTGGTCAAAACAAAAACATTTTTAAAATTTTTATTGACTTTCCCCAAGCTTGTATACAAAAGAGTTGAGTTCCTAACTCTCACAAAAAGTGTATTATTATATCCATTCTTTTCTAGTTTAGCAGAGGTAAAGTTTATAATTTATAAAATACCGATAATAATACCTATTCTAATAAAAAAAAATTTAATATTGGTGCAACAATTTAAACAAATAAGGAAAATTTTCACCTCACGTACTAGCTCTCTGCCAGCACCTTAAATAATTTACTTAATCTTTTAGTCGACGTAAATTAGAAATAATAATGGCATCTAGAAGAAATAAATTATAAAGTTTTAAACATGGTTAAGAACCATCCAAATATAGATTAAAAAGACCTCTAAAACAGAAACTACCCTCTAATGATACTTCCTGCTAGTTTTTAAAATTCACCTCGAAAACCGTTATCCTGACCAAGAAATTGAATAGAATTTAATTTATTCTTTATAAAATTCTGCAATTTTATGTTATATACATTTTTTCCCTACGTCGAGCCCTAATCTCAGAAATGAGGTTTCAAGTTGGTTAATGATGGTAAAGATTAAAACAAGTAGATCCTAAATAGTTACAAAATCTATCGCGACGCTCGATTCTCTGTTGTTCACTGCAGGGTTGCCAGTTTGGGCGACTTGTAGCCAAATGCTTGAAATTGAAACAAGCAGATATGGCTAAGTGTATATCTACGACTAAGAATTTGGTGACAATAAAAGAGGAAATAATTCAGGTTGATACAACGCAATTGCTTCAGAGAATACTTTGTACTATACACTCACCCAAAGATTTAGAGTTGTGTTTTACGCATGAATTTTCGACGATACTTCTTGCACTATTTAACGAAACCGGTTTGAAGCGAAAAACAAAAATATCGTCCTTGTATGAGATTTTTAACTCTGTTATAGAACGTCCTTTTGATCCCGGTGAACGTACATATATTGTAGATGGCGGCAATTTAAAGCAGAGAATCAACGAGTAATTCTGAAAATATGGTACAAAAGGCGTTGAATGAAAACAAAGACTTTTAAAACGAATGTCTGCTGAAATAATATTTAACGAAATGAAGCCTGTTTCTGATTCACAAAAACAATTTTGAGCAATCTGGCGAATAAACAATATTTAATTAATCAACTGAAGGAAAAATTGGAATATGCCGGTTTTCAAGCTCTTTCTGCAATAGATGACGCTGATACGCTAATTGTCCAAACGGCTATTTAGGAAGCTTATAGTAGTCAGACGGTTGTGGGACAGGATGTTGACCTTCTCATACTCATAATTGCTCTTGGCCCTCTTGATAAAGATATTCGACTTTTAAGAGATATTCAAGGACGTATCAAGGAAAGGGCATATAGTTCTCTCGATATTCAGAACTCGGAAGTCCTTAATTACCGTAAAGATAACCTATATTATTTGCTCACGCCTTTAGTGGATGTGATAAAAGGATGCGGAAAACGATGCGGTTGTGCTAAGGTTGGATTAAAGTGTTCAAAAATATGCTCCAGTTGTCATGGACAAGGATGTCTTAATTCACTGGTAGTAGAAGAATTACCTGAAGATAATCCATTTATTGAATAAGGAGTAGTTAGTTTTTAGTGGATCAGGTCTCAAGGGAAACCAGTTAAAAAAAACGCACCGAGGGCTCTACCCCAACGGGGATATGGAAACGGGCTCGAATATAAAAGACATTGTAGTAATAAAAACATTTCCGTAGTCTTTTTTTGCTTTTGTTCCTAGGTTTGTAAAGGAAATTCTGCTTTGGGCGAAACATTTTTCTGTGGTCAAGTTATTTTAAGGCCTTTTTACTTGTTTTTGTGTATCTGTAGTATTCCATCCAAATTTGTGAGATTGGGGCACGATATAGCGAAAAATTGTTTGAGACATAAATGATGTATAATTTTATTGCGAATAAAATTAAGTCCTATTAATTTTTCACCCAAGGGTAACGGTTTTCGAGATAAATTTAAAAAACTAGCCAGAGGTCACATTAGTGGAGGTGTCTTAAGCTAAAGGGGGTGAAGCACCCGTTTGAGAGGTGGCAACTCTTTTGATCTATATTCATTTGTCTTTATAGAGTTCGTACCCCAAATTTTCTAAACTTTATAAATTGTTTCTCGTGAAAAACTTAATTTACGTCGACTATTTGTTTTTCCAGTAATAAAAATAAATAGTAAGTGGTGGTTCCGTTCTTGTATTGATATAAAAATAATGACCAAACAGAAGAATACTAAAATAACGTGTAATATTGAGTATATATTAATGTAATGTAATGTCTTATCGCAATATATTTTACTAAGTATTAATTATCTATTAAAAACGAAGCTGAGTGAATTGTCTGAAGTGCGCAATAATTCTTTTAAAAAGAACGTCCAAACACGACTCCCATACAAAAATTGTAAACGATAAGTTTCTGAGAACGGACATCCACGACAATGAAACAAAAATAAATAGGATTGTCCCGCGCAAGAAATTTATGACTCTTTAATAGAACCTATGTCTGTACAGATGACAATTATTCCATAAAATCCCTACTCAATCAGAAATAAAATGCATGTGGCAGATATAAATCATACCTACACCTACTGGCAAAGAAAGTATTAAAATTAATTGTTTCCTATGCATATCTCAACGCTTTAGAACAGAGAAGGCTTTAACGTTTACCCGCTTTCAAAAACTCTAAGGTATGAAGGTACTTTTATTTCTTTGATGAATTAAAGTCCTAGAGTTAACAACATTAAACAACAACTAAATTATAGTAAAATATTTTATTACTTAATTCTAACTTAGATCTTATCATTGAAACAACTCTAAAATTTACGAAAATCTTTAGAATTTTCAAAATCCAGACCTAACACATCAGATTTAATTTTTTTTTTACCCTAGAACACACCTTGCTTTAACTTAAACTTGATACATAAGTTATTAATAATATTAGGTTTTAATCTTTTATTTCGAACATAATATGTGTCTTTTTATTATATTACAGATATCTATACTAAGGTTTTTTTAATCAAGAGCTTCACAAAGTGTTAATATAACATATACGTCGAGATTGAAAATAGCGTTTTTTTTTAGATTTTATTTTAATCCCATAACCAGGACGAACTAAAGATATTAAAGACAACTACAACAACAAATTGATATACCCAAGGGTCTACAGTACCACCAAACCAATTAGTTTAAAAGGCTATATTAGAATTAGATTTTAGTTTTCTGACCACTAATGATATTCACCAAGGATTTATGTATAGGGTGTAAAAAAATGAGTGCTTCACCTTCTCGTGATAGAATAGTCATGAAAAAAAGAAAATCTGGATGTTCAGGAAGTAAAAAATTCATTAGTTTAATGAGGAAACCAGTGTAACGCAGCCAGTCGTAACCTGTTAGTTGCGCGCAACTAGTCGTGTGTTGTTTCGTTCACCAAAAGTATAGTTTTATTTAGTCTGTCAGTTTCTAGAACGACATTGTTGATTGAGGATGCTGCTATTTAAAAACCCAGAATAAGAAAAAAAGGCGTGTCGGTTTCACCCTCAAAAGATAACATTGATGATTTATATTTAGAACCGATTATTCTAAATTACTTCCCTCGATATTATATTATACTCCCCTATAGATTTTTAGGTTCCAGGATCCCTCGATACCAAAAAACATTTTTTTTAATTCCTGTCAATCTGTCTGTCTGCCTGTACGCGGCGTAGCTACTTACGCGATTGACTTCAGATGTTCGACAAAAATTAAGGATCATGTGGGGATGACCTGGTAACATTTTCGTAAAAATCCAATATGGTAAAACAAAATGGCAGCCTAGTGAAATGTGAAATTATTACTAAAAAACTATTTATTTAATTTACCTCAAATTTTGTACAAAAATCAAGTATTACGATAAAGTTTTGTTGCGAGTTCATAAAATGTTTAATAAATCCACCTGAAAAATCTACTTAATAGGTTTATTTCACATTTTGTGAAGAATTAATTGTGTTATGGAAATGAACTGGTAAAATTGTGTTTCAGATGGCCATCCAGAATGTAAAAACTACTTATTTACTTTATTTTAAATTATGCCCAAAAATCAAGTGTGGCTTGGGAAGAAACTGGTAAAATCTTGGTACGAAACTAATATGGTGGAACAAATATAATTGTTTGAAAAGACTACGTGCGAAACTAAACTGGGCCACACTTTACTATCCCTAATAAAAGGGAGAATTCATAACAAGGGAAGTTCGTGGTAATGGAAATTCACCGATTGTCTAGTAGATCTAAATCTAGCTTCGACCAACATCAAGTATTGCGTTGAAGTCTAATTAAACGGCGACACGAGCAACTGATGTAGTTAAATTATTTGTACTTACTTGATGGGCAGTGAATACGAGGTATAATCGGTCTTTGATAGAACTAAACCATACGAAGTAAAACCTGTTTGAAAACGAAGAGTTGGACTGTAATGAAACTATTAATCAATTAGCAAAAAAAAAGAATCTAAAAAACCGACATTTGACCATTGTTTGAACTTTGGAATTCAGGTCTTTCTCTATTTCGTTTCTAATACGGTATATTCTTCAAAATATTCTTTAATGTCCGCATATTGCTATTTTTTGCGGTTCGTTTTAGGCATTCATTTTTTTGCATAGATACTAACCTAGGACCTAGAGGAATTACTTAAGACGGACTTACACCTTGCATTTTGGATATGTATCGCGGATGAATTATCCCCGTTGAAATGATCGAAAAGTGAAAAATGTAATCATTGTTTTCATTCTCTTTGCGTCCAAAATGAACGTCTAGAGAGAACAGTAAATAAAAGTAGAAGAAGTTGTTATCTTTGACATGACGATTGATCTACAGTGAACGGCCAGTAAGAAATCTAAACTTGTTTTTCAGTTTTCTTTCGTGTACTTCACGAGTTGTTGCACTTAATAAAATATTGATTATATTTGTTTAAACTATTTGGTTCTACTGTGCTTAATGCAAAATGTCTTACACATGGAAAGTTACGAAGTCTCAAAATTACCATAAAATAATAATCCGTGAAAATAAATGTAAAGAGAGAAACTTACTTTTACTAACTCTAGGGGACATAAGCGCAAAAATAAATATACTGCTTTGCAAAATTCAGGTACCATAACAAATATGTTACAGGATGGTGCGTCGCATAAAACACTTATTCTTTTAAAACAGTCTCCGTAGAAAGTTAAGTAAAAGGGAGTTGCAATTTCTGTTTTGCAGATATACGGCCTAAGAAATGATTCTTTCTTCTGTATTAACGGGGGAAACCTCCAAAAGAAAATCAAATTGTGGTCTCACTCATTCTTAAATGAATCCGACACGTTTCAGGATCTCCTCCTGCAAGTTCGACAAGCTATTGAGTCGATGCTTCTAGTTGTTTAGGCCTTTTAATCCTCGGCCTTACCCACTACTTATGACGTCAAGATGTGTTCCTTGCTTCTGTATTTTTTTGACAATTTGTGATAAGATCGAACTTAACACTTCGACATCAACAGTTATAATTTCATATGCCATTTTTAAAAACAATGAATGAGGAATGCATTCAGTAGTGCAGATGTAAATTAAAAAAAAAAACTTAAGTAATTCTGCAAAGTACTTTGAGTAGATTAAAATTTCGCAGTACTTTTTTTGAATGATACTTAATCAAAATTTAAAGCTTGTAGGACCAGTAACAAGTAATTTTCTAAAAAAGTACTCAATACATTATCCCAAGTAACGCTAATTCAAAAGCACTTAAGTTAAATACTAACAGTATCAAAAGTACTGATTTATTTGTTTTAAATACATTTTTGTACTCAGGATTCCATATTATAAAAAGTTAGAGACATTGTTACATCTTTCTTTACGTTTTTAAATTAACAACGTGACACCATAGTAAGGTGTTAAATATTAAAAAAGTTATCAATAAAATAAAATGGCCAAAGGAAAAACTATTCTTGGTTATTACCCTTGTAACCACAGATTTTAAATTTGGTATTTTATAAATTTGGGTTTTATACACGATTATCCAAAGTGAATAACTGTAAATTGAACGTTGCTGAACACTGACCTCTCGATGGCACATTGGAATTTTTGTTTTTCTTTGCCCATTTTGCCACCATATACCATTGTTCGTTCTTCGATTGAACTTACCTTTTTACTTCTTTTTTTTTTAGTGCATCTGCAGTACCGATTCCACTGACAAGTGTTTAACACTCGCAAGGGGTGCATTAGCTATATTGCGTGGTTAAATAGAATACCTGATATCTTAGCCAGTACAACCAGATACATCGAGGCCATGTATAAGTATTTTGTGAATTAACCTGAGAGTCTCAACAATGTTACTTGGATTAACATGCTACCAAGACGTTTGTATTACATATTTACTGTTTAATTAATGTCAGTTACTAAACCAATCAGGGTATCTAGTTTATAAAGAATTAAGACACACCTCCAAAAGCTTGTTTAATTTTCGTTTTTTAGTAGCCCTTTTTTGTATAAGGCCAGTCAGCTTTCTAATGCTGAACAGATCTACTTTAAACGTCAATATTTTTACAGAGTAATGTACGTCATAAAAGAGACTGAAATGTCATGTAAACATATATCGAAAATTGCTTTGTTAGAGGGCTACAGCCTCGAGAATAATCACCCCTGAAGGTGGTTTTTCCAAAATATATTCAAAACGTTTAGAGACTAGATTATGAAATGTGGGTACTTTGGTACGCTGTGTATACGCTGAGTCGAATCTTTAACTCAGAAATATCAATAATAAATAAATTCGTAGCGTCCCGAATTGGAGGTGAAGAGGGGAAAGTCGCTGTAACTTTTTACTGCGGCGATTTTTTAAAATTATAATTCCAAATTATAAAAACATACAGTTTCTTGGTTTAATTCATTAGTATACTTATTTTAAAAATTATACGTGTTTTGGTTTCAGTAAATAAATCATTTCATTTTTATTTTGAATTGAAAATTGTGTGTTTAATAACATGCACAATTTTGAAATCATTTTTTCTCGAAGACAATGTATCCTAACGAATTAAACTAAGAGTACTTTTCTATTCTAGAAAGCCCCAAATTTTTATAGTTTGGAATTGTAAATTGAAAAATCTACGTAGAAAAAAAGTTAGGGCGATTTTTCTCTCTTCCTCTCATATTCCCCACGCCCCCGATTTAGTACTGATATTTTTAATTCGACAAATTTCATATTCAAATCCTTAAATAAATGGAATATTTAGGAAAAACCATCTTCTAGGGATCTCATCCTCGGGACTGTAGCCCCCTAACGAATGGCATAGATTACTCTGTAAAGATATTGACCTTTAATTTCGAGACACCCCGTTTTTGTAAATGTATGTTTTGTTTGACTATAAACTTTTACCATGCCAGGGGATCCATCGAAAACAACTTAGAGCCTGTGAACTTTTAAAACCGGCTATGTACACCAGTACGGTAGACCGTCAGCCCAGTCCGACTCTGACTATTTCGTTTTATTACTGATCCGCAAAAGAAAACTCTATTAGCTTTTTAATTTGCTTTGACTTTTTTATTACAAAAATAACTGTTTTGCACAAACGGCCAAAGACTTTCCAGATATCATGTAGATTAAGCCGGCTCTGCACAGATGGAGAGTCTATGGAGCGGTTACAATATCACTTCGAACAATTTATGGCGCAGAAACTAATAGCAATTCGCCATTACTTAATGACTTTGTTTAAATAGAATAAGTGAACTATTTGCAGACAACGTTTTATTTATGGGTTAAATAATTTCGCTTTGCCTTGTCTATATTTAGATTGTTATGAAATATCAATATCGTAGAAAGTTTTAAGTTCCTTGAAATACCTATTATCTTTTTGTGCTTCTGCGGCCCAAAAAATATGTTAAAAAGTATTCCAAACATATTAAGTTTTAATTACATACATGAAATAAAATTAAATTAAATTTATTAAATTATCTTACAATATACGTTTTTCATTCTTCAGAATTAAATTTCGCCATTTGGAATTCGAAACTATTTATACATAAATGTTTGACAAAAGAACATTATTTGTTTTTTACTCTAATGAATTTGATATTTTATAGCACACGTAGCTTTTTATGGCATTTACAGATGTCACAAAAATAAACAGTTTGCTCTTTCGGAGTTCTGTCATTCCTTTATTTGTTTTAACTTTTCGAATGGTATCTTTTTTAGTTTAGTTTAGAATCTTCTTGTACGATTGATCAATTGAAAAATTTGGGACGTTTGTTATCGGTGCACTATGAAGAACTTGGATCAATAACTACCTATCTGTGTAATATTCTTGACAACTGCTTGAGTGCTGTTGATCGATAATGGGTCCTATCTGAACATGTCAAAGGCATTTGACTGGATAGGCTTTGACTGTCTCCTAACCAAGCTAACTTATTATGGAATTCATGGCTGTGCATATGATTGTATTTTGAGCTTAATTAGTCCTGGTTTATCTCTAAATTCTAAGTCCTGTACTCTTTTCTCGGTGCATTGCTGACATACTATTTGTTCTTAAACCTTTCTATATTCATCTTTATAACAATGTTACTCAACTCTCATTTGATTTTTCACCTAATAAAACGGATGAAGCAGGAATTTTAATTAATTATCTGAGCTTAAAAAAGCTTTATCATTTTAAGAACTAGATAAGGGCACTATAAAGATGTTGATTAGCTCCCTCTTGTTTTTTTTCTTTTTTATATTCATTATGCTGATGCTGCTTACAGTTTAAGTTTAATCAACAAAAATCGCATTAGATTACAAAAGATGCAGAATCATTGTCTACGCTTTATAATTGATGTTCCGCGAACATATTTCTCCGTATATTCGTGATCTGAATTTTTAAAAATTGAATAGATCATGTTTATTCACTTTGCTTGTTTTGCGCGTCAAATAATGAATATTCAAATACTAAAGTATTTTTTTGCTAAAATTGCACGACTTGCCAAAGAAAACTGCGAAGAGTGTTAGACACTCTAAATTCTTAATCTTTAACGGATTTTCAATCCAGTTTTTCATTGTCTCTAGTGCATTGTTAAATACCAAATGTAATGTAATAAAGTCCACATTAGAAGTCAAACTAAAGCAAGAAATTCCGTACCTGTAAAAATGAGTCGTGATTTTGATTTTAGTTATTTCAATCATTTTAATTATATTTAATTATAAATTACATCAAAAAGTAATTCCATTTTGACATTCTGAATTCTCAAGAGGTATGACTATTAAAAATTTACTATTTGATTTATGGAGTTTAGTTTAGGCCCGATTTTGACCCTACTCAGCGGTTGGTTATGCCGCTATAGCAACGACACAGAAAACTACACTATTGTGCAATTAAAGTGCAAGTTTTTAAAATTTAACCTAAATTTAAATGGCTATAACTTGTAAACAAAATGGTTTGTTTAGAAACCCATTTTGTAGGTTTATGTTTTGTTAACATTTTTGTGGTTTGGGTGTTTTAAAGGTTTCTTTGGTCTGGTATAAGAGAGAGATAAGACCAAATTAGTTTTTTTACATGTACTTAATAAATGAATTCTTAGGAAGGAAACTAATATTTCAAAATTTTGAAATCTGCTTTGTGTCTTTTTTAATTAATTTTTTTCTTATAATACGCTTACTATTCTTTGTATGTTGAAAAATAGTGGGTAATAAGTTTTTAAATTTCATGCAAATATTAACCATAGGCAGAATAATTTTTCAATATTTTATTAATTATTTCATTTATATTATGTTAGGGATTGTTTTTATTATGTATGTTATTTATCACTTCGATACCGGTTCTATAAAAATATATAAATAACAGAAACTTTATACAGGTTGTTGCGAACTCGATGCTCATTCTCATTGAGATCACGAAGAAAACTAAGAGGTGAAAAAAATTTTAATACCAACAAAGTTACGCATTTAAATTTTAAAGGCTGTCGAAAACAAAAAACTGAAATATTTTAATTTTTTACTCACTATATTTAAGGCGTTGCATAATTAACATTTTCATTGCAAATTTTATCCATTACAAATTTTTTTTATCTTTCTATTCCGACAGTTCGGCCCCAATTACCAATCATATGAAATCAAAGATGATACTGTATGTTCTATGGTATTTTCTAAACCAAGAATTTATTCGATTTTAATAAATGGCACTGAACTAAAAACTGAATATACCAATGCATTAAGTACTGCATTACGTAAAAATTGGTTCAAAACATTATATCCCACAAAAAACTTAATAAAACATGAGCTTACAAAATGTAAAAATGCGTTTGCAAGCAAACCATATAAATTAAAGATGGATTTTAAGAAATTACACTTTCAATTGCAATTTAGGGCCCTGTAGTTATATCTAAATCCAATAGTTTTTTAATATTTTCCGTATTTTTTAGTAAGTGTAATTATGCCGTCATTAGGTATAGGCAACCCTTACTTAATTAAAATGTATCCTTACTTTTATTTGGAAATTCAAATATACAATAAAATACAGCGTAATCCATTAAGAAAAATGTAACTTTATTATTCCACGTATTTTTGACGCATATATCCTGGAAGGTTCATTCAAAAAGAAAATACCGTTCAGTAGTTAAAGAGGGAAGGGTACGTTGTTTCCCACCTTGTAAAAAGGTTTTAATAATTATATATTTATTGGAAACTTGGTATACGAAGACTTACTAATAAAGTAGAAAACATACTCGGTTAGGTATAACCTTAATTAAAAAGTGTCTAGAATTGGTAATTTACAAGAAAGTAGTTTTTATGTTAAAAAAATATTAAGTTTAAAAAATAATCAAAATTACTCAGACTACGGGTAATAATTCTATGAAATTAAAAAACCGTCCCGAGGTTTGAAGTCACTTTTGTCAAAAATAATAAGTAAAATTAACATTCGGAAAGGCAAAATTGTATTTACTTTTTTCAAAACGTCCTTGGAGAAGCCAAAACGATCAAAAGTCTTTTTAGTAAGAGTTTTTAATTTAGAGAGATAAAGGTAAAAAAAAACAAATCAGATATCAAAATTTTGAGAAACTAGTTTTTCCTAAGAACCCATTTATTGAGTACATACATATAAAAGCAAAATAATTTTAGATTTGCAGTCTCGCTCTTGACAAAGTTCGTGTAAAAAAACGACTTTTGTCTTATCCTTCGTATATCAAGACCAAAGCAACTCTTAAACACACGTACCACAAAAATATTAACAAAACATAGGCCTATAAAATGCAAAAACCGTTTGTAAGCAAACCATTTTGTTTGCAAGTTATAGCCATTTAAATTTAGGTTAAATTTTAAAAAATTGCACTCCAATTGCACAATAGTGTAGTTTCTGATAACTTATTCCTTTCCGAAAGACAATAATTTGTTGGATAAAATGTTTAGACATGTTATAAGAAGTTCAACACTCTTCCCTTGATAGCATGAGTTACTTAAATGAAAAGAAGTTGGACTTGCCTGCAACGGTTATTACTTGGACTAAGATACGTATAGACTCCTAATTTAAGATCTATGTTGACTTATTTTTATTTCTTCATTTAAAATTTGTGTAAACTTCTCTAAAAAATTTGTTCATATATGATCAAAAAATTGGCTCACAAATTAATAATATGTAATTTACCCTAACTGGCAGATTACGGTCAATGATGTCATTGTTGAGACAGTTATATTCACAATAGTTTTTAAGATTTAACGGAATCATTAATATGTAGCTTAATATTCTGGATTTTTAGAATCTATACTATTTTATCGACAGATGATCGGTCTGGAAAAATTTTTAGTCTTATCTTTATCTTTAGTAATAACAACTTATTATGTAATTGGTTGGTCAAAAAACCCATCGAAATGCATACGACTAAAGTTAATTAACTAATTAATTAGTACATCTTAAATGGGGTTTCCGATGGCTAGCGATGACATGAAGTAACTATATTTATAAAAAGTGTTCTAAAAAGAGAAATAAATAAAATCAAACGCTAAAATATTGCATATTTTTTAGAAATAAAAACATAAATATTGATGAGGATAAACTCTTTTATACAGTTATAAAAAATGTACAAGGATCCTCAACAGATTTGAAGTGAGTATATAATTATAAAAGTATAAATTATTACAACAAAATGCATCTCTACATTTTATAATCTTCAAATTAGTAACACCTATTTTTTTTTATTTTCGGATTCATAAGTGCAGGCAAAACGTGTTGCTCTTTCACAACTCTTGAGTCTATAATAATAAGGTAAAAAAAAATAATTTTTAATATTAGTATTATATCATTTAGAAATTTTGGAATTTCTTAATAATTCTTGAGATATCCTTAAAAACGCGAAAATATAAAATTTTGTTCTTTATTCTCCTCATTTTATTTCAGAACAAGTAAATTTTGCAGTATTATAAAGTAGATAAAGTCTTGTTCTTTTTGAGATAATGGGCTCAGAATTTTTTAAGTGGCGTACTTCTTTAAATGTCATTCATCAACCTATTTTTTTAATGCAGTGCCGTATTTTTTATTTAATTCTTTCAAAAGCTTTCGACCTCCCAAAACTAATAATGTACCTATCACACTCGTACATGTTTTAACAATTATTATAATGATTTAAAGCCTACTTTGTCATTTCTTTAAATAAAAGGAGAAGAAAAAAAATGAAATTGCAATATTCAGAAATTTTGCAATTGGCAAATTCTTGAGCCATGAGATCGTTTTCCAATTCAAGCGCCTTGTATCTCTTATGGTTGCCAAGATATCAATTCTGGTTAATCGATAAATTGACTCTATACAGTGACTAGGGAAGGCTTTGCAAATATGGGAAAATTTCTAATTTACTCTAACTTCCGTTGCGAACTTAAATATTCATATTATAACTAAACGTGGTATTAAAAAACAAAATTGAGGCTTCTCATTATGGAAAATTAAACAAAGAAAATAAAGTTTGTAGTGGAAAATATTTAAACGATTAGGAAGATCTTATTAAAAACTAAATTATTAATAAAAACGACAAGAAAACTTTATTTAAGGAATTATTCCTTAAATTAATGTTATCTCAACTTCTTGAACATTTACAATACGTTAGACATTAGACGTAGATGGGGAACCCGACAAGGGCAGTACTTAGACTTACTGGAGTCCATTGTGCTATCCCCCCAAGAAAACGTCTCAGGTCAGGAGCCCACTCCTTTTTAGACAGGAAAGGACCCTTTCAGGTTAAGCACCTTCCACAACTTCGGGTTGACTACAGCGTTACATCGACAGACCAGATGCTCTGTAGTTTCATCTACCTCAGCACAAAACCTGCAGTATGGATCGCTGCCGAATTCAATCTTATGCAAGTAATATTTCACCAGCCGGTGTTCAGTTAGAACCCCGGTAAAGGTTCGAAGTTGGCCTCTGTTTAGTTTCAGAACTCTACTAATCTCAGAATGGCTAAAAGGGCTTGACATGAAAATCTTGGACTAGCGCTTGCCATTCGGCACGGAATTATTCGACAGTGCGATTCTTAATCCTAGTTTTGACAGCTCAAGGTGCAATCCCAAGACAAGGTGCAGGCCAATGAAAGCAGTGTTGCTACCTTCACGAGCCACCTGATCTGCCCCCTAATTACCTTCATTTCAGTGATGGCCAGGCACCCAAATAAAGCTAGCCCTATTGAACAGATTGAACTCACACATCCTCTCTACAGCGTTCAAGTATAAGCAGCGTGCATTTCAGCATATATAGATATCCTCTGGAAAGGATTTCACGTCCAAGATTGCTGTAATCTCAGCCTGATATACAGTTGCAAACCCTCCAAGAGGATGACTGATTCTTACTCTAGGTTGCTGCCCATAGATTCCCGCCACAGATCCTTCCTCCATTAGAGAGCCGTCTGTAAACCAGACAAGAGCCTTCGGTTTAAGGAAGGTTGGGGGAACCCCCCATTGTTGCAACAAGTACACAAAACCTCTTAGAGGCTATTGAGACCGAAATAATGGCATCTCTCCTAGCTAGGAGAGGGTCGGATCTGATCAGTTCAGTCCAAACTTGCGTATGTTCAAAATTCCGGTCTCTGTGTTGCCAACGACCCCAGTCGTTTAAACAAACAGAAGCCTTCCGAGCCACACGCAATTGTAGAGGACTTAGTCCCAGAATGGGCTCCATAGCTCAGGTCTGCGTGATTTTTATCCCTTCAGATATTCCCAGACAGGCAAGTCTCTAGAGGTTGTAAAGCTTACAATAAGTACTCATACACTTAATTTAAGAGACGTTTCAGTTTCGTTATACCTGTGGCGCTACTGCAATAAACTCCATTTTGAACAATCCGTGAAAAATATAATTTAAATCTAAACTATTACATTAAATGTAGAATACAGTGTTTGTAGTTCTGAACTAACTTATATAAAACGGTATTACGCACTAATTTGGAGATGTACCCCTAACGCAACACAGCCGCAACAAGTTAAAGCATGTAAACACATGGGCTTCAACTCGCTATATTAAATAAAGTTGGCGTAGGGAGGCCGTCAAAGGACTGCACTCTTTTTATCCGAGTCCTGAACTATATAAGTTTCTTTTTTTAAACTTTTATTAAGAACCACCATCTTTCTCCAACATTCAGTTCAGGGGTCTTTTTTTCAGTGCGTATTTTAATAATCATAAGAATATGTATTATATGCTATCACAACCAATTTACTTCCTATACAACCTGAAACGTAATCTTATATTTTTTATTAAAGTAAGTGATTGATGGTAAAGTCAATCATGTGCCCTTCCACAAGGTAACCGTTTCTAAATTTGCTGTTTAGTCAAACTGTTTATTTTATTGGCACAGTTATGGTGTACGTGCCAGCGAACCTCATGCAAAATAATTTTGTATCTATCGTTAATCTCCAAAGTCAATAATTTATAGGTAATAAAATTTTATACTTATCGCTTAACAAATGGGTATCTCATAGTTGCAATAAATTACCGCCATGCAATGTCAATGCTTAAATTCAGTATGTAGGCTCACAATGTAGTAAATAGTTAAAACTCCTTCAATCAACAGAACATTTTTTTAAATGTCCAGATTGGTTACATTCTTCAAAATGAGCTGACTAATAATTTTGAGTAGCAGTGTATTAAAAGTACAGGTATTTTAGCTAACATAAGTGAACATTTGTGAAAACAAATATAGTATGTATAAATAACCAATACAAATCAAGAACTCTGTCAGGAATATAAACAGATACTCCAATAATCATTTTCACAATTCTCTGAGGAAAAATAATGTATATAATAAGGCGTTTCTAAAATTTTTTACCCAATGTGGCTGTTATTTGTTATATAAAGAGACTGTAAACCACATTGTGATCTGTTTAGGACTAGTACACACCAAGTATATTGAGCGAGACAACCAGAGCACAGCCATCAAGCATAAAGAACTTAAAAACAGCTGTCGAGCTTACCCTTTTCTATGGTATTTTCATTTACTGCCAGTTAAAGCATAATATACAACATTACTTAAGATTTTCCTATTTGCCAGAACGTCTTTTTATTTTAATATTAAAAAAAAAACATGTTTTAGATTGTTTTGAATATATTTAAATACAGTTTTTAAACGGATATTGCAAATAAAATACAATAATCTAGCAATTCTTATTTAAGGAAAGATCTAAATAAAAAAATACAACGTATAGTTACTTAATTTTTCTTGTTCTTTTTTAGTTTAATTTACTACATACTTCCTTATGTATGAATAAAAATGTATAAAGATTTATACGTATGGAAACGTGTGCATAGGATTTCCTTATTAGATTGTTTTTTTGTTGGAACAATTGTTATAATAAACATATATTTTTGTAGTATCATCCTTTAAATAAAAGTCTGTAAATTTCCTTTACCCGGGACTTCCCTCGTTATGAATCTTTCTCTTTATAAGGAATAGAGCAGTGTGACTCGATTTAGTTCGATAAATAGTCATCTAATAACACATATTTCTACCTATTCTACACTTGGTTTTTGGGCATAATTTAAAATAAATTGAAGAGGTAGTTTTTAAAGTGACACATCGCCATGTTCCGTCATGTTGAAATCGTACCAGTTTATCTCTGTATCACATTTAATTTTTGTACAAAACTTAAAGTGGATCAAATAAGGAGATTTTTTGCTTTAGTTTTTTTAAACATTTTAATTGGTCGCCATTTTTTTTTCGCCATCTTTAATTCGTACCACAAATTTACTAGTTTATCTCTATATCAGGCAGAATGTTTCCACAAAATTTGAAATTAATCTAGTAAGTAGTGTTTCAATGAGATTTTTAAATATTTTATTATGCCACCATTTTATTTTGCTATCTTGGATTCATACCAAAATGTTACTAGTTTATTCCTATATAACATCGGATTTTCGTGCAAAATATGAGGTAAATTGGATAACTAGTTTTTCAGTAATAATTTTTAACATTTCACTAGCCCGCCATCTTGTTGCGCCATATTGAATTTTTACCAAAATATTACCAGGTCATCTTCATATCACCCTTAAATTTTGACCAAAATTTGAAGTATGACGATATAAGTAGTTTTTAAGCTATACTGCGACAGACCGACGGAATTGATAAAATATGATATTTGGAATTTTCGAACCCTAAAACATGAAGATAAACATTTTATTTGGCCTCCATTTTGTTCTGCCATCATGATTTCATACCACTATTATACCAGTTCATCTCTATACAACAATTAATTATTGCACAAAATTTGAAATTAATCCATTAGGTGGTTTTTTAGAATTTTCAAATATTTTATTAAGCCGCTATTTTGTTTCTCCATCTTGAATTCTCATCAAAATTTTACCAGTTAATTCCTATATAGCATTTGATTTTTGTGCAAAATTTGATGTAAAGAGGATAAGTAGTTCGTTAGTAATAATCTATTAAACATTTCACTAGGCTGCCATTTTGTTTCGCCATATTGGATTTTTACCAAAATATTACCAGGTCATCCCCATATAACCCTTAATTTTTTAACAGAATTTGAAGTTATTCGTGTAAGTAGTTTTTAAGCAATGCCGCGAACTGATATGCACACAGACAGACAGACAGACCGACGGAATTGATAAAACATCATATTTGTCATTTAGGAACCCTAAAATATGAAGATATGTAAATGAGAGATTTTTTCACTATTACAAACATTTTATTTGGCCGCCATCGTGAATCTGTACCACAATTATACCAGTTTATCTCTATTAATTATCGCACAAAATTTTAAATCAATCCGTTAAGTAGCATTTTCAGGCAGAATTTTTAAATAGTTGATTTAGTCGCCATTTTGTTTTGCCATCTTGGATAGGTGCCAAAATTTTATCAGTTAATTCCTACATAGCAATTATAGGGTTTAGAAAAAAACTTTAAATACAGAAGCTATAGGGTTTTTTGTCTATTATCTGTATTATGATATGTATTTTTTCAAATGGAACACCATATATATTATTAGCTAGAATAAAAATTTTTTTCATCCTAATTTCAAAAATATATAGTTTGTTCATATTTGATTCAGCCGTTTTCGACCTATTTCAGTTTAAACATTATCATTTCGGTAAAGGAGACTTCAGCCATATTCTTGGTGATATGGTGAAGTCTGCCTTGGTCATCACTATGATGCAAAAATGCGGTTGATGGCAATTGTTTCAACAACTGTAGTTATGACAACTGAATACATAGTTTTCCACTTTTCTGTGATTTATGAATGAATGTGTTTGACATTAATTGTTTAATATTGCTGAAAATAATTCAAATTGGTTATTCTGAGGAAGAACTACGAAAAGTAATAAAACTCTTTTATTCAAACGATAGTAACGTTGTAGAGTTAGAGCCGAATATCGGCGAATATACTAGGGAAGAAGAATTCCTTTAATAAATACAATCAAGATTTATAAGTAATCATTTCGAACAACAAAATTCTATTCGACGGAAGACCAGAAAAATAGAAAGAAGATTATATGAAGAACTTAACTTTTACTGCATTTCCAAGGTAAACCTGAGTATATTTTTTAATTTCGTGAAACATCACCATAATATTATTTCCTCTTCTAGAAAATCCTTAGTTTTCCATACGTAAGGCTCAAAACATATGAGGCAAAGGCTTGAATTTTGTAAAGAAATTTATGAAAAGGTTCAGGACAATAACAATTTTTTGAACAATATAATATTTACCGATGAGGCATCTTTCACAACAGCCGGTATATATAACAGGAAAAATAAACATTTTTGGTCTACGAAAAATTATCACAATATACAAGGGGTTAAGATACGAGAACAAAAGTCCTGTATTTTAACCTTTTGTATTGTATTTTGTGTGGGGTGGTTAATGTGTGTTGTGGTTTGCTTAAAAATAAGGTAATATGACCAATTATAGATCAGGAATCCCTGACAGACCAAAGGTATTTACATTTCATTGAAACAGAAATAGAGCTATTGCTAGAAGATTATTCCAGTTAGGCAGTATTTTGAGCTAATATGGCTTCAAGACGGTACACCTCCACAGAATTTCCAATTAGTCACCAATCATTTGAATGGTAAATACCCACTCTGGATAGGCAGACATGGAACTCTCAGATAGCCAGCGAACAGACCGGTTTTGAATCCATTGGACTTTTTTTGTGGGGATACTCAAACTTTTCAAACCATAATAGACGAACTAAATAGTGAAATTTTAGAATTAAACATAGAGCAGGCAAATTATATTTTTCAAATTTCATTTAAAAAAGGTAATTTTATTAACTATTGTTAAATATTTTCTTGTTCTTTCGTTGAATGGCATTGGTAGAAATGTTTTCTATTTTTCTGGTCTTTCGTTGAATGGAATGTTGTTGTTCGAAACGATTAATTATATATATTGAAGGAATTCTTCTTCGCGGGTATATTCGCTGATATTCGTCTCTAATGTTATTATCATTTAAATAAACGAGTTTACTTCTCGTTTTTCTTCCTGAGAATACCATTTGAATTATTTTCAGCAAAATTAAATAATTAATAATCAAACATATTAATTCATAAATAACAGAAAAGTGGAGAGTTATGTCAAATACATTGTCATATCTAAAATATTGAAATAATTGCCATCCAGCGCATTTTTGCATCATAGTGATAACCAAGGCAGACTTGACCATAGATAGATAGATAGAGAGTATGGATGGGGTGACTTGCGCCAACTTATTACTTAAAACTTCTCAGGTGGGCCCACTCTAACCTCCTTCGGATTTTTACTCGTCGAACCAGTCAACAGCATTGCTGTAGTTCAGCACCGTAGCGGCCGAGCATCTTCCGATTTTGGCCATTTCTGGCCATCCCCATAATGGATTATCTGATATTTGCAAGAGCTGGGCAGTAACAAAGAACATGTTCAGCAGTCTCTCGTTGCACCCCCATACAACTTGTATCCGGGAGGACGCCCAAGGTGTGAAAGTGTTTGTTTAGCATACAGTGTCCCGTTAATATTCCTACCAGGTTTCTAAGATTTCCTCGAGAGAGCCTTAGGGAGGTACTTTGTCCGAGCGGCCTCAGGGCCATGAATTGCGGCACCTGAGTATCTAAAGCCCTGTCTCTCCCATCTCTCTTTTAGAATCTTTGTTGACTGTTCGTTTATCTTTAGATTGATCGCCTTAGAGGAAAGCGGCGCGAAGGGTTCAGGGCCGTTTGCCCTTTGCTCCGTTACGCGCCAACTTATCTGCTTTTTCATTTCCTTCAATTCCGCTATGTCCTTTAATCCAGGATACTTGGACCATATTCCTCTGGGAAACCGTCTCCAGCATCTGGTGACAGTCAAGAATCAGTTTGGATGTTATTTTGTTCTTTTTTAAGATTTGCAAGACTTGTTTGCTGTCTATGAGAATAATAACTTTTTTATCTGTTATTCTTTCTTTTTCTCCTTGTACGGCACCTTGCAGAATTCCAAGCCAAGAATTCTGCCTGAAAGACAGTCACCCCTTTGCCTAGTGCCATACTAATTTCCAGGCCGAGTTCTAGTACATACACTCCCAAGCTAGTCCCAGATTGATTCTGCGAGTCGTCAGTGTAGATGTGTCTGTCTCTTTTCCTGGTTCTGTAGAGCCGCTGATGTCAATTTCAAAGTTTTTACTGAAAATGAAGCAGGGGATCAGGGCATCCGCTCAGTGTTCCACAAGAGGTTGTCGTGCGATAGCCCCCAGGAACACTCGGGCATGTCCCGAATCCCAGTTTTTTCCCCCACCACAGGCATGCAGCCTGACTGCCGTTCTTTCTGCATCACCTTTCAGAATTACATCAAGAGGCGGCAAGCACAGCAGCACCTGCATTGCCATCGTAGGTGTGGATCTCATTGCACCTGTAACCGTCAGGCATGCTAATCTCTGTAGCTGTTGCATTTTATTATGAGCTACAACTTGCTTGGCTTTGGTCTACCACAGACTTGACCATATC
The DNA here is from genome assembly GCA_030620095.1 of Kuschelorhynchus macadamiae. Lineage (NCBI taxonomy): Eukaryota > Metazoa > Arthropoda > Insecta > Coleoptera > Curculionidae > Kuschelorhynchus > Kuschelorhynchus macadamiae. The sequence goes on from JAUTXW010001744.1 coordinate 1,333,344, forward strand.
AACGAGAATATGACTGAAGTCTCGTTTACCGAAAGGGTAATGTTTAAACTGAAATAGCTCGAAAACGGTTGACCCAAATATCATTAAACTGTATATTTTTTAAATTAGGATGAAAAAAACTTTAGTTTTAGCTAATAATATATGGGGTATTCCATCTGAAAAAATATATGTTATCTAGTTTTGCTAACTTTCAAAAGTTATTTTTTGAAATCTGAAATATCCAAAGATAATAGACAAAAGACCTTACTTATCTTTTATATTTAGAGTTTTTTCTAAACCCTATAATTACGGCTGTAGGTGGGTGTCAAAATATAATGAATGACCCTGTATATCGGTAAACTTCCACCTTGTACGTGCTGTAATATGGAACAACTTCTGCAAAGATTTAATAATGCTACTTTTAATAAGTTGTTTCGTTTTAACTTAACCGACAAATCTTAAGAAATCGAAAGTTATATTTAAATCATAAATCAATATATAAAATATGATAATAATTGCAAATATGCGTATTCGATTATTATTAATATGGGGGCGCCTAGGCTCGTGTGACATAAATAATTGTTATTGAATGTCAATGCCAATCAGATAACAATGAAATAAAATCTAGTTTGTTAACACCTTTCTATAAAAATATTTGTGTGGGCTTTCAGATAAAAATTTAAAAAAACTATAGCGTGGTTATCTTAGAAGCATTTGTGACCATTATGTCTAATTAGAATAATTTTGCATATTACCTGGTTATTTCTGTTATTTTAACCTGATGAATTAATGTATTTCCTATATCGGTTTATCGTTGAAATTCCTTTACCAATTAAATGTTTTTTAAGTATGTGTTTGAAATATGAAGTATTATTAAATCCAAACAAATAATTATATTCTTCAAATATAATTATCTTTTGACTGAACAAATAATAAATAGGTGCAATAAAAAACTCGTTTAGTTTAACTTAATTAACTAATTTCATTGATAAATATCTTTCTATATCTTCCTCTAGAGAAGAATAAGCTTGACACAACTTGACACCATTACAAGAGAATAAGGCATAATTATTACAATAATAATAGGGCCCCTAATGAGGATGGAATAGTGGCAGAGTCTATAAAATGTGGTGACTTTGTGCAGTTAAGTAAGTAAAAAATAGTTTTAAATATATGCATTAATAAGCATAATATCCTCTGTAACTGGAACAAAAAAATATAAATAAAATCATAAGATAAACGAGGGATTGATTAGTCCATTAAGTAACCTCTACAAAATATATACTAATATGATTGTGTCGATATTCGGTGGAAATCCATAATAATATTTTGTTTAAAAAAAACGTGATATGTTTGGCAAAACAGTAGCTTCTTTGGACGTTACATTTCCTATCTCGAATGAACAAGCCTTAAGAGTTATAGAAGACAATTTGAAATGTTAACTATTTTATTAAGCCGCCACCTTGGATTCGTACCAAAATGTTACGAGCTGATTTCAACATAATACTTGATGTTTGTGCAAAATTTGAGATAAATTGGACAAGTAGCTTTTTAATAATGATTTTTTTAACGTTTCATTAGGCCGCCATTTTGTTTCGGCATACTGGATTTTTACGAAAATGTTACCATATCCCGGATTCAGAAAAAATATTTTTCGGCATCTGGAGACCCTTAAACGTGAAGATCTAAAAAAATTTCGGTTTATGATTTTCTCAAGATTACAATACTTCCCTTTTACGAGGGAAGTAAAAAATAGAATCATTCAGATAATATCAAAAAATATTGAAGACTATCAACACAATACAAGTTTGATGAAGACCGTTTTACATGCTGCAAGACTTACCTGCAAGTCCATTGCAGCAAGAGGTTGCACTTGCAAGACATTGTGCACAATCTTTGTTGCAAGTTGTTTTACAAGCGGCAAATGTGTTTCAATTGCAATATATTGCCAACTTTTGAAAATTAAATTTACTTCCGGACTTCAGCCTACTTGACTCAAAATTGTTTACACTTGACAGATTACTTAAACTTGTGGTACGAGTTAAATTTTTATTACAAGTTAAAATGTATCGTAAAATAAGTAAATTCAACCGCAAAAAAGTAATTGCTGCTGCTGCTCTTCTGAAAACCAACAACGTGGAAAATAGACAAAGAAGTTAGACCATAGTTAAACCAAGAAAGAGGAAATATAAGACTGACTGAAGAATTTTTGTCATCGGACAAAGAAAAGTACGCTAATTATTTAAGAATGGATCAAAAAACGTTCGAAAAATTAGCCTTTGCCACACCCCACTATTTAGATATTTTCTTTTAATAAGTTAAACAACCAAATCAAAATAAATAAAATGAATATTAAGAATGGGGCCTACGTAAATCACACAGGCCCCGTTAAGTATAACTTCTAACTACAAAATACGATAAGTCAAGAATTCGTTATTTCACTTCTACAGAAACTTTTATTTTGGTTTATGATCGAAATATAACTACATTTTTCCCCAAACTTGCGGAAAACTTGCAATAAAAATCGGACAGAAGCATATTCGTGCAATTCACTTACAATTGCAAGAGACTTGCACGATTTTGCAAACTGCGCGTGCCCACGTTCAAGACTATTGCATATTCCAAGCAGAATTGCAGCATGTAAAACGGCCTGAACTATATTCGTGAAATTCTCTTGCAATTGCACGATTTTGTCAAATTACGCATGCCTATGTTCAAGACTATTGCATATTGCAAGAAGAATTGCAGCATGTAAAACAGCCTTAAAGAGATCAAATTTTAGCAATACAGGAGGACATTAAATTTATGTTTAATCAAAATTCTCATAAAGAAAATGAAACTAAAACATATGCATGAGTTATAGTAAAAAAGGTTCAAAATACAGTTGTCATAAAGCCAAAAGTGAAGCAAAATATCGAAAAAACGAAGGTTGAAGTGTAAACTGTTTATTTTTTATTACTTTTGATTATTTTATTTATTATATCTATTACATGATGAATGAAACATTGTGCATAATTTAAATTAAAGGCAATGTAAGTCTGACAAGTGAATTTTATTAACAAACAAAAAATTCCTGAGTTTTAATAGCTTTTATAGAGATAGCATTAATGAAATTGTAAGTAGGATTCCAATAAGTAATTTTAATTTTCTTTTAAGTGATAATAACACTTTATAATTCAATAACTTTAAATTGTTAATTTTTGAAAGTCTAAAGGAATTAATTTTTACACACAGAATAAAGGTAGTCCAGATAAAATTACTGTTGATTTCTTAAAAACCTTTTTTAACGAAATAACTAAACTTTTACTTGATATTATCAGTGTATAATGTCTTATTATGAAATGATATAAATACATTCTAGTTTATATATTGGATGTGGGACAAACTCAAAAATTATAAATACTGTTAAATTGACTGAGTTTCGACCAATAAATGCAGTGAGAAAGTTTTAGAGAGGTTTATAAACATTTATTAAATTTCATAGAATGTAATCAAATTTTTAATTGGTTTTAGGAAAAAGTATAGTTGTGACTGTTGGGAAGGGGCAGTTCATCTGAAACAGGGTTTAATAAATAGAAAGAAGAAAATTATTATCAAAAGAAAAATTAATAGATTCACCTTTTTGTACTTTAGGTCCTTTAGTTGTTTATTTTGTATATAATGATTTGTCAAATATTTTTCAAAATTACAATTTACATTTTTTTTTACTGATCATAGAATGATTTATTTAGCTAAAAGAAATTGTTTAAAGCTAGTTGTATGATATGAATGCAGAATGGATGGAAGTATAAAAATTGAAAATTAATGAAATTAAAAGAAAATTTATGATTTTAGAATAAGTATCTGCAAAGTTTTTAATATTCGCGTTTAGACTTTAAAATTATTGATGGTAAAATTAATAGCGTTGATTCATATAAATATATGGGAGTAATGATAGAAAATAATTTTAATTTGGTGAACACGTAAATTTTTTGATCTCTTCTTTGTTTTTTTTTTAAGAATTGTTATAATTTTTAAAATGTGAAATTTGGTTTACATTTTACAGTTTAATTGATATTAAAAGATAAAAATAAATACATCAAGAAAATACTATGTAAAAATATATAAAATACATCAAAGATATAAAATCTGATAGAAAGTTAAGTTATTACCATTTTATCAATCTGTGAACATATGTC